>JARLTB010000276.1:5855000-6455000 GCA_030141615.1 Unio pictorum | reverse complement strand
TCACGATCTTTTTCCATTTCAGATCTCATTTTCATAAGAACTGGCACTTGTGACTGAGCGACACAGTTGGCCATTGATAGATAGTTCAACAGATATCCATGGTAGGTACACAAATGACTGTCATGGCTAACATTGTACTCTAGCATTGTATTTCAATGCATCGCTTGCAATATTGACTTGAAATTGTTGTCCTGTAATGTCGTGTGCAATACAAGTGTAACATAGTCCATTTTAAAACCTAAAGTTGTGACGGCATTATCAGTATTTACGGTAGGAAACCGGTACATTACTCGAAGGAACACATCAGAAGCGGCTCGGCACATACCTTTTATGTTTGTATGTCGGTCGTGTTTCAAATGTGGCGCAGTTATATTGGCGTAATGTGCCTGTAAAGACTGACTGACTGACTGGCCTGACGTAGCGTACTTACATAGTTCCGTTTCCGAAGCCAACGTCGCAATAGAGTACTCCTATTTTACACGTAAAAGTGATGCGCTCGTACTTTTAGGGTGGGGTACGAACATTATTCACGATCTTTTTCCATTTCAGATCTCATTTTCATAAGAACTGGCACTTGTGACTGAGCGACACAGTTGGCCATTGATAGATAGTTCAACAGATATCCATGGTAGGTACACAAATGACTGTCATGGCTAACATTGTACTCTAGCATTGTATTTCAATGCATCGCTTGCAATATTGACTTGAAATTGTTGTCCTGTAATGTGGTGTGCAATACAAGTGTAACATAGTCCATTTTAAAACCTAAAGTTGTGACGGCATTATCAGTATTTACGGTAGGAAACCGGTACATTACTCGAAGGAACACATCAGAAGCGGCTCGGCACATACCTTTTATGTTTGTATGTCGGTCGTGTTTCAAATGTGGCGCAGTTATATTGGCGTAATGTGCCTGTAAAGACTGACTGACTGACTGGCCTGACGTAGCGTACTTACATAGTTCCGTTTCCGAAGCCAACGTCGCAATAGAGTACTCCTTTTTTACACGTAAAAGTGATGCGCTCGTACTTTTAGGGTGGGGTACGAAAATTATTCACGATCTTTTTCCATTTCAGATCTCATTTTCATAAGAACTGGCACTTGTGACTGAGCGACACAGTTGGCCATTGATAGATAGTTCAACAGATATCCATGGTAGGTACACAAATGACTGTCATGGCTAACATTGTACTCTAGCATTGTATTTCAATGCATCGCTTGCAATATTGACTTGAAATTGTTGTCCTGTAATGTCGTGTGCAATACAAGTGTAACATAGTCCATTTTAAAACCTAAAGTTGTGACGGCATTATCAGTATTTACGGTAGGAAACCGGTACATTACTCGAAGGAACACATCAGAAGCGGCTCGGCACATACCTTTTATGTTTGTATGTCGGTCGTGTTTCAAATGTGGCGCAGTTATATTGGCGTAATGTGCCTGTAAAGACTGACTGACTGACTGGCCTGACGTAGCGTACTTACATAGTTCCGTTTCCGAAGCCAACGTCGCAATAGAGTACTCCTATTTTACACGTAAAAGTGATGCGCTCGTACTTTTAGGGTGGGGTACGAACATTATTCACGATCTTTTTCCATTTCAGATCTCATTTTCATAAGAACTAGCACTTGTGACTGAGCGACACAGTTGGCCATTGATAGATAGTTCAACAGATATCCATGGTAGGTACACAAATGACTGTCATGGCTAACATTGTACTCTAGCATTGTATTTCAATGCATCGCTTGCAATATTGACTTGAAATTGTTGTCCTGTAATGTCGTGTGCAATACAAGTGTAACATAGTCCATTTTAAAACCTAAAGTTGTGACGGCATTATCAGTATTTACGGTAGGAAACCGGTACATTACTCGAAGGAACACATCAGAAGCGGCTCGGCACATACCTTTTATGTTTGTATGTCGGTCGTGTTTCAAATGTGGCGCAGTTATATTGGCGTAATGTGCCTGTAAAGACTGACTGACTGACTGGCCTGACGTAGCGTACTTACATAGTTCCGTTTCCGAAGCCAACGTCGCAATAGAGTACTCCTATTTTACACGTAAAAGTGATGCGCTCGTACTTTTAGGGTGGGGTACGAACATTATTCACGATCTTTTTCCATTTCAGATCTCATTTTCATAAGAACTGGCACTTGTGACTGAGCGACACAGTTGGCCATTGATAGATAGTTCAACAGATATCCATGGTAGGTACACAAATGACTGTCATGGCTAACATTGTACTCTAGCATTGTATTTCAATGCATCGCTTGCAATATTGACTTGAAATTGTTGTCCTGTAATGTCGTGTGCAATACAAGTGTAACATAGTCCATTTTAAAACCTAAAGTTGTGACGGCATTATCAGTATTTACGGTAGGAAACCGGTACATTACTCGAAGGAACACATCAGAAGCGGCTCGGCACATACCTTTTATGTTTGTATGTCGGTCGTGTTTCAAATGTGGCGCAGTTATATTGGCGTAATGTGCCTGTAAAGACTGACTGACTGACTGGCCTGACGTAGCGTACTTACATAGTTCCGTTTCCGAAGCCAACGTCGCAATAGAGTACTCCTATTTTACACGTAAAAGTGATGCGCTCGTACTTTTAGGGTGGGGTACGAACATTATTCACGATCTTTTTCCATTTCAGATCTCATTTTCATAAGAACTGGCACTTGTGACTGAGCGACACAGTTGGCCATTGATAGATAGTTCAACAGATATCCATGGTAGGTACACAAATGACTGTCATGGCTAACATTGTACTCTAGCATTGTATTTCAATGCATCGCTTGCAATATTGACTTGAAATTGTTGTCCTGTAATGTCGTGTGCAATACAAGTGTAACATAGTCCATTTTAAAACCTAAAGTTGTGACGGCATTATCAGTATTTACGGTAGGAAACCGGTACATTACTCGAAGGAACACATCAGAAGCGGCTCGGCACATACCTTTTATGTTTGTATGTCGGTCGTGTTTCAAATGTGGCGCAGTTATATTGGCGTAATGTGCCTGTAAAGACTGACTGACTGACTGGCCTGACGTAGCGTACTTACATAGTTCCGTTTCCGAAGCCAACGTCGCAATAGAGTACTCCTATTTTACACGTAAAAGTGATGCGCTCGTACTTTTAGGGTGGGGTACGAACATTATTCACGATCTTTTTCCATTTCAGATCTCATTTTCATAAGAACTGGCACTTGTGACTGAGCGACACAGTTGGCCATTGATAGATAGTTCAACAGATATCCATGGTAGGTACACAAATGACTGTCATGGCTAACATTGTACTCTAGCATTGTATTTCAATGCATCGCTTGCAATATTGACTTGAAATTGTTGTCCTGTAATGTCGTGTGCAATACAAGTGTAACATAGTCCATTTTAAAACCTAAAGTTGTGACGGCATTATCAGTATTTACGGTAGGAAACCGGTACATTACTCGAAGGAACACATCAGAAGCGGCTCGGCACATACCTTTTATGTTTGTATGTCGGTCGTGTTTCAAATGTGGCGCAGTTATATTGGCGTAATGTGCCTGTAAAGACTGACTGACTGACTGGCCTGACGTAGCGTACTTACATAGTTCCGTTTCCGAAGCCAACGTCGCAATAGAGTACTCCTATTTTACACGTAAAAGTGATGCGCTCGTACTTTTAGGGTGGGGTACGAACATTATTCACGATCTTTTTCCATTTCAGATCTCATTTTCATAAGAACTGGCACTTGTGACTGAGCGACACAGTTGGCCATTGATAGATAGTTCAACAGATATCCATGGTAGGTACACAAATGACTGTCATGGCTAACATTGTACTCTAGCATTGTATTTCAATGCATCGCTTGCAATATTGACTTGAAATTGTTGTCCTGTAATGTCGTGTGCAATACAAGTGTAACATAGTCCATTTTAAAACCTAAAGTTGTGACGGCATTATCAGTATTTACGGTAGGAAACCGGTACATTACTCGAAGGAACACATCAGAAGCGGCTCGGCACATACCTTTTATGTTTGTATGTCGGTCGTGTTTCAAATGTGGTGCAGTTATATTGGCGTAATGTGCCTGTAAAGACTGACTGACTGACTGGCCTGACGTAGCGTACTTACATAGTTCCGTTTCCGAAGCCAACGTCGCAATAGAGTACTCCTATTTTACACGTAAAAGTGATGCGCTCGTACTTTTAGGGTGGGGTACGAACATTATTCACGATCTTTTTCCATTTCAGATCTCATTTTCATAAGAACTGGCACTTGTGACTGAGCGACACAGTTGGCCATTGATAGATAGTTCAACAGATATCCATGGTAGGTACACAAATGACTGTCATGGCTAACATTGTACTCTAGCATTGTATTTCAATGCATCGCTTGCAATATTGACTTGAAATTGTTGTCCTGTAATGTCGTGTGCAATACAAGTGTAACATAGTCCATTTTAAAACCTAAAGTTGTGACGGCATTATCAGTATTTACGGTAGGAAACCGGTACATTACTCGAAGGAACACATCAGAAGCGGCTCGGCACATACCTTTTATGTTTGTATGTCGGTCGTGTTTCAAATGTGGCGCAGTTATATTGGCGTAATGTGCCTGTAAAGACTGACTGACTGACTGGCCTGACGTAGCGTACTTACATAGTTCCGTTTCCGAAGCCAACGTCGCAATAGAGTACTCCTATTTTACACGTAAAAGTGATGCGCTCGTACTTTTAGGGTGGGGTACGAACATTATTCACGATCTTTTTCCATTTCAGATCTCATTTTCATAAGAACTGGCACTTGTGACTGAGCGACACAGTTGGCCATTGATAGATAGTTCAACAGATATCCATGGTAGGTACACAAATGACTGTCATGGCTAACATTGTACTCTAGCATTGTATTTCAATGCATCGCTTGCAATATTGACTTGAAATTGTTGTCCTGTAATGTCGTGTGCAATACAAGTGTAACATAGTCCATTTTAAAACCTAAAGTTGTGACGGCATTATCAGTATTTACGGTAGGAAACCGGTACATTACTCGAAGGAACACATCAGAAGCGGCTCGGCACATACCTTTTATGTTTGTATGTCGGTCGTGTTTCAAATGTGGCGCAGTTATATTGGCGTAATGTGCCTGTAAAGACTGACTGACTGACTGGCCTGACGTAGCGTACTTACATAGTTCCGTTTCCGAAGCCAACGTCGCAATAGAGTACTCCTATTTTACACGTAAAAGTGATGCGCTCGTACTTTTAGGGTGGGGTACGAACATTATTCACGATCTTTTTCCATTTCAGATCTCATTTTCATAAGAACTGGCACTTGTGACTGAGCGACACAGTTGGCCATTGATAGATAGTTCAACAGATATCCATGGTAGGTACACAAATGACTGTCATGGCTAACATTGTACTCTAGCATTGTATTTCAATGCATCGCTTGCAATATTGACTTGAAATTGTTGTCCTGTAATGTCGTGTGCAATACAAGTGTAACATAGTCCATTTTAAAACCTAAAGTTGTGACGGCATTATCAGTATTTACGGTAGGAAACCGGTACATTACTCGAAGGAACACATCAGAAGCGGCTCGGCACATACCTTTTATGTTTGTATGTCGGTCGTGTTTCAAATGTGGCGCAGTTATATTGGCGTAATGTGCCTGTAAAGACTGACTGACTGACTGGCCTGACGTAGCGTACTTACATAGTTCCGTTTCCGAAGCCAACGTCGCAATAGAGTACTCCTATTTTACACGTAAAAGTGATGCGCTCGTACTTTTAGGGTGGGGTACGAACATTATTCACGATCTTTTTCCATTTCAGATCTCATTTTCATAAGAACTGGCACTTGTGACTGAGCGACACAGTTGGCCATTGATAGATAGTTCAACAGATATCCATGGTAGGTACACAAATGACTGTCATGGCTAACATTGTACTCTAGCATTGTATTTCAATGCATCGCTTGCAATATTGACTTGAAATTGTTGTCCTGTAATGTCGTGTGCAATACAAGTGTAACATAGTCCATTTTAAAACCTAAAGTTGTGACGGCATTATCAGTATTTACGGTAGGAAACCGGTACATTACTCGAAGGAACACATCAGAAGCGGCTCGGCACATACCTTTTATGTTTGTATGTCGGTCGTGTTTCAAATGTGGCGCAGTTATATTGGCGTAATGTGCCTGTAAAGACTGACTGACTGACTGGCCTGACGTAGCGTACTTACATAGTTCCGTTTCCGAAGCCAACGTCGCAATAGAGTACTCCTATTTTACACGTAAAAGTGATGCGCTCGTACTTTTAGGGTGGGGTACGAACATTATTCACGATCTTTTTCCATTTCAGATCTCATTTTCATAATAACTGGCACTTGTGACTGAGCGACACAGTTGGCCATTGATAGATAGTTCAACAGATATCCATGGTAGGTACACAAATGACTGTCATGGCTAACATTGTACTCTAGCATTGTATTTCAATGCATCGCTTGCAATATTGACTTGAAATTGTTGTCCTGTAATGTCGTGTGCAATACAAGTGTAACATAGTCCATTTTAAAACCTAAAGTTGTGACGGCATTATTAGTATTTACGGTAGGAAACCGGTGCATTACTCGAAGGAACACATCAGAAGCGGCTCGGCACATACCTTTTATGTTTGTATGTCGGTCGTGTTTCAAATGTGGCGCAGTTATATTGGCGTAATGTGCCTGTAAAGACTGACTGACTGACTGGCCTGACGTAGCGTACTTACATAGTTCCGTTTCCGAAGCCAACGTCGCAATAGAGTACTCCTATTTTACACGTAAAAGTGATGCGCTCGTACTTTTAGGGTGGGGTACGAACATTATTCACGATCTTTTTCCATTTCAGATCTCATTTTCATAAGAACTGGCACTTGTGACTGAGCGACACAGTTGGCCATTGATAGATAGTTCAACAGATATCCATGGTAGGTACACAAATGACTGTCATGGCTAACATTGTACTCTAGCATTGTATTTCAATGCATCGCTTGCAATATTGACTTGAAATTGTTGTCCTGTAATGTCGTGTGCAATACAAGTGTAACATAGTCCATTTTAAAACCTAAAGTTGTGACGGCATTATCAGTATTTACGGTAGGAAACCGGTACATTACTCGAAGGAACACATCAGAAGCGGCTCGGCACATACCTTTTATGTTTGTATGTCGGTCGTGTTTCAAATGTGGCGCAGTTATATTGGCGTAATGTGCCTGTAAAGACTGACTGACTGACTGGCCTGACGTAGCGTACTTACATAGTTCCGTTTCCGAAGCCAACGTCGCAATAGAGTACTCCTATTTTACACGTAAAAGTGATGCGCTCGTACTTTTAGGGTGGGGTACGAACATTATTCACGATCTTTTTCCATTTCAGATCTCATTTTCATAAGAACTGGCACTTGTGACTGAGCGACACAGTTGGCCATTGATAGATAGTTCAACAGATATCCATGGTAGGTACACAAATGACTGTCATGGCTAACATTGTACTCTAGCATTGTATTTCAATGCATCGCTTGCAATATTGACTTGAAATTGTTGTCCTGTAATGTCGTGTGCAATACAAGTGTAACATAGTCCATTTTAAAACCTAAAGTTGTGACGGCATTATCAGTATTTACGGTAGGAAACCGGTACATTACTCGAAGGAACACATCAGAAGCGGCTCGGCACATACCTTTTATGTTTGTATGTCGGTCGTGTTTCAAATGTGGCGCAGTTATATTGGCGTAATGTGCCTGTAAAGACTGACTGACTGACTGGCCTGACGTAGCGTACTTACATAGTTCCGTTTCCGAAGCCAACGTCGCAATAGAGTACTCCTATTTTACACGTAAAAGTGATGCGCTCGTACTTTTAGGGTGGGGTACGAACATTATTCACGATCTTTTTCCATTTCAGATCTCATTTTCATAAGAACTGGCACTTGTGACTGAGCGACACAGTTGGCCATTGATAGATAGTTCAACAGATATCCATGGTAGGTACACAAATGACTGTCATGGCTAACATTGTACTCTAGCATTGTATTTCAATGCATCGCTTGCAATATTGACTTGAAATTGTTGTCCTGTAATGTCGTGTGCAATACAAGTGTAACATAGTCCATTTTAAAACCTAAAGTTGTGACGGCATTATCAGTATTTACGGTAGGAAACCGGTACATTACTCGAAGGAACACATCAGAAGCGGCTCGGCACATACCTTTTATGTTTGTATGTCGGTCGTGTTTCAAATGTGGCGCAGTTATATTGGCGTAATGTGCCTGTAAAGACTGACTGACTGACTGGCCTGACGTAGCGTACTTACATAGTTCCGTTTCCGAAGCCAACGTCGCAATAGAGTACTCCTATTTTACACGTAAAAGTGATGCGCTCGTACTTTTAGGGTGGGGTACGAACATTATTCACGATCTTTTTCCATTTCAGATCTCATTTTCATAAGAACTGGCACTTGTGACTGAGCGACACAGTTGGCCATTGATAGATAGTTCAACAGATATCCATGGTAGGTACACAAATGACTGTCATGGCTAACATTGTACTATAGCATTGTATTTCAATGCATCGCTTGCAATATTGACTTGAAATTGTTGTCCTGTAATGTCGTGTGCAATACAAGTGTAACATAGTCCATTTTAAAACCTAAAGTTGTGACGGCATTATCAGTATTTACGGTAGGAAACCGGTACATTACTCGAAGGAACACATCAGAAGCGGCTCGGCACATACCTTTTATGTTTGTATGTCGGTCGTGTTTCAAATGTGGCGCAGTTATATTGGCGTAATGTGCCTGTAAAGACTGACTGACTGACTGGCCTGACGTAGCGTACTTACATAGTTCCGTTTCCGAAGCCAACGTCGCAATAGAGTACTCCTATTTTACACGTAAAAGTGATGCGCTCGTACTTTTAGGGTGGGGTACGAACATTATTCACGATCTTTTTCCATTTCAGATCTCATTTTCATAAGAACTGGCACTTGTGACTGAGCGACACAGTTGGCCATTGATAGATAGTTCAACAGATATCCATGGTAGGTACACAAATGACTGTCATGGCTAACATTGTACTCTAGCATTGTATTTCAATGCATCGCTTGCAATATTGACTTGAAATTGTTGTCCTGTAATGTCGTGTGCAATACAAGTGTAACATAGTCCATTTTAAAACCTAAAGTTGTGACGGCATTATCAGTATTTACGGTAGGAAACCGGTACATTACTCGAAGGAACACATCAGAAGCGGCTCGGCACATACCTTTTATGTTTGTATGTCGGTCGTGTTTCAAATGTGGCGCAGTTATATTGGCGTAATGTGCCTGTAAAGACTGACTGACTGACTGGCCTGACGTAGCGTACTTACATAGTTCCGTTTCCGAAGCCAACGTCGCAATAGAGTACTCCTATTTTACACGTAAAAGTGATGCGCTCGTACTTTTAGGGTGGGGTACGAACATTATTCACGATCTTTTTCCATTTCAGATCTCATTTTCATAAGAACTGGCACTTGTGACTGAGCGACACAGTTGGCCATTGATAGATAGTTCAACAGATATCCATGGTAGGTACACAAATGACTGTCATGGCTAACATTGTACTCTAGCATTGTATTTCAATGCATCGCTTGCAATATTGACTTGAAATTGTTGTCCTGTAATGTCGTGTGCAATACAAGTGTAACATAGTCCATTTTAAAACCTAAAGTTGTGACGGCATTATCAGTATTTACGGTAGGAAACCGGTACATTACTCGAAGGAACACATCAGAAGCGGCTCGGCACATACCTTTTATGTTTGTATGTCGGTCGTGTTTCAAATGTGGCGCAGTTATATTGGCGTAATGTGCCTGTAAAGACTGACTGACTGACTGGCCTGACGTAGCGTACTTACATAGTTCCGTTTCCGAAGCCAACGTCGCAATAGAGTACTCCTATTTTACACGTAAAAGTGATGCGCTCGTACTTTTAGGGTGGGGTACGAACATTATTCACGATCTTTTTCCATTTCAGATCTCATTTTCATAAGAACTGGCACTTGTGACTGAGCGACACAGTTGGCCATTGATAGATAGTTCAACAGATATCCATGGTAGGTACACAAATGACTGTCATGGCTAACATTGTACTCTAGCATTGTATTTCAATGCATCGCTTGCAATATTGACTTGAAATTGTTGTCCTGTAATGTCGTGTGCAATACAAGTGTAACATAGTCCATTTTAAAACCTAAAGTTGTGACGGCATTATCAGTATTTACGGTAGGAAACCGGTACATTACTCGAAGGAACACATCAGAAGCGGCTCGGCACATACCTTTTATGTTTGTATGTCGGTCGTGTTTCAAATGTGGCGCAGTTATATTGGCGTAATGTGCCTGTAAAGACTGACTGACTGACTGGCCTGACGTAGCGTACTTACATAGTTCCGTTTCCGAAGCCAACGTCGCAATAGAGTACTCCTATTTTACACGTAAAAGTGATGCGCTCGTACTTTTAGGGTGGGGTACGAACATTATTCACGATCTTTTTCCATTTCAGATCTCATTTTCATAAGAACTGGCACTTGTGACTGAGCGACACAGTTGGCCATTGATAGATAGTTCAACAGATATCCATGGTAGGTACACAAATGACTGTCATGGCTAACATTGTACTCTAGCATTGTATTTCAATGCATCGCTTGCAATATTGACTTGAAATTGTTGTCCTGTAATGTCGTGTGCAATACAAGTGTAACATAGTCCATTTTAAAACCTAAAGTTGTGACGGCATTATCAGTATTTACGGTAGGAAACCGGTACATTACTCGAAGGAACACATCAGAAGCGGCTCGGCACATACCTTTTATGTTTGTATGTCGGTCGTGTTTCAAATGTGGCGCAGTTATATTGGCGTAATGTGCCTGTAAAGACTGACTGACTGACTGGCCTGACGTAGCGTACTTACATAGTTCCGTTTCCGAAGCCAACGTCGCAATAGAGTACTCATTTTACACGTAAAAGTGATGCGCTCGTACTTTTAGGGTGGGGTACGAACATTATTCACGATCTTTTTCCATTTCAGATCTCATTTTCATAAGAACTGGCACTTGTGACTGAGCGACACAGTTGGCCATTGATAGATAGTTCAACAGATATCCATGGTAGGTACACAAATGACTGTCATGGCTAACATTGTACTTTAGCATTGTATTTCAATGCATCGCTTGCAATATTGACTTGAAATTGTTGTCCTGTAATGTCGTGTGCAATACAAGTGTAACATAGTCCATTTTAAAACCTAAAGTTGTGACGGCATTATCAGTATTTACGGTAGGAAACCGGTACATTACTCGAAGGAACACATCAGAAGCGGCTCGGCACATACCTTTTATGTTTGTATGTCGGTCGTGTTTCAAATGTGGCGCAGTTATATTGGCGTAATGTGCCTGTAAAGACTGACTGACTGACTGGCCTGACGTAGCGTACTTACATAGTTCCGTTTCCGAAGCCAACGTCGCAATAGAGTACTCCTATTTTACACGTAAAAGTGATGCGCTCGTACTTTTAGGGTGGGGTACGAACATTATTCACGATCTTTTTCCATTTCAGATCTCATTTTCATAAGAACTGGCACTTGTGACTGAGCGACACAGTTGGCCATTGATAGATAGTTCAACAGATATCCATGGTAGGTACACAAATGACTGTCATGGCTAACATTGTACTCTAGCATTGTATTTCAATGCATCGCTTGCAATATTGACTTGAAATTGTTGTCCTGTAATGTCGTGTGCAATACAAGTGTAACATAGTCCATTTTAAAACCTAAAGTTGTGACGGCATTATCAGTATTTACGGTAGGAAACCGGTACATTACTCGAAGGAACACATCAGAAGCGGCTCGGCACATACCTTTTATGTTTGTATGTCGGTCGTGTTTCAAATGTGGCGCAGTTATATTGGCGTAATGTGCCTGTAAAGACTGACTGACTGACTGGCCTGACGTAGCGTACTTACATAGTTCCGTTTCCGAAGCCAACGTCGCAATAGAGTACTCCTATTTTACACGTAAAAGTGATGCGCTCGTACTTTTAGGGTGGGGTACGAACATTATTCACGATCTTTTTCCATTTCAGATCTCATTTTCATAAGAACTGGCACTTGTGACTGAGCGACACAGTTGGCCATTGATAGATAGTTCAACAGATATCCATGGTAGGTACACAAATGACTGTCATGGCTAACATTGTACTCTAGCATTGTATTTCAATGCATCGCTTGCAATATTGACTTGAAATTGTTGTCCTGTAATGTCGTGTGCAATACAAGTGTAACATAGTCCATTTTAAAACCTAAAGTTGTGACGGCATTATCAGTATTTACGGTAGGAAACCGGTACATTACTCGAAGGAACACATCAGAAGCGGCTCGGCACATACCTTTTATGTTTGTATGTCGGTCGTGTTTCAAATGTGGCGCAGTTATATTGGCGTAATGTGCCTGTAAAGACTGACTGACTGACTGGCTTGACGTAGCGTACTTACATAGTTCCGTTTCCGAAGCCAACGTCGCAATAGAGTACTCCTATTTTACACGTAAAAGTGATGCGCTCGTACTTTTAGGGTGGGGTACGAACATTATTCACGATCTTTTTCCATTTCAGATCTCATTTTCATAAGAACTGGCACTTGTGACTGAGCGACACAGTTGGCCATTGATAGATAGTTCAACAGATATCCATGGTAGGTACACAAATGACTGTCATGGCTAACATTGTACTCTAGCATTGTATTTCAATGCATCGCTTGCAATATTGACTTGAAATTGTTGTCCTGTAATGTCGTGTGCAATACAAGTGTAACATAGTCCATTTTAAAACCTAAAGTTGTGACGGCATTATCAGTATTTACGGTAGGAAACCGGTACATTACTCGAAGGAACACATCAGAAGCGGCTCGGCACATACCTTTTATGTTTGTATGTCGGTCGTGTTTCAAATGTGGCGCAGTTATATTGGCGTAATGTGCCTGTAAAGACTGACTGACTGACTGGCCTGACGTAGCGTACTTACATAGTTCCGTTTCCGAAGCCAACGTCGCAATAGAGTACTCCTATTTTACACGTAAAAGTGATGCGCTCGTACTTTTAGGGTGGGGTACGAACATTATTCACGATCTTTTTCCATTTCAGATCTCATTTTCATAAGAACTGGCACTTGTGACTGAGCGACACAGTTGGCCATTGATAGATAGTTCAACAGATATCCATGGTAGGTACACAAATGACTGTCATGGCTAACATTGTACTCTAGCATTGTATTTCAATGCATCGCTTGCAATATTGACTTGAAATTGTTGTCCTGTAATGTCGTGTGCAATACAAGTGTAACATAGTCCATTTTAAAACCTAAAGTTGTGACGGCATTATCAGTATTTACGGTAGGAAACCGGTACATTACTCGAAGGAACACATCAGAAGCGGCTCGGCACATACCTTTTATGTTTGTATGTCGGTCGTGTTTCAAATGTGGCGCAGTTATATTGGCGTAATGTGCCTGTAAAGACTGACTGACTGACTGGCCTGACGTAGCGTACTTACATAGTTCCGTTTCCGAAGCCAACGTCGCAATAGAGTACTCCTATTTTACACGTAAAAGTGATGCGCTCGTACTTTTAGGGTGGGGTACGAACATTATTCACGATCTTTTTCCATTTCAGATCTCATTTTCATAAGAACTGGCACTTGTGACTGAGCGACACAGTTGGCCATTGATAGATAGTTCAACAGATATCCATGGTAGGTACACAAATGACTGTCATGGCTAACATTGTACTCTAGCATTGTATTTCAATGCATCGCTTGCAATATTGACTTGAAATTGTTGTCCTGTAATGTCGTGTGCAATACAAGTGTAACATAGTCCATTTTAAAACCTAAAGTTGTGACGGCATTATCAGTATTTACGGTAGGAAACCGGTACATTACTCGAAGGAACACATCAGAAGCGGCTCGGCACATACCTTTTATGTTTGTATGTCGGTCGTGTTTCAAATGTGGCGCAGTTATATTGGCGTAATGTGCCTGTAAAGACTGACTGACTGACTGGCTTGACGTAGCGTACTTACATAGTTCCGTTTCCGAAGCCAACGTCGCAATAGAGTACTCCTATTTTACACGTAAAAGTGATGCGCTCGTACTTTTAGGGTGGGGTACGAACATTATTCACGATCTTTTTCCATTTCAGATCTCATTTTCATAAGAACTGGCACTTGTGACTGAGCGACACAGTTGGCCATTGATAGATAGTTCAACAGATATCCATGGTAGGTACACAAATGACTGTCATGGCTAACATTGTACTCTAGCATTGTATTTCAATGCATCGCTTGCAATATTGACTTGAAATTGTTGTCCTGTAATGTCGTGTGCAATACAAGTGTAACATAGTCCATTTTAAAACCTAAAGTTGTGACGGCATTATCAGTATTTACGGTAGGAAACCGGTACATTACTCGAAGGAACACATCAGAAGCGGCTCGGCACATACCTTTTATGTTTGTATGTCGGTCGTGTTTCAAATGTGGCGCAGTTATATTGGCGTAATGTGCCTGTAAAGACTGACTGACTGACTGGCTTGACGTAGCGTACTTACATAGTTCCGTTTCCGAAGCCAACGTCGCAATAGAGTACTCCTATTTTACACGTAAAAGTGATGCGCTCGTACTTTTAGGGTGGGGTACGAACATTATTCACGATCTTTTTCCATTTCAGATCTCATTTTCATAAGAACTGGCACTTGTGACTGAGCGACACAGTTGGCCATTGATAGATAGTTCAACAGATATCCATGTTAGGTACACAAATGACTGTCATGGCTAACATTGTACTCTAGCATTGTATTTCAATGCATCGCTTGCAATATTGACTTGAAATTGTTGTCCTGTAATGTCGTGTGCAATACAAGTGTAACATAGTCCATTTTAAAACCTAAAGTTGTGACGGCATTATCAGTATTTACGGTAGGAAACCGGTACATTACTCGAAGGAACACATCAGAAGCGGCTCGGCACATACCTTTTATGTTTGTATGTCGGTCGTGTTTCAAATGTGGCGCAGTTATATTGGCGTAATGTGCCTGTAAAGACTGACTGACTGACTGGCCTGACGTAGCGTACTTACATAGTTCCGTTTCCGAAGCCAACGTCGCAATAGAGTACTCCTATTTTACACGTAAAAGTGATGCGCTCGTACTTTTAGGGTGGGGTACGAACATTATTCACGATCTTTTTCCATTTCAGATCTCATTTTCATAAGAACTGGCACTTGTGACTGAGCGACACAGTTGGCCATTGATAGATAGTTCAACAGATATCCATGGTAGGTACACAAATGACTGTCATGGCTAACATTGTACTCTAGCATTGTATTTCAATGCATCGCTTGCAATATTGACTTGAAATTGTTGTCCTGTAATGTCGTGTGCAATACAAGTGTAACATAGTCCATTTTAAAACCTAAAGTTGTGACGGCATTATCAGTATTTACGGTAGGAAACCGGTACATTACTCGAAGGAACACATCAGAAGCGGCTCGGCACATACCTTTTATGTTTGTATGTCGGTCGTGTTTCAAATGTGGCGCAGTTATATTGGCGTAATGTGCCTGTAAAGACTGACTGACTGACTGGCCTGACGTAGCGTACTTACATAGTTCCGTTTCCGAAGCCAACGTCGCAATAGAGTACTCCTATTTTACACGTAAAAGTGATGCGCTCGTACTTTTAGGGTGGGGTACGAACATTATTCACGATCTTTTTCCATTTCAGATCTCATTTTCATAAGAACTGGCACTTGTGACTGAGCGACACAGTTGGCCATTGATAGATAGTTCAACAGATATCCATGGTAGGTACACAAATGACTGTCATGGCTAACATTGTACTCTAGCATTGTATTTCAATGCATCGCTTGCAATATTGACTTGAAATTGTTGTCCTGTAATGTCGTGTGCAATACAAGTGTAACATAGTCCATTTTAAAACCTAAAGTTGTGACGGCATTATCAGTATTTACGGTAGGAAACCGGTACATTACTCGAAGGAACACATCAGAAGCGGCTCGGCACATACCTTTTATGTTTGTATGTCGGTCGTGTTTCAAATGTGGCGCAGTTATATTGGCGTAATGTGCCTGTAAAGACTGACTGACTGACTGGCCTGACGTAGCGTACTTACATAGTTCCGTTTCCGAAGCCAACGTCGCAATAGAGTACTCCTATTTTACACGTAAAAGTGATGCGCTCGTACTTTTAGGGTGGGGTACGAACATTATTCACGATCTTTTTCCATTTCAGATCTCATTTTCATAAGAACTGGCACTTGTGACTGAGCGACACAGTTGGCCATTGATAGATAGTTCAACAGATATCCATGGTAGGTACACAAATGACTGTCATGGCTAACATTGTACTCTAGCATTGTATTTCAATGCATCGCTTGCAATATTGACTTGAAATTGTTGTCCTGTAATGTCGTGTGCAATACAAGTGTAACATAGTCCATTTTAAAACCTAAAGTTGTGACGGCATTATCAGTATTTACGGTAGGAAACCGGTACATTACTCGAAGGAACACATCAGAAGCGGCTCGGCACATACCTTTTATGTTTGTATGTCGGTCGTGTTTCAAATGTGGCGCAGTTATATTGGCGTAATGTGCCTGTAAAGACTGACTGACTGACTGGCCTGACGTAGCGTACTTACATAGTTCCGTTTCCGAAGCCAACGTCGCAATAGAGTACTCCTATTTTACACGTAAAAGTGATGCGCTCGTACTTTTAGGGTGGGGTACGAACATTATTCACGATCTTTTTCCATTTCAGATCTCATTTTCATAAGAACTGGCACTTGTGACTGAGCGACACAGTTGGCCATTGATAGATAGTTCAACAGATATCCATGGTAGGTACACAAATGACTGTCATGGCTAACATTGTACTCTAGCATTGTATTTCAATGCATCGCTTGCAATATTGACTTGAAATTGTTGTCCTGTAATGTCGTGTGCAATACAAGTGTAACATAGTCCATTTTAAAACCTAAAGTTGTGACGGCATTATCAGTATTTACGGTAGGAAACCGGTACATTACTCGAAGGAACACATCAGAAGCGGCTCGGCACATACCTTTTATGTTTGTATGTCGGTCGTGTTTCAAATGTGGCGCAGTTATATTGGCGTAATGTGCCTGTAAAGACTGACTGACTGACTGGCCTGACGTAGCGTACTTACATAGTTCCGTTTCCGAAGCCAACGTCGCAATAGAGTACTCCTATTTTACAAGTAAAAGTGATGCGCTCGTACTTTTAGGGTGGGGTACGAACATTATTCACGATCTTTTTCCATTTCAGATCTCATTTTCATAAGAACTGGCACTTGTGACTGAGCGACACAGTTGGCCATTGATAGATAGTTCAACAGATATCCATGGTAGGTACACAAATGACTGTCATGGCTAACATTGTACTCTAGCATTGTATTTCAATGCATCGCTTGCAATATTGACTTGAAATTGTTGTCCTGTAATGTCGTGTGCAATACAAGTGTAACATAGTCCATTTTAAAACCTAAAGTTGTGACGGCATTATCAGTATTTACGGTAGGAAACCGGTACATTACTCGAATGAACACATCAGAAGCGGCTCGGCACATACCTTTTATGTTTGTATGTCGGTCGTGTTTCAAATGTGGCGCAGTTATATTGGCGTAATGTGCCTGTAAAGACTGACTGACTGACTGGCCTGACGTAGCGTACTTACATAGTTCCGTTTCCGAAGCCAACGTCGCAATAGAGTACTCCTATTTTACACGTAAAAGTGATGCGCTCGTACTTTTAGGGTGGGGTACGAACATTATTCACGATCTTTTTCCATTTCAGATCTCATTTTCATAAGAACTGGCACTTGTGACTGAGCGACACAGTTGGCCATTGATAGATAGTTCAACAGATATCCATGGTAGGTACACAAATGACTGTCATGGCTAACATTGTACTCTAGCATTGTATTTCAATGCATCGCTTGCAATATTGACTTGAAATTGTTGTCCTGTAATGTCGTGTGCAATACAAGTGTAACATAGTCCATTTTAAAACCTAAAGTTGTGACGGCATTATCAGTATTTACGGTAGGAAATCGGTACATTACTCGAAGGAACACATCAGAAGCGGCTCGGCACATACCTTTTATGTTTGTATGTCGGTCGTGTTTCAAATGTGGTGCAGTTATATTGGCGTAATGTGCCTGTAAAGACTGACTGACTGACTGGCCTGACGTAGCGTACTTACATAGTTCCGTTTCCGAAGCCAACGTCGCAATAGAGTACTCCTATTTTACACGTAAAAGTGATGCGCTCGTACTTTTAGGGTGGGGTACGAACATTATTCACGATCTTTTTCCATTTCAGATCTCATTTTCATAAGAACTGGCACTTGTGACTGAGCGACACAGTTGGCCATTGATAGATAGTTCAACAGATATCCATGGTAGGTACACAAATGACTGTCATGGCTAACATTGTACTCTAGCATTGTATTTCAATGCATCGCTTGCAATATTGACTTGAAATTGTTGTCCTGTAATGTCGTGTGCAATACAAGTGTAACATAGTCCATTTTAAAACCTAAAGTTGTGACGGCATTATCAGTATTTACGGTAGGAAACCGGTACATTACTCGAAGGAACACATCAGAAGCGGCTCGGCACATACCTTTTATGTTTGTATGTCGGTCGTGTTTCAAATGTGGCGCAGTTATATTGGCGTAATGTGCCTGTAAAGACTGACTGACTGACTGGCCTGACGTAGCGTACTTACATAGTTCCGTTTCCGAAGCCAACGTCGCAATAGAGTACTCCTATTTTACACGTAAAAGTGATGCGCTCGTACTTTTAGGGTGGGGTACGAACATTATTCACGATCTTTTTCCATTTCAGATCTCATTTTCATAAGAACTGGCACTTGTGACTGAGCGACACAGTTGGCCATTGATAGATAGTTCAACAGATATCCATGGTAGGTACACAAATGACTGTCATGGCTAACATTGTACTCTAGCATTGTATTTCAATGCATCGCTTGCAATATTGACTTGAAATTGTTGTCCTGTAATGTCGTGTGCAATACAAGTGTAACATAGTCCATTTTAAAACCTAAAGTTGTGACGCATTATCAGTATTTACGGTAGGAAACCGGTACATTACTCGAAGGAACACATCAGAAGCGGCTCGGCACATACCTTTTATGTTTGTATGTCGGTCGTGTTTCAAATGTGGCGCAGTTATATTGGCGTAATGTGCCTGTAAAGACTGACTGACTGACTGGCCTGACGTAGCGTACTTACATAGTTCCGTTTCCGAAGCCAACGTCGCAATAGAGTACTCCTATTTTACACGTAAAAGTGATGCGCTCGTACTTTTAGGGTGGGGTACGAACATTATTCACGATCTTTTTCCATTTCAGATCTCATTTTCATAAGAACTGGCACTTGTGACTGAGCGACACAGTTGGCCATTGATAGATAGTTCAACAGATATCCATGGTAGGTACACAAATGACTGTCATGGCTAACATTGTCTTCTAGCATTGTATTTCAATGCATCGCTTGCAATATTGACTTGAAATTGTTGTCCTGTAATGTCGTGTGCAATACAAGTGTAACATAGTCCATTTTAAAACCTAAAGTTGTGACGGCATTATCAGTGTTTACGGTAGGAAACCGGTACATTACTCGAAGGAACACATCAGAAGCGGCTCGGCACATACCTTTTATGTTTGTATGTCGGTCGTGTTTCAAATGTGGCGCAGTTATATTGGCGTAATGTGCCTGTAAAGACTGACTGACTGACTGGCCTGACGTAGCGTACTTACATAGTTCCGTTTCCGAAGCCAACGTCGCAATAGAGTACTCCTATTTTACACGTAAAAGTGATGCGCTCGTACTTTTAGGGTGGGGTACGAACATTATTCACGATCTTTTTCCATTTCAGATCTCATTTTCATAAGAACTGGCACTTGTGACTGAGCGACACAGTTGGCCATTGATAGATAGTTCAACAGATATCCATGGTAGGTACACAAATGACTGTCATGGCTAACATTGTACTCTAGCATTGTATTTCAATGCATCGCTTGCAATATTGACTTGAAATTGTTGTCCTGTAATGTCGTGTGCAATACAAGTGTAACATAGTCCATTTTAAAACCTAAAGTTGTGACGGCATTATCAGTATTTACGGTAGGAAACCGGTACATTACTCGAAGGAACACATCAGAAGCGGCTCGGCACATACCTTTTATGTTTGTATGTCGGTCGTGTTTCAAATGTGGCGCAGTTATATTGGCGTAATGTGCCTGTAAAGACTGACTGACTGACTGGCCTGACGTAGCGTACTTACATAGTTCCGTTTCCGAAGCCAACGTCGCAATAGAGTACTCCTATTTTACACGTAAAAGTGATGCGCTCGTACTTTTAGGGTGGGGTACGAACATTATTCACGATCTTTTTCCATTTCAGATCTCATTTTCATAAGAACTGGCACTTGTGACTGAGCGACACAGTTGGCCATTGATAGATAGTTCAACAGATATCCATGGTAGGTACACAAATGACTGTCATGGCTAACATTGTACTCTAGCATTGTATTTCAATGCATCGCTTGCAATATTGACTTGAAATTGTTGTCCTGTAATGTCGTGTGCAATACAAGTGTAACATAGTCCATTTTAAAACCTAAAGTTGTGACGGCATTATCAGTATTTACGGTAGGAAACCGGTACATTACTCGAAGGAACACATCAGAAGCGGCTCGGCACATACCTTTTATGTTTGTATGTCGGTCGTGTTTCAAATGTGGCGCAGTTATATTGGCGTAATGTGCCTGTAAAGACTGACTGACTGACTGGCCTGACGTAGCGTACTTACATAGTTCCGTTTCCGAAGCCAACGTCGCAATAGAGTACTCCTATTTTACACGTAAAAGTGATGCGCTCGTACTTTTAGGGTGGGGTACGAACATTATTCACGATCTTTTTCCATTTCAGATCTCATTTTCATAAGAACTGGCACTTGTGACTGAGCGACACAGTTGGCCATTGATAGATAGTTCAACAGATATCCATGGTAGGTACACAAATGACTGTCATGGCTAACATTGTACTCTAGCATTGTATTTCAATGCATCGCTTGCAATATTGACTTGAAATTGTTGTTCTGTAATGTCGTGTGCAATACAAGTGTAACATAGTCCATTTTAAAACCTAAAGTTGTGACGGCATTATCAGTATTTACGGTAGGAAACCGGTACATTACTCGAAGGAACACATCAGAAGCGGCTCGGCACATACCTTTTATGTTTGTATGTCGGTCGTGTTTCAAATGTGGCGCAGTTATATTGGCGTAATGTGCCTGTAAAGACTGACTGACTGACTGGCCTGACGTAGCGTACTTACATAGTTCCGTTTCCGAAGCCAACGTCGCAATAGAGTACTCCTATTTTACACGTAAAAGTGATGCGCTCGTACTTTTAGGGTGGGGTACGAACATTATTCACGATCTTTTTCCATTTCAGATCTCATTTTCATAAGAACTGGCACTTGTGACTGAGCGACACAGTTGGCCATTGATAGATAGTTCAACAGATATCCATGGTAGGTACACAAATGACTGTCATGGCTAACATTGTACTCTAGCATTGTATTTCAATGCATCGCTTGCAATATTGACTTGAAATTGTTGTCCTGTAATGTCGTGTGCAATACAAGTGTAACATAGTCCATTTTAAAACCTAAAGTTGTGACGGCATTATCAGTATTTACGGTAGGAAACCGGTACATTACTCGAAGGAACACATCAGAAGCGGCTCGGCACATACCTTTTATGTTTGTATGTCGGTCGTGTTTCAAATGTGGCGCAGTTATATTGGCGTAATGTGCCTGTAAAGACTGACTGACTGACTGGCCTGACGTAGCGTACTTACATAGTTCCGTTTCCGAAGCCAACGTCGCAATAGAGTACTCCTATTTTACACGTAAAAGTGATGCGCTCGTACTTTTAGGGTGGGGTACGAACATTATTCACGATCTTTTTCCATTTCAGATCTCATTTTCATAAGAACTGGCACTTGTGACTGAGCGACACAGTTGGCCATTGATAGATAGTTCAACAGATATCCATGGTAGGTACACAAATGACTGTCATGGCTAACATTGTACTCTAGCATTGTATTTCAATGCATCGCTTGCAATATTGACTTGAAATTGTTGTCCTGTAATGTCGTGTGCAATACAAGTGTAACATAGTCCATTTTAAAACCTAAAGTTGTGACGGCATTATCAGTATTTACGGTAGGAAACCGGTACATTACTCGAAGGAACACATCAGAAGCGGCTCGGCACATACCTTTTATGTTTGTATGTCGGTCGTGTTTCAAATGTGGCGCAGTTATATTGGCGTAATGTGCCTGTAAAGACTGACTGACTGACTGGCCTGACGTAGCGTACTTACATAGTTCCGTTTCCGAAGCCAACGTCGCAATAGAGTACTCCTATTTTACACGTAAAAGTGATGCGCTCGTACTTTTAGGGTGGGGTACGAACATTATTCACGATCTTTTTCCATTTCAGATCTCATTTTCATAAGAACTGGCACTTGTGACTGAGCGACACAGTTGGCCATTGATAGATAGTTCAACAGATATCCATGGTAGGTACACAAATGACTGTCATGGCTAACATTGTACTCTAGCATTGTATTTCAATGCATCGCTTGCAATATTGACTTGAAATTGTTGTCCTGTAATGTCGTGTGCAATACAAGTGTAACATAGTCCATTTTAAAACCTAAAGTTGTGACGGCATTATCAGTATTTACGGTAGGAAACCGGTACATTACTCGAAGGAACACATCAGAAGCGGCTCGGCACATACCTTTTATGTTTGTATGTCGGTCGTGTTTCAAATGTGGCGCAGTTATATTGGCGTAATGTGCCTGTAAAGACTGACTGACTGACTGGCCTGACGTAGCGTACTTACATAGTTCCGTTTCCGAAGCCAACGTCGCAATAGAGTACTCCTATTTTACACGTAAAAGTGATGCGCTCGTACTTTTAGGGTGGGGTACGAACATTATTCACGATCTTTTTCCATTTCAGATCTCATTTTCATAAGAACTGGCACTTGTGACTGAGCGACACAGTTGGCCATTGATAGATAGTTCAACAGATATCCATGGTAGGTACACAAATGACTGTCATGGCTAACATTGTACTCTAGCATTGTATTTCAATGCATCGCTTGCAATATTGACTTGAAATTGTTGTCCTGTAATGTCGTGTGCAATACAAGTGTAACATAGTCCATTTTAAAACCTAAAGTTGTGACGGCATTATCAGTATTTACGGTAGGAAACCGGTACATTACTCGAAGGAACACATCAGAAGCGGCTCGGCACATACCTTTTATGTTTGTATGTCGGTCGTGTTTCAAATGTGGCGCAGTTATATTGGCGTAATGTGCCTGTAACGACTGACTGACTGACTGGCCTGACGTAGCGTACTTACATAGTTCCGTTTCCGAAGCCAACGTCGCAATAGAGTACTCCTATTTTACACGTAAAAGTGATGCGCTCGTACTTTTAGGGTGGGGTACGAACATTATTCACGATCTTTTTCCATTTCAGATCTCATTTTCATAAGAACTGGCACTTGTGACTGAGCGACACAGTTGGCCATTGATAGATAGTTCAACAGATATCCATGGTAGGTACACAAATGACTGTCATGGCTAACATTGTACTCTAGCATTGTATTTCAATGCATCGCTTGCAATATTGACTTGAAATTGTTGTCCTGTAATGTCGTGTGCAATACAAGTGTAACATAGTCCATTTTAAAACCTAAAGTTGTGACGGCATTATCAGTATTTACGGTAGGAAACCGGTACATTACTCGAAGGAACACATCAGAAGCGGCTCGGCACATACCTTTTATGTTTGTATGTCGGTCGTGTTTCAAATGTGGCGCAGTTATATTGGCGTAATGTGCCTGTAAAGACTGACTGTCTGACTGGCCTGACGTAGCGTACTTACATAGTTCCGTTTCCGAAGCCAACGTCGCAATAGAGTACTCCTATTTTACACGTAAAAGTGATGCGCTCGTACTTTTAGGGTGGGGTACGAACATTATTCACGATCTTTTTCCATTTCAGATCTCATTTTCATAAGAACTGGCACTTGTGACTGAGCGACACAGTTGGCCATTGATAGATAGTTCAACAGATATCCATGGTAGGTACACAAATGACTGTCATGGCTAACATTGTACTCTAGCATTGTATTTCAATGCATCGCTTGCAATATTGACTTGAAATTGTTGTCCTGTAATGTCGTGTGCAATACAAGTGTAACATAGTCCATTTTAAAACCTAAAGTTGTGACGGCATTATCAGTATTTACGGTAGGAAACCGGTACATTACTCGAAGGAACACATCAGAAGCGGCTCGGCACATACCTTTTATGTTTGTATGTCGGTCGTGTTTCAAATGTGGCGCAGTTATATTGGCGTAATGTGCCTGTAAAGACTGACTGACTGACTGGCCTGACGTAGCGTACTTACATAGTTCCGTTTCCGAAGCCAACGTCGCAATAGAGTACTCCTATTTTACACGTTAAAGTGATGCGCTCGTACTTTTAGGGTGGGGTACGAACATTATTCACGATCTTTTTCCATTTCAGATCTCATTTTCATAAGAACTGGCACTTGTGACTGAGCGACACAGTTGGCCATTGATAGATAGTTCAACAGATATCCATGGTAGGTACACAAATGACTGTCATGGCTAACATTGTACTCTAGCATTGTATTTCAATGCATCGCTTGCAATATTGACTTGAAATTGTTGTCCTGTAATGTCGTGTGCAATACAAGTGTAACATAGTCCATTTTAAAACCTAAAGTTGTGACGGCATTATCAGTATTTACGGTAGGAAACCGGTACATTACTCGAAGGAACACATCAGAAGCGGCTCGGCACATACCTTTTATGTTTGTATGTCGGTCGTGTTTCAAATGTGGCGCAGTTATATTGGCGTAATGTGCCTGTAAAGACTGACTGACTGACTGGCCTGACGTAGCGTACTTACATAGTTCCGTTTCCGAAGCCAACGTCGCAATAGAGTACTCCTATTTTACACGTAAAAGTGATGCGCTCGTACTTTTAGGGTGGGGTACGAACATTATTCACGATCTTTTTCCATTTCAGATCTCATTTTCATAAGAACTGGCACTTGTGACTGAACGACACAGTTGGCCATTGATAGATAGTTCAACAGATATCCATGGTAGGTACACAAATGACTGTCATGGCTAACATTGTACTCTAGCATTGTATTTCAATGCATCGCTTGCAATATTGACTTGAAATTGTTGTCCTGTAATGTCGTGTGCAATACAAGTGTAACATAGTCCATTTTAAAACCTAAAGTTGTGACGGCATTATCAGTATTTACGGTAGGAAACCGGTACATTACTCGAAGGAACACATCAGAAGCGGCTCGGCACATACCTTTTATGTTTGTATGTCGGTCGTGTTTCAAATGTGGCGCAGTTATATTGGCGTAATGTGCCTGTAAAGACTGACTGGCCTGACGTAGCGTACTTACATAGTTCCGTTTCCGAAGCCAACGTCGCAATAGAGTACTCCTATTTTACACGTAAAAGTGATGCGCTCGTACTTTTAGGGTGGGGTACGAACATTATTCACGATCTTTTTCCATTTCAGATCTCATTTTCATAAGAACTGGCACTTGTGACTGAGCGACACAGTTGGCCATTGATAGATAGTTCAACAGATATCCATGGTAGGTACACAAATGACTGTCATGGCTAACATTGTACTCTAGCATTGTATTTCAATGCATCGCTTGCAATATTGACTTGAAATTGTTGTCCTGTAATGTCGTGTGCAATACAAGTGTAACATAGTCCATTTTAAAACCTAAAGTTGTGACGGCATTATCAGTATTTACGGTAGGAAACCGGTACATTACTCGAAGGAACACATCAGAAGCGGCTCGGCACATACCTTTTATGTTTGTATGTCGGTCGTGTTTCAAATGTGGCGCAGTTATATTGGCGTAATGTGCCTGTAAAGACTGACTGACTGACTGGCCTGACGTAGCGTACTTACATAGTTCCGTTTCCGAAGCCAACGTCGCAATAGAGTACTCCTATTTTACACGTAAAAGTGATGCGCTCGTACTTTTAGGGTGGGGTACGAACATTATTCACGATCTTTTTCCATTTCAGATCTCATTTTCATAAGAACTGGCACTTGTGACTGAGCGACACAGTTGGCCATTGATAGATAGTTCAACAGATATCCATGGTAGGTACACAAATGACTGTCATGGCTAACATTGTACTCTAGCATTGTATTTCAATGCATCGCTTGCAATATTGACTTGAAATTGTTGTCCTGTAATGTCGTGTGCAATACAAGTGTAACATAGTCCATTTTAAAACCTAAAGTTGTGACGGCATTATCAGTATTTACGGTAGGAAACCGGTACATTACTCGAAGGAACACATCAGAAGCGGCTCGGCACATACCTTTTATGTTTGTATGTCGGTCGTGTTTCAAATGTGGCGCAGTTATATTGGCGTAATGTGCCTGTAAAGACTGACTGACTGACTGGCCTCACGTAGCGTACTTACATAGTTCCGTTTCCGAAGCCAACGTCGCAATAGAGTACTCCTATTTTACACGTAAAAGTGATGCGCTCGTACTTTTAGGGTGGGGTACGAACATTATTCACGATCTTTTTCCATTTCAGATCTCATTTTCATAAGAACTGGCACTTGTGACTGAGCGACACAGTTGGCCATTGATAGATAGTTCAACAGATATCCATGGTAGGTACACAAATGACTGTCATGGCTAACATTGTACTCTAGCATTGTATTTCAATGCATCGCTTGCAATATTGACTTGAAATTGTTGTCCTGTAATGTCGTGTGCAATACAAGTGTAACATAGTCCATTTTAAAACCTAAAGTTGTGACGGCATTATCAGTATTTACGGTAGGAAACCGGTACATTACTCGAAGGAACACATCAGAAGCGGCTCGGCACATACCTTTTATGTTTGTATGTCGGTCGTGTTTCAAATGTGGCGCAGTTATATTGGCGTAATGTGCCTGTAAAGACTGACTGACTGACTGGCCTGACGTAGCGTACTTACATAGTTCCGTTTCCGAAGCCAACGTCGCAATAGAGTACTCCTATTTTACACGTAAAAGTGATGCGCTCGTACTTTTAGGGTGGGGTACGAACATTATTCACGATCTTTTTCCATTTCAGATCTCATTTTCATAAGAACTGGCACTTGTGACTGAGCGACACAGTTGGCCATTGATAGATAGTTCAACAGATATCCATGGTAGGTACACAAATGACTGTCATGGCTAACATTGTACTCTAGCATTGTATTTCAATGCATCGCTTGCAATATTGACTTGAAATTGTTGTCCTGTAATGTCGTGTGCAATACAAGTGTAACATAGTCCATTTTAAAACCTAAAGTTGTGACGGCATTATCAGTATTTACGGTAGGAAACCGGTACATTACTCGAAGGAACACATCAGAAGCGGCTCGGCACATACCTTTTATGTTTGTATGTCGGTCGTGTTTCAAATGTGGCGCAGTTATATTGGCGTAATGTGCCTGTAAAGACTGACTGACTGACTGGCCTGACGTAGCGTACTTACATAGTTCCGTTTCCGAAGCCAACGTCGCAATAGAGTACTCCTATTTTACACGTAAAAGTGATGCGCTCGTACTTTTAGGGTGGGGTACGAACATTATTCACGATCTTTTTCCATTTCAGATCTCATTTTCATAAGAACTGGCACTTGTGACTGAGCGACACAGTTGGCCATTGATAGATAGTTCAACAGATATCCATGGTAGGTACACAAATGACTGTCATGGCTAACATTGTACTCTAGCATTGTATTTCAATGCATCGCTTGCAATATTGACTTGAAATTGTTGTCCTGTAATGTCGTGTGCAATACAAGTGTAACATAGTCCATTTTAAAACCTAAAGTTGTGACGGCATTATCAGTATTTACGGTAGGAAACCGGTACATTACTCGAAGGAACACATCAGAAGCGGCTCGGCACATACCTTTTATGTTTGTATGTCGGTCGTGTTTCAAATGTGGCGCAGTTATATTGGCGTAATGTGCCTGTAAAGACTGACTGACTGACTGGTCTGACGTAGCGTACTTACATAGTTCCGTTTCCGAAGCCAACGTCGCAATAGAGTACTCCTATTTTACACGTAAAAGTGATGCGCTCGTACTTTTAGGGTGGGGTACGAACATTATTCACGATCTTTTTCCATTTCAGATCTCATTTTCATAAGAACTGGCACTTGTGACTGAGCGACACAGTTGGCCATTGATAGATAGTTCAACAGATATCCATGGTAGGTACACAAATGACTGTCATGGCTAACATTGTACTCTAGCATTGTATTTCAATGCATCGCTTGCAATATTGACTTGAAATTGTTGTCCTGTAATGTCGTGTGCAATACAAGTGTAACATAGTCCATTTTAAAACCTAAAGTTGTGACGGCATTATCAGTATTTACGGTAGGAAACCGGTACATTACTCGAAGGAACACATCAGAAGCGGCTCGGCACATACCTTTTATGTTTGTATGTCGGTCGTGTTTCAAATGTGGCGCAGTTATATTGGCGTAATGTGCCTGTAAAGACTGACTGACTGACTGGCCTGACGTAGCGTACTTACATAGTTCCGTTTCCGAAGCCAACGTCGCAATAGAGTACTCCTATTTTACACGTAAAAGTGATGCGCTCGTACTTTTAGGGTGGGGTACGAACATTATTCACGATCTTTTTCCATTTCAGATCTCATTTTCATAAGAACTGGCACTTGTGACTGAGCGACACAGTTGGCCATTGATAGATAGTTCAACAGATATCCATGGTAGGTACACAAATGACTGTCATGGCTAACATTGTACTCTAGCATTGTATTTCAATGCATCGCTTGCAATATTGACTTGAAATTGTTGTCCTGTAATGTCGTGTGCAATACAAGTGTAACATAGTCCATTTTAAAACCTAAAGTTGTGACGGCATTATCAGTATTTACGGTAGGAAACCGGTACATTACTCGAAGGAACACATCAGAAGCGGCTCGGCACATACCTTTTATGTTTGTATGTCGGTCGTGTTTCAAATGTGGCGCAGTTATATTGGCGTAATGTGCCTGTAAAGACTGACTGACTGACTGGCCTGACGTAGCGTACTTACATAGTTCCGTTTCCGAAGCCAACGTCGCAATAGAGTACTCCTATTTTACACGTAAAAGTGATGCGCTCGTACTTTTAGGGTGGGGTACGAACATTATTCACGATCTTTTTCCATTTCAGATCTCATTTTCATAAGAACTGGCACTTGTGACTGAGCGACACAGTTGGCCATTGATAGATAGTTCAACAGATATCCATGGTAGGTACACAAATGACTGTCATGGCTAACATTGTACTCTAGCATTGTATTTCAATGCATCGCTTGCAATATTGACTTGAAATTGTTGTCCTGTAATGTCGTGTGCAATACAAGTGTAACATAGTCCATTTTAAAACCTAAAGTTGTGACGGCATTATCAGTATTTACGGTAGGAAACCGGTACATTACTCGAAGGAACACATCAGAAGCGGCTCGGCACATACCTTTTATGTTTGTATGTCGGTCGTGTTTCAAATGTGGCGCAGTTATATTGGCGTAATGTGCCTGTAAAGACTGACTGACTGACTGGCCTGACGTAGCGTACTTACATAGTTCCGTTTCCGAAGCCAACGTCGCAATAGAGTACTCCTATTTTACACGTAAAAGTGATGCGCTCGTACTTTTAGGGTGGGGTACGAACATTATTCACGATCTTTTTCCATTTCAGATCTCATTTTCATAAGAACTGGCACTTGTGACTGAGCGACACAGTTGGCCATTGATAGATAGTTCAACAGATATCCATGGTAGGTACACAAATGACTGTCATGGCTAACATTGTACTCTAGCATTGTATTTCAATGCATCGCTTGCAATATTGACTTGAAATTGTTGTCCTGTAATGTCGTGTGCAATACAAGTGTAACATAGTCCATTTTAAAACCTAAAGTTGTGACGGCATTATCAGTATTTACGGTAGGAAACCGGTACATTACTCGAAGGAACACATCAGAAGCGGCTCGGCACATACCTTTTATGTTTGTATGTCGGTCGTGTTTCAAATGTGGCGCAGTTATATTGGCGTAATGTGCCTGTAAAGACTGACTGACTGACTGGCCTGACGTAGCGTACTTACATAGTTCCGTTTCCGAAGCCAACGTCGCAATAGAGTACTCCTATTTTACACGTAAAAGTGATGCGCTCGTACTTTTAGGGTGGGGTACGAACATTATTCACGATCTTTTTCCATTTCAGATCTCATTTTCATAAGAACTGGCACTTGTGACTGAGCGACACAGTTGGCCATTGATAGATAGTTCAACAGATATCCATGGTAGGTACACAAATGACTGTCATGGCTAACATTGTACTCTAGCATTGTATTTCAATGCATCGCTTGCAATATTGACTTGAAATTGTTGTCCTGTAATGTCGTGTGCAATACAAGTGTAACATAGTCCATTTTAAAACCTAAAGTTGTGACGGCATTATCAGTATTTACGGTAGGAAACCGGTACATTACTCGAAGGAACACATCAGAAGCGGCTCGGCACATACCTTTTATGTTTGTATGTCGGTCGTGTTTCAAATGTGGCGCAGTTATATTGGCGTAATGTGCCTGTAAAGACTGACTGACTGACTGGCCTGACGTAGCGTACTTACATAGTTCCGTTTCCGAAGCCAACGTCGCAATAGAGTACTCCTATTTTACACATAAAAGTGATGCGCTCGTACTTTTAGGGTGGGGTACGAACATTATTCACGATCTTTTTCCATTTCAGATCTCATTTTCATAAGAACTGGCACTTGTGACTGAGCGACACAGTTGGCCATTGATAGATAGTTCAACAGATATCCATGGTAGGTACACAAATGACTGTCATGGCTAACATTGTACTCTAGCATTGTATTTCAATGCATCGCTTGCAATATTGACTTGAAATTGTTGTCCTGTAATGTCGTGTGCAATACAAGTGTAACATAGTCCATTTTAAAACCTAAAGTTGTGACGGCATTATCAGTATTTACGGTAGGAAACCGGTACATTACTCGAAGGAACACATCAGAAGCGGCTCGGCACATACCTTTTATGTTTGTATGTCGGTCGTGTTTCAAATGTGGCGCAGTTATATTGGCGTAATGTGCCTGTAAAGACTGACTGACTGACTGGCCTGACGTAGCGTACTTACATAGTTCCGTTTCCGAAGCCAACGTCGCAATAGAGTACTCCTATTTTACACGTAAAAGTGATGCGCTCGTACTTTTAGGGTGGGGTACGAACATTATTCACGATCTTTTTCCATTTCAGATCTCATTTTCATAAGAACTGGCACTTGTGACTGAGCGACACAGTTGGCCATTGATAGATAGTTCAACAGATATCCATGGTAGGTACACAAATGACTGTCATGGCTAACATTGTACTCTAGCATTGTATTTCAATGCATCGCTTGCAATATTGACTTGAAATTGTTGTCCTGTAATGTCGTGTGCAATACAAGTGTAACATAGTCCATTTTAAAACCTAAAGTTGTGACGGCATTATCAGTATTTACGGTAGGAAACCGGTACATTACTCGAAGGAACACATCAGAAGCGGCTCGGCACATACCTTTTATGTTTGTATGTCGGTCGTGTTTCAAATGTGGCGCAGTTATATTGGCGTAATGTGCCTGTAAAGACTGACTGACTGACTGGCCTGACGTAGCGTACTTACATAGTTCCGTTTCCGAAGCCAACGTCGCAATAGAGTACTCCTATTTTACACGTAAAAGTGATGCGCTCGTACTTTTAGGGTGGGGTACGAACATTATTCACGATCTTTTTCCATTTCAGATCTCATTTTCATAAGAACTGGCACTTGTGACTGAGCGACACAGTTGGCCATTGATAGATAGTTCAACAGATATCCATGGTAGGTACACAAATGACTGTCATGGCTAACATTGTACTCTAGCATTGTATTTCAATGCATCGCTTGCAATATTGACTTGAAATTGTTGTCCTGTAATGTCGTGTGCAATACAAGTGTAACATAGTCCATTTTAAAACCTAAAGTTGTGACGGCATTATCAGTATTTACGGTAGGAAACCGGTACATTACTCGAAGGAACACATCAGAAGCGGCTCGGCACATACCTTTTATGTTTGTATGTCGGTCGTGTTTCAAATGTGGCGCAGTTATATTGGCGTAATGTGCCTGTAAAGACTGACTGACTGACTGGCCTGACGTAGCGTACTTACATAGTTCCGTTTCCGAAGCCAACGTCGCAATAGAGTACTCCTATTTTACACGTAAAAGTGATGCGCTCGTACTTTTAGGGTGGGGTACGAACATTATTCACGATCTTTTTCCATTTCAGATCTCATTTTCATAAGAACTGGCACTTGTGACTGAGCGACACAGTTGGCCATTGATAGATAGTTCAACAGATATCCATGGTAGGTACACAAATGACTGTCATGGCTAACATTGTACTCTAGCATTGTATTTCAATGCATCGCTTGCAATATTGACTTGAAATTGTTGTCCTGTAATGTCGTGTGCAATACAAGTGTAACATAGTCCATTTTAAAACCTAAAGTTGTGACGGCATTATCAGTATTTACGGTAGGAAACCGGTACATTACTCGAAGGAACACATCAGAAGCGGCTCGGCACATACCTTTTATGTTTGTATGTCGGTCGTGTTTCAAATGTGGCGCAGTTATATTGGCGTAATGTGCCTGTAAATACTGACTGACTGACTGGCCTGACGTAGCGTACTTACATAGTTCCGTTTCCGAAGCCAACGTCGCAATAGAGTACTCCTATTTTACACGTAAAAGTGATGCGCTCGTACTTTTAGGGTGGGGTACGAACATTATTCACGATCTTTTTCCATTTCAGATCTCATTTTCATAAGAACTGGCACTTGTGACTGAGCGACACAGTTGGCCATTGATAGATAGTTCAACAGATATCCATGGTAGGTACACAAATGACTGTCATGGCTAACATTGTACTCTAGCATTGTATTTCAATGCATCGCTTGCAATATTGACTTGAAATTGTTGTCCTGTAATGTCGTGTGCAATACAAGTGTAACATAGTCCATTTTAAAACCTAAAGTTGTGACGGCATTATCAGTATTTACGGTAGGAAACCGGTACATTACTCGAAGGAACACATCAGAAGCGGCTCGGCACATACCTTTTATGTTTGTATGTCGGTCGTGTTTCAAATGTGGCGCAGTTATATTGGCGTAATGTGCCTGTAAAGACTGACTGACTGACTGGCCTGACGTAGCGTACTTACATAGTTCCGTTTCCGAAGCCAACGTCGCAATAGAGTACTCCTATTTTACACGTAAAAGTGATGCGCTCGTACTTTTAGGGTGGGGTACGAACATTATTCACGATCTTTTTCCATTTCAGATCTCATTTTCATAAGAACTGGCACTTGTGACTGAGCGACACAGTTGGCCATTGATAGATAGTTCAACAGATATCCATGGTAGGTACACAAATGACTGTCATGGCTAACATTGTACTCTAGCATTGTATTTCAATGCATCGCTTGCAATATTGACTTGAAATTGTTGTCCTGTAATGTCGTGTGCAATACAAGTGTAACATAGTCCATTTTAAAACCTAAAGTTGTGACGGCATTATCAGTATTTACGGTAGGAAACCGGTACATTACTCGAAGGAACACATCAGAAGCGGCTCGGCACATACCTTTTATGTTTGTATGTCGGTCGTGTTTCAAATGTGGCGCAGTTATATTGGCGTAATGTGCCTGTAAAGACTGACTGACTGACTGGCCTGACGTAGCGTACTTACATAGTTCCGTTTCCGAAGCCAACGTCGCAATAGAGTACTCCTATTTTACACGTAAAAGTGATGCGCTCGTACTTTTAGGGTGGGGTACGAACATTATTCACGATCTTTTTCCATTTCAGATCTCATTTTCATAAGAACTGGCACTTGTGACTGAGCGACACAGTTGGCCATTGATAGATAGTTCAACAGATATCCATGGTAGGTACACAAATGACTGTCATGGCTAACATTGTACTCTAGCATTGTATTTCAATGCATCGCTTGCAATATTGACTTGAAATTGTTGTCCTGTAATGTCGTGTGCAATACAAGTGTAACATAGTCCATTTTAAAACCTAAAGTTGTGACGGCATTATCAGTATTTACGGTAGGAAACCGGTACATTACTCGAAGGAACACATCAGAAGCGGCTCGGCACATACCTTTTATGTTTGTATGTCGGTCGTGTTTCAAATGTGGCGCAGTTATATTGGCGTAATGTGCCTGTAAAGACTGACTGACTGACTGGCCTGACGTAGCGTACTTACATAGTTCCGTTTCCGAAGCCAACGTCGCAATAGAGTACTCCTATTTTACACGTAAAAGTGATGCGCTCGTACTTTTAGGGTGGGGTACGAACATTATTCACGATCTTTTTCCATTTCAGATCTCATTTTCATAAGAACTGGCACTTGTGACTGAGCGACACAGTTGGCCATTGATAGATAGTTCAACAGATATCCATGGTAGGTACACAAATGACTGTCATGGCTAACATTGTACTCTAGCATTGTATTTCAATGCATCGCTTGCAATATTGACTTGAAATTGTTGTCCTGTAATGTCGTGTGCAATACAAGTGTAACATAGTCCATTTTAAAACCTAAAGTTGTGACGGCATTATCAGTATTTACGGTAGGAAACCGGTACATTACTCGAAGGAACACATCAGAAGCGGCTCGGCACATACCTTTTATGTTTGTATGTCGGTCGTGTTTCAAATGTGGCGCAGTTATATTGGCGTAATGTGCCTGTAAAGACTGACTGACTGACTGGCCTGACGTAGCGTACTTACATAGTTCCGTTTCCGAAGCCAACGTCGCAATAGAGTACTCCTATTTTACACGTAAAAGTGATGCGCTCGTACTTTTAGGGTGGGGTACGAACATTATTCACGATCTTTTTCCATTTCAGATCTCATTTTCATAAGAACTGGCACTTGTGACTGAGCGACACAGTTGGCCATTGATAGATAGTTCAACAGATATCCATGGTAGGTACACAAATGACTGTCATGGCTAACATTGTACTCTAGCATTGTATTTCAATGCATCGCTTGCAATATTGACTTGAAATTGTTGTCCTGTAATGTCGTGTGCAATACAAGTGTAACATAGTCCATTTTAAAACCTAAAGTTGTGACGGCATTATCAGTATTTACGGTAGGAAACCGGTACATTACTCGAAGGAACACATCAGAAGCGGCTCGGCACATACCTTTTATGTTTGTATGTCGGTCGTGTTTCAAATGTGGCGCAGTTATATTGGCGTAATGTGCCTGTAAAGACTGACTGACTGACTGGCCTGACGTAGCGTACTTACATAGTTCCGTTTCCGAAGCCAACGTCGCAATAGAGTACTCCTATTTTACACGTAAAAGTGATGCGCTCGTACTTTTAGGGTGGGGTACGAACATTATTCACGATCTTTTTCCATTTCAGATCTCATTTTCATAAGAACTGGCACTTGTGACTGAGCGACACAGTTGGCCATTGATAGATAGTTCAACAGATATCCATGGTAGGTACACAAATGACTGTCATGGCTAACATTGTACTCTAGCATTGTATTTCAATGCATCGCTTGCAATATTGACTTGAAATTGTTGTCCTGTAATGTCGTGTGCAATACAAGTGTAACATAGTCCATTTTAAAACCTAAAGTTGTGACGGCATTATCAGTATTTACGGTAGGAAACCGGTACATTACTCGAAGGAACACATCAGAAGCGGCTCGGCACATACCTTTTATGTTTGTATGTCGGTCGTGTTTCAAATGTGGCGCAGTTATATTGGCGTAATGTGCCTGTAAAGACTGACTGACTGACTGGCCTGACGTAGCGTACTTACATAGTTCCGTTTCCGAAGCCAACGTCGCAATAGAGTACTCCTATTTTACACGTAAAAGTGATGCGCTCGTACTTTTAGGGTGGGGTACGAACATTATTCACGATCTTTTTCCATTTCAGATCTCATTTTCATAAGAACTGGCACTTGTGACTGAGCGACACAGTTGGCCATTGATAGATAGTTCAACAGATATCCATGGTAGGTACACAAATGACTGTCATGGCTAACATTGTACTCTAGCATTGTATTTCAATGCATCGCTTGCAATATTGACTTGAAATTGTTGTCCTGTAATGTCGTGTGCAATACAAGTGTAACATAGTCCATTTTAAAACCTAAAGTTGTGACGGCATTATCAGTATTTACGGTAGGAAACCGGTACATTACTCGAAGGAACACATCAGAAGCGGCTCGGCACATACCTTTTATGTTTGTATGTCGGTCGTGTTTCAAATGTGGCGCAGTTATATTGGCGTAATGTGCCTGTAAAGACTGACTGACTGACTGGCCTGACGTAGCGTACTTACATAGTTCCGTTTCCGAAGCCAACGTCGCAATAGAGTACTCCTATTTTACACGTAAAAGTGATGCGCTCGTACTTTTAGGGTGGGGTACGAACATTATTCACGATCTTTTTCCATTTCAGATCTCATTTTCATAAGAACTGGCACTTGTGACTGAGCGACACAGTTGGCCATTGATAGATAGTTCAACAGATATCCATGGTAGGTACACAAATGACTGTCATGGCTAACATTGTACTCTAGCATTGTATTTCAATGCATCGCTTGCAATATTGACTTGAAATTGTTGTCCTGTAATGTCGTGTGCAATACAAGTGTAACATAGTCCATTTTAAAACCTAAAGTTGTGACGGCATTATCAGTATTTACGGTAGGAAACCGGTACATTACTCGAAGGAACACATCAGAAGCGGCTCGGCACATACCTTTTATGTTTGTATGTCGGTCGTGTTTCAAATGTGGCGCAGTTATATTGGCGTAATGTGCCTGTAAAGACTGACTGACTGACTGGCCTGACGTAGCGTACTTACATAGTTCCGTTTCCGAAGCCAACGTCGCAATAGAGTACTCCTATTTTACACGTAAAAGTGATGCGCTCGTACTTTTAGGGTGGGGTACGAACATTATTCACGATCTTTTTCCATTTCAGATCTCATTTTCATAAGAACTGGCACTTGTGACTGAGCGACACAGTTGGCCATTGATAGATAGTTCAACAGATATCCATGGTAGGTACACAAATGACTGTCATGGCTAACATTGTACTCTAGCATTGTATTTCAATGCATCGCTTGCAATATTGACTTGAAATTGTTGTCCTGTAATGTCGTGTGCAATACAAGTGTAACATAGTCCATTTTAAAACCTAAAGTTGTGACGGCATTATCAGTATTTACGGTAGGAAACCGGTACATTACTCGAAGGAACACATCAGAAGCGGCTCGGCACATACCTTTTATGTTTGTATGTCGGTCGTGTTTCAAATGTGGCGCAGTTATATTGGCGTAATGTGCCTGTAAAGACTGACTGACTGACTGGCCTGACGTAGCGTACTTACATAGTTCCGTTTCCGAAGCCAACGTCGCAATAGAGTACTCCTATTTTACACGTAAAAGTGATGCGCTCGTACTTTTAGGGTGGGGTACGAACATTATTCACGATCTTTTTCCATTTCAGATCTCATTTTCATAAGAACTGGCACTTGTGACTGAGCGACACAGTTGGCCATTGATAGATAGTTCAACAGATATCCATGGTAGGTACACAAATGACTGTCATGGCTAACATTGTACTCTAGCATTGTATTTCAATGCATCGCTTGCAATATTGACTTGAAATTGTTGTCCTGTAATGTCGTGTGCAATACAAGTGTAACATAGTCCATTTTAAAACCTAAAGTTGTGACGGCATTATCAGTATTTACGGTAGGAAACCGGTACATTACTCGAAGGAACACATCAGAAGCGGCTCGGCACATACCTTTTATGTTTGTATGTCGGTCGTGTTTCAAATGCGGCGCAGTTATATTGGCGTAATGTGCCTGTAAAGACTGACTGACTGACTGGCCTGACGTAGCGTACTTACATAGTTCCGTTTCCGAAGCCAACGTCGCAATAGAGTACTCCTATTTTACACGTAAAAGTGATGCGCTCGTACTTTTAGGGTGGGGTACGAACATTATTCACGATCTTTTTCCATTTCAGATCTCATTTTCATAAGAACTGGCACTTGTGACTGAGCGACACAGTTGGCCATTGATAGATAGTTCAACAGATATCCATGGTAGGTACACAAATGACTGTCATGGCTAACATTGTACTCTAGCATTGTATTTCAATGCATCGCTTGCAATATTGACTTGAAATTGTTGTCCTGTAATGTCGTGTGCAATACAAGTGTAACATAGTCCATTTTAAAACCTAAAGTTGTGACGGCATTATCAGTATTTACGGTAGGAAACCGGTACATTACTCGAAGGAACACATCAGAAGCGGCTCGGCACATACATTTTATGTTTGTATGTCGGTCGTGTTTCAAATGTGGCGCAGTTATATTGGCGTAATGTGCCTGTAAAGACTGACTGACTGACTGGCCTGACGTAGCGTACTTACATAGTTCCGTTTCCGAAGCCAACGTCGCAATAGAGTACTCCTATTTTACACGTAAAAGTGATGCGCTCGTACTTTTAGGGTGGGGTACGAACATTATTCACGATCTTTTTCCATTTCAGATCTCATTTTCATAAGAACTGGCACTTGTGACTGAGCGACACAGTTGGCCATTGATAGATAGTTCAACAGATATCCATGGTAGGTACACAAATGACTGTCATGGCTAACATTGTACTCTATTTCAATGCATCGCTTGCAATATTGACTTGAAATTGTTGTCCTGTAATGTCGTGTGCAATACAAGTGTAACATAGTCCATTTTAAAACCTAAAGTTGTGACGGCATTATCAGTATTTACGGTAGGAAACCGGTACATTACTCGAAGGAACACATCAGAAGCGGCTCGGCACATACCTTTTATGTTTGTATGTCGGTCGTGTTTCAAATGTGGCGCAGTTATATTGGCGTAATGTGCCTGTAAAGACTGACTGACTGACTGGCCTGACGTAGCGTACTTACATAGTTCCGTTTCCGAAGCCAACGTCGCAATAGAGTACTCCTATTTTACACGTAAAAGTGATGCGCTCGTACTTTTAGGGTGGGGTACGAACATTATTCACGATCTTTTTCCATTTCAGATCTCATTTTCATAAGAACTGGCACTTGTGACTGAGCGACACAGTTGGCCATTGATAGATAGTTCAACAGATATCCATGGTAGGTACACAAATGACTGTCATGGCTAACATTGTACTCTAGCATTGTATTTCAATGCATCGCTTGCAATATTGACTTGAAATTGTTGTCCTGTAATGTCGTGTGCAATACAAGTGTAACATAGTCCATTTTAAAACCTAAAGTTGTGACGGCATTATCAGTATTTACGGTAATAAACCGGTACATTACTCGAAGGAACACATCAGAAGCGGCTCGGCACATACCTTTTATGTTTGTATGTCGGTCGTGTTTCAAATGTGGCGCAGTTATATTGGCGTAATGTGCCTGTAAAGACTGACTGACTGACTGGCCTGACGTAGCGTACTTACATAGTTCCGTTTCCGAAGCCAACGTCGCAATAGAGTACTCCTATTTTACACGTAAAAGTGATGCGCTCGTACCTTTAGGGTGGGGTACGAACATTATTCACGATCTTTTTCCATTTCAGATCTCATTTTCATAAGAACTGGCACTTGTGACTGAGCGACACAGTTGGCCATTGATAGATAGTTCAACAGATATCCATGGTAGGTACACAAATGACTGTCATGGCTAACATTGTACTCTAGCATTGTATTTCAATGCATCGCTTGCAATATTGACTTGAAATTGTTGTCCTGTAATGTCGTGTGCAATACAAGTGTAACATAGTCCATTTTAAAACCTAAAGTTGTGACGGCATTATCAGTATTTACCGTAGGAAACCGGTACATTACTCGAAGGAACACATCAGAAGCGGCTCGGCACATACCTTTTATGTTTGTATGTCGGTCGTGTTTCAAATGTGGCGCAGTTATATTGGCGTAATGTGCCTGTAAAGACTGACTGACTGACTGGCCTGACGTAGCGTACTTACATAGTTCCGTTTCCGAAGCCAACGTCGCAATAGAGTACTCCTATTTTACACGTAAAAGTGATGCGCTCGTACTTTTAGGGTGGGGTACGAACATTATTCACGATCTTTTTCCATTTCAGATCTCATTTTCATAAGAACTGGCACTTGTGACTGAGCGACACAGTTGGCCATTGATAGATAGTTCAACAGATATCCATGGTAGGTACACAAATGACTGTCATGGCTAACATTGTACTCTAGCATTGTATTTCAATGCATCGCTTGCAATATTGACTTGAAATTGTTGTCCTGTAATGTCGTGTGCAATACAAGTGTAACATAGTCCATTTTAAAACCTAAAGTTGTGACGGCATTATCAGTATTTACGGTAGGAAACCGGTACATTACTCGAAGGAACACATCAGAAGCGGCTCGGCACATACCTTTTATGTTTGTATGTCGGTCGTGTTTCAAATGTGGCGCAGTTATATTGGCGTAATGTGCCTGTAAAGACTGACTGACTGACTGGCCTGACGTAGCGTACTTACATAGTTCCGTTTCCGAAGCCAACGTCGCAATAGAGTACTCCTATTTTACACGTAAAAGTGATGCGCTCGTACTTTTAGGGTGGGGTACGAACATTATTCACGATCTTTTTCCATTTCAGATCTCATTTTCATAAGAACTGGCACTTGTGACTGAGCGACACAGTTGGCCATTGATAGATAGTTCAACAGATATCCATGGTAGGTACACAAATGACTGTCATGGCTAACATTGTCTTCTAGCATTGTATTTCAATGCATCGCTTGCAATATTGACTTGAAATTGTTGTCCTGTAATGTCGTGTGCAATACAAGTGTAACATAGTCCATTTTAAAACCTAAAGTTGTGACGGCATTATCAGTGTTTACGGTAGGAAACCGGTACATTACTCGAAGGAACACATCAGAAGCGGCTCGGCACATACCTTTTATGTTTGTATGTCGGTCGTGTTTCAAATGTGGCGCAGTTATATTGGCGTAATGTGCCTGTAAAGACTGACTGACTGACTGGCCTGACGTAGCGTACTTACATAGTTCCGTTTCCGAAGCCAACGTCGCAATAGAGTACTCCTATTTTACACGTAAAAGTGATGCGCTCGTACTTTTAGGGTGGGGTACGAACATTATTCACGATCTTTTTCCATTTCAGATCTCATTTTCATAAGAACTGGCACTTGTGACTGAGCGACACAGTTGGCCATTGATAGATAGTTCAACAGATATCCATGGTAGGTACACAAATGACTGTCATGGCTAACATTGTACTCTAGCATTGTATTTCAATGCATCGCTTGCAATATTGACTTGAAATTGTTGTCCTGTAATGTCGTGTGCAATACAAGTGTAACATAGTCCATTTTAAAACCTAAAGTTGTGACGGCATTATCAGTATTTACGGTAGGAAACCGGTACATTACTCGAAGGAACACATCAGAAGCGGCTCGGCACATACCTTTTATGTTTGTATGTCGGTCGTGTTTCAAATGTGGCGCAGTTATATTGGCGTAATGTGCCTGTAAAGACTGACTGACTGACTGGCCTGACGTAGCGTACTTACATAGTTCCGTTTCCGAAGCCAACGTCGCAATAGAGTACTCCTATTTTACACGTAAAAGTGATGCGCTCGTACTTTTAGGGTGGGGTACGAACATTATTCACGATCTTTTTCCATTTCAGATCTCATTTTCATAAGAACTGGCACTTGTGACTGAGCGACACAGTTGGCCATTGATAGATAGTTCAACAGATATCCATGGTAGGTACACAAATGACTGTCATGGCTAACATTGTACTCTAGCATTGTATTTCAATGCATCGCTTGCAATATTGACTTGAAATTGTTGTCCTGTAATGTCGTGTGCAATACAAGTGTAACATAGTCCATTTTAAAACCTAAAGTTGTGACGGCATTATCAGTATTTACGGTAGGAAACCGGTACATTACTCGAAGGAACACATCAGAAGCGGCTCGGCACATACCTTTTATGTTTGTATGTCGGTCGTGTTTCAAATGTGGCGCAGTTATATTGGCGTAATGTGCCTGTAAAGACTGACTGACTGACTGGCCTGACGTAGCGTACTTACATAGTTCCGTTTCCGAAGCCAACGTCGCAATAGAGTACTCCTATTTTACACGTAAAAGTGATGCGCTCGTACTTTTAGGGTGGGGTACGAACATTATTCACGATCTTTTTCCATTTCAGATCTCATTTTCATAAGAACTGGCACTTGTGACTGAGCGACACAGTTGGCCATTGATAGATAGTTCAACAGATATCCATGGTAGGTACACAAATGACTGTCATGGCTAACATTGTACTCTAGCATTGTATTTCAATGCATCGCTTGCAATATTGACTTGAAATTGTTGTCCTGTAATGTCGTGTGCAATACAAGTGTAACATAGTCCATTTTAAAACCTAAAGTTGTGACGGCATTATCAGTATTTACGGTAGGAAACCGGTACATTACTCGAAGGAACACATCAGAAGCGGCTCGGCACATACCTTTTATGTTTGTATGTCGGTCGTGTTTCAAATGTGGCGCAGTTATATTGGCGTAATGTGCCTGTAAAGACTGACTGACTGACTGGCCTGACGTAGCGTACTTACATAGTTCCGTTTCCGAAGCCAACGTCGCAATAGAGTACTCCTATTTTACACGTAAAAGTGATGCGCTCGTACTTTTAGGGTGGGGTACGAACATTATTCACGATCTTTTTCCATTTCAGATCTCATTTTCATAAGAACTGGCACTTGTGACTGAGCGACACAGTTGGCCATTGATAGATAGTTCAACAGATATCCATGGTAGGTACACAAATGACTGTCATGGCTAACATTGTACTCTAGCATTGTATTTCAATGCATCGCTTGCAATATTGACTTGAAATTGTTGTCCTGTAATGTCGTGTGCAATACAAGTGTAACATAGTCCATTTTAAAACCTAAAGTTGTGACGGCATTATCAGTATTTACGGTAGGAAACCGGTACATTACTCGAAGGAACACATCAGAAGCGGCTCGGCACATACCTTTTATGTTTGTATGTCGGTCGTGTTTCAAATGTGGTGCAGTTATATTGGCGTAATGTGCCTGTAAAGACTGACTGACTGACTGGCCTGACGTAGCGTACTTACATAGTTCCGTTTCCGAAGCCAACGTCGCAATAGAGTACTCCTATTTTACACGTAAAAGTGATGCGCTCGTACTTTTAGGGTGGGGTACGAACATTATTCACGATCTTTTTCCATTTCAGATCTCATTTTCATAAGAACTGGCACTTGTGACTGAGCGACACAGTTGGCCATTGATAGATAGTTCAACAGATATCCATGGTAGGTACACAAATGACTGTCATGGCTAACATTGTACTCTAGCATTGTATTTCAATGCATCGCTTGCAATATTGACTTGAAATTGTTGTCCTGTAATGTCGTGTGCAATACAAGTGTAACATAGTCCATTTTAAAACCTAAAGTTGTGACGGCATTATCAGTATTTACGGTAGGAAACCGGTACATTACTCGAAGGAACACATCAGAAGCGGCTCGGCACATACCTTTTATGTTTGTATGTCGGTCGTGTTTCAAATGTGGCGCAGTTATATTGGCGTAATGTGCCTGTAAAGACTGACTGACTGACTGGCCTGACGTAGCGTACTTACATAGTTCCGTTTCCGAAGCCAACGTCGCAATAGAGTACTCCTATTTTACACGTAAAAGTGATGCGCTCGTACTTTTAGGGTGGGGTACGAACATTATTCACGATCTTTTTCCATTTCAGATCTCATTTTCATAAGAACTGGCACTTGTGACTGAGCGACACAGTTGGCCATTGATAGATAGTTCAACAGATATCCATGGTAGGTACACAAATGACTGTCATGGCTAACATTGTACTCTAGCATTGTATTTCAATGCATCGCTTGCAATATTGACTTGAAATTGTTGTCCTGTAATGTCGTGTGCAATACAAGTGTAACATAGTCCATTTTAAAACCTAAAGTTGTGACGGCATTATCAGTATTTACGGTAGGAAACCGGTACATTACTCGAAGGAACACATCAGAAGCGGCTCGGCACATACCTTTTATGTTTGTATGTCGGTCGTGTTTCAAATGTGGCGCAGTTATATTGGCGTAATGTGCCTGTAAAGACTGACTGACTGACTGGCCTGACGTAGCGTACTTACATAGTTCCGTTTCCGAAGCCAACGTCGCAATAGAGTACTCCTATTTTACACGTAAAAGTGATGCGCTCGTACTTTTAGGGTGGGGTACGAACATTATTCACGATCTTTTTCCATTTCAGATCTCATTTTCATAAGAACTGGCACTTGTGACTGAGCGACACAGTTGGCCATTGATAGATAGTTCAACAGATATCCATGGTAGGTACACAAATGACTGTCATGGCTAACATTGTCTTCTAGCATTGTATTTCAATGCATCGCTTGCAATATTGACTTGAAATTGTTGTCCTGTAATGTCGTGTGCAATACAAGTGTAACATAGTCCATTTTAAAACCTAAAGTTGTGACGGCATTATCAGTGTTTACGGTAGGAAACCGGTACATTACTCGAAGGAACACATCAGAAGCGGCTCGGCACATACCTTTTATGTTTGTATGTCGGTCGTGTTTCAAATGTGGCGCAGTTATATTGGCGTAATGTGCCTGTAAAGACTGACTGACTGACTGGCCTGACGTAGCGTACTTACATAGTTCCGTTTCCGAAGCCAACGTCGCAATAGAGTACTCCTATTTTACACGTAAAAGTGATGCGCTCGTACTTTTAGGGTGGGGTACGAACATTATTCACGATCTTTTTCCATTTCAGATCTCATTTTCATAAGAACTGGCACTTGTGACTGAGCGACACAGTTGGCCATTGATAGATAGTTCAACAGATATCCATGGTAGGTACACAAATGACTGTCATGGCTAACATTGTACTCTAGCATTGTATTTCAATGCATCGCTTGCAATATTGACTTGAAATTGTTGTCCTGTAATGTCGTGTGCAATACAAGTGTAACATAGTCCATTTTAAAACCTAAAGTTGTGACGGCATTATCAGTATTTACGGTAGGAAACCGGTACATTACTCGAAGGAACACATCAGAAGCGGCTCGGCACATACCTTTTATGTTTGTATGTCGGTCGTGTTTCAAATGTGGCGCAGTTATATTGGCGTAATGTGCCTGTAAAGACTGACTGACTGACTGGCCTGACGTAGCGTACTTACATAGTTCCGTTTCCGAAGCCAACGTCGCAATAGAGTACTCCTATTTTACACGTAAAAGTGATGCGCTCGTACTTTTAGGGTGGGGTACGAACATTATTCACGATCTTTTTCCATTTCAGATCTCATTTTCATAAGAACTGGCACTTGTGACTGAGCGACACAGTTGGCCATTGATAGATAGTTCAACAGATATCCATGGTAGGTACACAAATGACTGTCATGGCTAACATTGTACTCTAGCATTGTATTTCAATGCATCGCTTGCAATATTGACTTGAAATTGTTGTCCTGTAATGTCGTGTGCAATACAAGTGTAACATAGTCCATTTTAAAACCTAAAGTTGTGACGGCATTATCAGTATTTACGGTAGGAAACCGGTACATTACTCGAAGGAACACATCAGAAGCGGCTCGGCACATACCTTTTATGTTTGTATGTCGGTCGTGTTTCAAATGTGGCGCAGTTATATTGGCGTAATGTGCCTGTAAAGACTGACTGACTGACTGGCCTGACGTAGCGTACTTACATAGTTCCGTTTCCGAAGCCAACGTCGCAATAGAGTACTCCTATTTTACACGTAAAAGTGATGCGCTCGTACTTTTAGGGTGGGGTACGAACATTATTCACGATCTTTTTCCATTTCAGATCTCATTTTCATAAGAACTGGCACTTGTGACTGAGCGACACAGTTGGCCATTGATAGATAGTTCAACAGATATCCATGGTAGGTACACAAATGACTGTCATGGCTAACATTGTACTCTAGCATTGTATTTCAATGCATCGCTTGCAATATTGACTTGAAATTGTTGTCCTGTAATGTCGTGTGCAATACAAGTGTAACATAGTCCATTTTAAAACCTAAAGTTGTGACGGCATTATCAGTATTTACGGTAGGAAACCGGTACATTACTCGAAGGAACACATCAGAAGCGGCTCGGCACATACCTTTTATGTTTGTATGTCGGTCGTGTTTCAAATGTGGCGCAGTTATATTGGCGTAATGTGCCTGTAAAGACTGACTGACTGACTGGCCTGACGTAGCGTACTTACATAGTTCCGTTTCCGAAGCCAACGTCGCAATAGAGTACTCCTATTTTACACGTAAAAGTGATGCGCTCGTACTTTTAGGGTGGGGTACGAACATTATTCACGATCTTTTTCCATTTCAGATCTCATTTTCATAAGAACTGGCACTTGTGACTGAGCGACACAGTTGGCCATTGATAGATAGTTCAACAGATATCCATGGTAGGTACACAAATGACTGTCATGGCTAACATTGTACTCTAGCATTGTATTTCAATGCATCGCTTGCAATATTGACTTGAAATTGTTGTCCTGTAATGTCGTGTGCAATACAAGTGTAACATAGTCCATTTTAAAACCTAAAGTTGTGACGGCATTATCAGTATTTACGGTAGGAAACCGGTACATTACTCGAAGGAACACATCAGAAGCGGCTCGGCACATACCTTTTATGTTTGTATGTCGGTCGTGTTTCAAATGTGGCGCAGTTATATTGGCGTAATGTGCCTGTAAAGACTGACTGACTGACTGGCCTGACGTAGCGTACTTACATAGTTCCGTTTCCGAAGCCAACGTCGCAATAGAGTACTCCTATTTTACACGTAAAAGTGATGCGCTCGTACTTTTAGGGTGGGGTACGAACATTATTCACGATCTTTTTCCATTTCAGATCTCATTTTCATAAGAACTGGCACTTGTGACTGAGCGACACAGTTGGCCATTGATAGATAGTTCAACAGATATCCATGGTAGGTACACAAATGACTGTCATGGCTAACATTGTACTCTAGCATTGTATTTCAATGCATCGCTTGCAATATTGACTTGAAATTGTTGTCCTGTAATGTCGTGTGCAATACAAGTGTAACATAGTCCATTTTAAAACCTAAAGTTGTGACGGCATTATCAGTATTTACGGTAGGAAACCGGTACATTACTCGAAGGAACACATCAGAAGCGGCTCGGCACATACCTTTTATGTTTGTATGTCGGTCGTGTTTCAAATGTGGCGCAGTTATATTGGCGTAATGTGCCTGTAAAGACTGACTGACTGACTGGCCTGACGTAGCGTACTTACATAGTTCCGTTTCCGAAGCCAACGTCGCAATAGAGTACTCCTATTTTACACGTAAAAGTGATGCGCTCGTACTTTTAGGGTGGGGTACGAACATTATTCACGATCTTTTTCCATTTCAGATCTCATTTTCATAAGAACTGGCACTTGTGACTGAGCGACACAGTTGGCCATTGATAGATAGTTCAACAGATATCCATGGTAGGTACACAAATGACTGTCATGGCTAACATTGTACTCTAGCATTGTATTTCAATGCATCGCTTGCAATATTGACTTGAAATTGTTGTCCTGTAATGTCGTGTGCAATACAAGTGTAACATAGTCCATTTTAAAACCTAAAGTTGTGACGGCATTATCAGTATTTACGGTAGGAAACCGGTACATTACTCGAAGGAACACATCAGAAGCGGCTCGGCACATACCTTTTATGTTTGTATGTCGGTCGTGTTTCAAATGTGGCGCAGTTATATTGGCGTAATGTGCCTGTAAAGACTGACTGACTGACTGGCCTGACGTAGCGTACTTACATAGTTCCGTTTCCGAAGCCAACGTCGCAATAGAGTACTCCTATTTTACACGTAAAAGTGATGCGCTCGTACTTTTAGGGTGGGGTACGAACATTATTCACGATCTTTTTCCATTTCAGATCTCATTTTCATAAGAACTGGCACTTGTGACTGAGCGACACAGTTGGCCATTGATAGATAGTTCAACAGATATCCATGGTAGGTACACAACTGACTGTCATGGCTAACATTGTACTCTAGCATTGTATTTCAATGCATCGCTTGCAATATTGACTTGAAATTGTTGTCCTGTAATGTCGTGTGCAATACAAGTGTAACATAGTCCATTTTAAAACCTAAAGTTGTGACGGCATTATCAGTATTTACGGTAGGAAACCGGTACATTACTCGAAGGAACACATCAGAAGCGGCTCGGCACATACCTTTTATGTTTGTATGTCGGTCGTGTTTCAAATGTGGCGCAGTTATATTGGCGTAATGTGCCTGTAAAGACTGACTGACTGACTGGCCTGACGTAGCGTACTTACATAGTTCCGTTTCCGAAGCCAACGTCGCAATAGAGTACTCCTATTTTACACGTAAAAGTGATGCGCTCGTACTTTTAGGGTGGGGTACGAACATTATTCACGATCTTTTTCCATTTCAGATCTCATTTTCATAAGAACTGGCACTTGTGACTGAGCGACACAGTTGGCCATTGATAGATAGTTCAACAGATATCCATGGTAGGTACACAAATGACTGTCATGGCTAACATTGTACTCTAGCATTGTATTTCAATGCATCGCTTGCAATATTGACTTGAAATTGTTGTCCTGTAATGTCGTGTGCAATACAAGTGTAACATAGTCCATTTTAAAACCTAAAGTTGTGACGGCATTATCAGTATTTACGGTAGGAAACCGGTACATTACTCGAAGGAACACATCAGAAGCGGCTCGGCACATACCTTTTATGTTTGTATGTCGGTCGTGTTTCAAATGTGGCGCAGTTATATTGGCGTAATGTGCCTGTAAAGACTGACTGACTGACTGGCCTGACGTAGCGTACTTACATAGTTCCGTTTCCGAAGCCAACGTCGCAATAGAGTACTCCTATTTTACACGTAAAAGTGATGCGCTCGTACTTTTAGGGTGGGGTACGAACATTATTCACGATCTTTTTCCATTTCAGATCTCATTTTCATAAGAACTGGCACTTGTGACTGAGCGACACAGTTGGCCATTGATAGATAGTTCAACAGATATCCATGGTAGGTACACAAATGACTGTCATGGCTAACATTGTACTCTAGCATTGTATTTCAATGCATCGCTTGCAATATTGACTTGAAATTGTTGTCCTGTAATGTCGTGTGCAATACAAGTGTAACATAGTCCATTTTAAAACCTAAAGTTGTGACGGCATTATCAGTAATTACGGTAGGAAACCGGTACATTACTCGAAGGAACACATCAGAAGCGGCTCGGCACATACCTTTTATGTTTGTATGTCGGTCGTGTTTCAAATGTGGCGCAGTTATATTGGCGTAATGTGCCTGTAAAGACTGACTGACTGACTGGCCTGACGTAGCGTACTTACATAGTTCCGTTTCCGAAGCCAACGTCGCAATAGAGTACTCCTTTTTTACACGTAAAAGTGATGCGCTCGTACTTTTAGGGTGGGGAACGAACATTATTCACGATCTTTTTCCATTTCAGATCTCATTTTCATAAGAACTGGCACTTGTGACTGAGCGACACAGTTGGCCATTGATAGATAGTTCAACAGATATCCATGGTAGGTACACAAATGACTGTCATGGCTAACATTGTACTCTAGCATTGTATTTCAATGCATCGCTTGCAATATTGACTTGAAATTGTTGTCCTGTAATGTCGTGTGCAATACAAGTGTAACATAGTCCATTTTAAAACCTAAAGTTGTGACGGCATTATCAGTATTTACGGTAGGAAACCGGTACATTACTCGAAGGAACACATCAGAAGCGGCTCGGCACATACCTTTTATGTTTGTATGTCGGTCGTGTTTCAAATGTGGCGCAGTTATATTGGCGTAATGTGCCTGTAAAGACTGACTGACTGACTGGCCTGACGTAGCGTACTTACATAGTTCCGTTTCCGAAGCCAACGTCGCAATAGAGTACTCTTATTTTACACGTAAAAGTGATGCGCTCGTACTTTTAGGGTGGGGTACGAACATTATTCACGATCTTTTTCCATTTCAGATCTCATTTTCATAAGAACTGGCACTTGTGACTGAGCGACACAGTTGGCCATTGATAGATAGTTCAACAGATATCCATGGTAGGTACACAAATGACTGTCATGGCTAACATTGTACTCTAGCATTGTATTTCAATGCATCGCTTGCAATATTGACTTGAAATTGTTGTCCTGTAATGTCGTGTGCAATACAAGTGTAACATAGTCCATTTTAAAACCTAAAGTTGTGACGGCATTATCAGTATTTACGGTAGGAAACCGGTACATTACTCGAAGGAACACATCAGAAGCGGCTCGGCACATACCTTTTATGTTTGTATGTCGGTCGTGTTTCAAATGTGGCGCAGTTATATTGGCGTAATGTGCCTGTAAAGACTGACTGACTGACTGGCCTGACGTAGCGTACTTACATAGTTCCGTTTCCGAAGCCAACGTCGCAATAGAGTACTCCTATTTTACACGTAAAAGTGATGCGCTCGTACTTTTAGGGTGGGGTACGAACATTATTCACGATCTTTTTCCATTTCAGATCTCATTTTCATAAGAACTGGCACTTGTGACTGAGCGACACAGTTGGCCATTGATAGATAGTTCAACAGATATCCATGGTAGGTACACAAATGACTGTCATGGCTAACATTGTACTCTAGCATTGTATTTCAATGCATCGCTTGCAATATTGACTTGAAATTGTTGTCCTGTAATGTCGTGTGCAATACAAGTGTAACATAGTCCATTTTAAAACCTAAAGTTGTGACGGCATTATCAGTATTTACGGTAGGAAACCGGTACATTACTCGAAGGAACACATCAGAAGCGGCTCGGCACATACCTTTTATGTTTGTATGTCGGTCGTGTTTCAAATGTGGCGCAGTTATATTGGCGTAATGTGCCTGTAAAGACTGACTGACTGACTGGCCTGACGTAGCGTACTTACATAGTTCCGTTTCCGAAGCCAACGTCGCAATAGAGTACTCCTATTTTACACGTAAAAGTGATGCGCTCGTACTTTTAGGGTGGGGTACGAACATTATTCACGATCTTTTTCCATTTCAGATCTCATTTTCATAAGAACTGGCACTTGTGACTGAGCGACACAGTTGGCCATTGATAGATAGTTGAACAGATATCCATGGTAGGTACACAAATGACTGTCATGGCTAACATTGTACTCTAGCATTGTATTTCAATGCATCGCTTGCAATATTGACTTGAAATTGTTGTCCTGTAATGTCGTGTGCAATACAAGTGTAACATAGTCCATTTTAAAACCTAAAGTTGTGACGGCATTATCAGTATTTACGGTAGGAAACCGGTACATTACTCGAAGGAACACATCAGAAGCGGCTCGGCACATACCTTTTATGTTTGTATGTCGGTCGTGTTTCAAATGTGGCGCAGTTATATTGGCGTAATGTGCCTGTAAAGACTGACTGACTGACTGGCCTGACGTAGCGTACTTACATAGTTCCGTTTCCGAAGCCAACGTCGCAATAGAGTACTCCTATTTTACACGTAAAAGTGATGCGCTCGTACTTTTAGGGTGGGGTACGAACATTATTCACGATCTTTTTCCATTTCAGATCTCATTTTCATAAGAACTGGCACTTGTGACTGAGCGACACAGTTGGCCATTGATAGATAGTTCAACAGATATCCATGGTAGGTACACAAATGACTGTCATGGCTAACATTGTACTCTAGCATTGTATTTCAATGCATCGCTTGCAATATTGACTTGAAATTGTTGTCCTGTAATGTCGTGTGCAATACAAGTGTAACATAGTCCATTTTAAAACCTAAAGTTGTGACGGCATTATCAGTATTTACGGTAGGAAACCGGTACATTACTCGAAGGAACACATCAGAAGCGGCTCGGCACATACCTTTTATGTTTGTATGTCGGTCGTGTTTCAAATGTGGCGCAGTTATATTGGCGTAATGTGCCTGTAAAGACTGACTGACTGACTGGCCTGACGTAGCGTACTTACATAGTTCCGTTTCCGAAGCCAACGTCGCAATAGAGTACTCCTATTTTACACGTAAAAGTGATGCGCTCGTACTTTTAGGGTGGGGTACGAACATTATTCACGATCTTTTTCCATTTCAGATCTCATTTTCATAAGAACTGGCACTTGTGACTGAGCGACACAGTTGGCCATTGATAGATAGTTCAACAGATATCCATGGTGGGTACACAAATGACTGTCATGGCTAACATTGTACTCTAGCATTGTATTTCAATGCATCGCTTGCAATATTGACTTGAAATTGTTGTCCTGTAATGTCGTGTGCAATACAAGTGTAACATAGTCCATTTTAAAACCTAAAGTTGTGACGGCATTATCAGTATTTACGGTAGGAAACCGGTACATTACTCGAAGGAACACATCAGAAGCGGCTCGGCACATACCTTTTATGTTTGTATGTCGGTCGTGTTTCAAATGTGGCGCAGTTATATTGGCGTAATGTGCCTGTAAAGACTGACTGACTGACTGGCCTGACGTAGCGTACTTACATAGTTCCGTTTCCGAAGCCAACGTCGCAATAGAGTACTCCTATTTTACACGTAAAAGTGATGCGCTCGTACTTTTAGGGTGGGGTACGAACATTATTCACGATCTTTTTCCATTTCAGATCTCATTTTCATAAGAACTGGCACTTGTGACTGAGCGACACAGTTGGCCATTGATAGATAGTTCAACAGATATCCATGGTAGGTACACAAATGACTGTCATGGCTAACATTGTACTCTAGCATTGTATTTCAATGCATCGCTTGCAATATTGACTTGAAATTGTTGTCCTGTAATGTCGTGTGCAATACAAGTGTAACATAGTCCATTTTAAAACCTAAAGTTGTGACGGCATTATCAGTATTTACGGTAGGAAACCGGTACATTACTCGAAGGAACACATCAGAAGCGGCTCGGCATATACCTTTTATGTTTGTATGTCGGTCGTGTTTCAAATGTGGCGCAGTTATATTGGCGTAATGTGCCTGTAAAGACTGACTGACTGACTGGCCTGACGTAGCGTACTTACATAGTTCCGTTTCCGAAGCCAACGTCGCAATAGAGTACTCCTATTTTACACGTAAAAGTGATGCGCTCGTACTTTTAGGGTGGGGTACGAACATTATTCACGATCTTTTTCCATTTCAGATCTCATTTTCATAAGAACTGGCACTTGTGACTGAGCGACACAGTTGGCCATTGATAGATAGTTCAACAGATATCCATGGTAGGTACACAAATGACTGTCATGGCTAACATTGTACTCTAGCATTGTATTTCAATGCATCGCTTGCAATATTGACTTGAAATTGTTGTCCTGTAATGTCGTGTGCAATACAAGTGTAACATAGTCCATTTTAAAACCTAAAGTTGTGACGGCATTATCAGTATTTACGGTAGGAAACCGGTACATTACTCGAAGGAACACATCAGAAGCGGCTCGGCACATACCTTTTATGTTTGTATGTCGGTCGTGTTTCAAATGTGGCGCAGTTATATTGGCGTAATGTGCCTGTAAAGACTGACTGACTGACTGGCCTGACGTAGCGTACTTACATAGTTCCGTTTCCGAAGCCAACGTCGCAATAGAGTACTCCTATTTTACACGTAAAAGTGATGCGCTCGTACTTTTAGGGTGGGGTACGAACATTATTCACGATCTTTTTCCATTTCAGATCTCATTTTCATAAGAACTGGCACTTGTGACTGAGCGACACAGTTGGCCATTGATAGATAGTTCAACAGATATCCATGGTAGGTACACAAATGACTGTCATGGCTAACATTGTACTCTAGCATTGTATTTCAATGCATCGCTTGCAATATTGACTTGAAATTGTTGTCCTGTAATGTCGTGTGCAATACAAGTGTAACATAGTCCATTTTAAAACCTAAAGTTGTGACGGCATTATCAGTATTTACGGTAATAAACCGGTACATTACTCGAAGGAACACATCAGAAGCGGCTCGGCACATACCTTTTATGTTTGTATGTCGGTCGTGTTTCAAATGTGGCGCAGTTATATTGGCGTAATGTGCCTGTAAAGACTGACTGACTGACTGGCCTGACGTAGCGTACTTACATAGTTCCGTTTCCGAAGCCAACGTCGCAATAGAGTACTCCTATTTTACACGTAAAAGTGATGCGCTCGTACTTTTAGGGTGGGGTACGAACATTATTCACGATCTTTTTCCATTTCAGATCTCATTTTCATAAGAACTGGCACTTGTGACTGAGCGACACAGTTGGCCATTGATAGATAGTTCAACAGATATCCATGGTAGGTACACAAATGACTGTCATGGCTAACATTGTACTCTAGCATTGTATTTCAATGCATCGCTTGCAATATTGACTTGAAATTGTTGTCCTGTAATGTCGTGTGCAATACAAGTGTAACATAGTCCATTTTAAAACCTAAAGTTGTGACGGCATTATCAGTATTTACGGTAGGAAACCGGTACATTACTCGAAGGAACACATCAGAAGCGGCTCGGCACATACCTTTTATGTTTGTATGTCGGTCGTGTTTCAAATGTGGCGCAGTTATATTGGCGTAATGTGCCTGTAAAGACTGACTGACTGACTGGCCTGACGTAGCGTACTTACATAGTTCCGTTTCCGAAGCCAACGTCGCAATAGAGTACTCCTATTTTACACGTAAAAGTGATGCGCTCGTACTTTTAGGGTGGGGTACGAACATTATTCACGATCTTTTTCCATTTCAGATCTCATTTTCATAAGAACTGGCACTTGTGACTGAGCGACACAGTTGGCCATTGATAGATAGTTCAACAGATATCCATGGTAGGTACACAAATGACTGTCATGGCTAACCTTGTACTCTAGCATTGTATTTCAATGCATCGCTTGCAATATTGACTTGAAATTGTTGTCCTGTAATGTCGTGTGCAATACAAGTGTAACATAGTCCATTTTAAAACCTAAAGTTGTGACGGCATTATCAGTATTTACGGTAGGAAACCGGTACATTACTCGAAGGAACACATCAGAAGCGGCTCGGCACATACCTTTTATGTTTGTATGTCGGTCGTGTTTCAAATGTGGCGCAGTTATATTGGCGTAATGTGCCTGTAAAGACTGACTGACTGACTGGCCTGACGTAGCGTACTTACATAGTTCCGTTTCCGAAGCCAACGTCGCAATAGAGTACTCCTATTTTACACGTAAAAGTGATGCGCTCGTACTTTTAGGGTGGGGTACGAACATTATTCACGATCTTTTTCCATTTCAGATCTCATTTTCATAAGAACTGGCACTTGTGACTGAGCGACACAGTTGGCCATTGATAGATAGTTCAACAGATATCCATGGTAGGTACACAAATGACTGTCATGGCTAACATTGTACTCTAGCATTGTATTTCAATGCATCGCTTGCAATATTGACTTGAAATTGTTGTCCTGTAATGTCGTGTGCAATACAAGTGTAACATAGTCCATTTTAAAACCTAAAGTTGTGACGGCATTATCAGTATTTACGGTAGGAAACCGGTACATTACTCGAAGGAACACATCAGAAGCGGCTCGGCACATACCTTTTATGTTTGTATGTCGGTCGTGTTTCAAATGTGGCGCAGTTATATTGGCGTAATGTGCCTGTAAAGACTGACTGACTGACTGGCCTGACGTAGCGTACTTACATAGTTCCGTTTCCGAAGCCAACGTCGCAATAGAGTACTCCTATTTTACACGTAAAAGTGATGCGCTCGTACTTTTAGGGTGGGGTACGAACATTATTCACGATCTTTTTCCATTTCAGATCTCATTTTCATAAGAACTGGCACTTGTGACTGAGCGACACAGTTGGCCATTGATAGATAGTTCAACAGATATCCATGGTAGGTACACAAATGACTGTCATGGCTAACATTGTACTCTAGCATTGTATTTCAATGCATCGCTTGCAATATTGACTTGAAATTGTTGTCCTGTAATGTCGTGTGCAATACAAGTGTAACATAGTCCATTTTAAAACCTAAAGTTGTGACGGCATTATCAGTATTTACGGTAGGAAACCGGTACATTACTCGAAGGAACACATCAGAAGCGGCTCGGCACATACCTTTTATGTTTGTATGTCGGTCGTGTTTCAAATGTGGCGCAGTTATATTGGCGTAATGTGCCTGTAAAGACTGACTGACTGACTGGCCTGACGTAGCGTACTTACATAGTTCCGTTTCCGAAGCCAACGTCGCAATAGAGTACTCCTATTTTACACGTAAAAGTGATGCGCTCGTACTTTTAGGGTGGGGTACGAACATTATTCACGATCTTTTTCCATTTCAGATCTCATTTTCATAAGAACTGGCACTTGTGACTGAGCGACACAGTTGGCCATTGATAGATAGTTCAACAGATATCCATGGTAGGTACACAAATGACTGTCATGGCTAGCATTGTACTCTAGCATTGTATTTCAATGCATCGCTTGCAATATTGACTTGAAATTGTTGTCCTGTAATGTCGTGTGCAATACAAGTGTAACATAGTCCATTTTAAAACCTAAAGTTGTGACGGCATTATCAGTATTTACGGTAGGAAACCGGTACATTACTCGAAGGAACACATCAGAAGCGGCTCGGCACATACCTTTTATGTTTGTATGTCGGTCGTGTTTCAAATGTGGCGCAGTTATATTGGCGTAATGTGCCTGTAAAGACTGACTGACTGACTGGCCTGACGTAGCGTACTTACATAGTTCCGTTTCCGAAGCCAACGTCGCAATAGAGTACTCCTATTTTACACGTAAAAGTGATGCGCTCGTACTTTTAGGGTGGGGTACGAACATTATTCACGATCTTTTTCCATTTCAGATCTCATTTTCATAAGAACTGGCACTTGTGACTGAGCGACACAGTTGGCCATTGATAGATAGTTCAACAGATATCCATGGTAGGTACACAAATGACTGTCATGGCTAACATTGTACTCTAGCATTGTATTTCAATGCATCGCTTGCAATATTGACTTGAAATTGTTGTCCTGTAATGTCGTGTGCAATACAAGTGTAACATAGTCCATTTTAAAACCTAAAGTTGTGACGGCATTATCAGTATTTACGGTAGGAAACCGGTACATTACTCGAAGGAACACATCAGAAGCGGCTCGGCATATACCTTTTATATTTGTATGTCGGTCGTGTTTCAAATGTGGCGCAGTTATATTGGCGTAATGTGCCTGTAAAGACTGACTGACTGACTGGCCTGACGTAGCGTACTTACATAGTTCCGTTTCCGAAGCCAACGTCGCAATAGAGTACTCCTATTTTACACGTAAAAGTGATGCGCTCGTACTTTTAGGGTGGGGTACGAACATTATTCACGATCTTTTTCCATTTCAGATCTCATTTTCATAAGAACTGGCACTTGTGACTGAGCGACACAGTTGGCCATTGATAGATAGTTGAACAGATATCCATGGTAGGTACACAAATGACTGTCATGGCTAACATTGTACTCTAGCATTGTATTTCAATGCATCGCTTGCAATATTGACTTGAAATTGTTGTCCTGTAATGTCGTGTGCAATACAAGTGTAACATAGTCCATTTTAAAACCTAAAGTTGTGACGGCATTATCAGTATTTACGGTAGGAAACCGGTACATTACTCGAAGGAACACATCAGAAGCGGCTCGGCACATACCTTTTATGTTTGTATGTCGGTCGTGTTTCAAATGTGGCGCAGTTATATTGGCGTAATGTGCCTGTAAAGACTGACTGACTGACTGGCCTGACGTAGCGTACTTACATAGTTCCGTTTCCGAAGCCAACGTCGCAATAGAGTACTCCTATTTTACACGTAAAAGTGATGCGCTCGTACTTTTAGGGTGGGGTACGAACATTATTCACGATCTTTTTCCATTTCAGATCTCATTTTCATAAGAACTGGCACTTGTGACTGAGCGACACAGTTGGCCATTGATAGATAGTTCAACAGATATCCATGGTAGGTACACAAATGACTGTCATGGCTAACATTGTACTCTAGCATTGTATTTCAATGCATCGCTTGCAATATTGACTTGAAATTGTTGTCCTGTAATGTCGTGTGCAATACAAGTGTAACATAGTCCATTTTAAAACCTAAAGTTGTGACGGCATTATCAGTATTTACGGTAATAAACCGGTACATTACTCGAAGGAACACATCAGAAGCGGCTCGGCACATACCTTTTATGTTTGTATGTCGGTCGTGTTTCAAATGTGGCGCAGTTATATTGGCGTAATGTGCCTGTAAAGACTGACTGACTGACTGGCCTGACGTAGCGTACTTACATAGTTCCGTTTCCGAAGCCAACGTCGCAATAGAGTACTCCTATTTTACACGTAAAAGTGATGCGCTCGTACTTTTAGGGTGGGGTACGAACATTATTCACGATCTTTTTCCATTTCAGATCTCATTTTCATAAGAACTGGCACTTGTGACTGAGCGACACAGTTGGCCATTGATAGATAGTTCAACAGATATCCATGGTAGGTACACAAATGACTGTCATGGCTAACATTGTACTCTAGCATTGTATTTCAATGCATCGCTTGCAATATTGACTTGAAATTGTTGTCCTGTAATGTCGTGTGCAATACAAGTGTAACATAGTCCATTTTAAAACCTAAAGTTGTGACGGCATTATCAGTATTTACGGTAGGAAACCGGTACATTACTCGAAGGAACACATCAGAAGCGGCTCGGCACATACCTTTTATGTTTGTATGTCGGTCGTGTTTCAAATGTGGCGCAGTTATATTGGCGTAATGTGCCTGTAAAGACTGACTGACTGACTGGCCTGACGTAGCGTACTTACATAGTTCCGTTTCCGAAGCCAACGTCGCAATAGAGTACTCCTATTTTACACGTAAAAGTGATGCGCTCGTACTTTTAGGGTGGGGTACGAACATTATTCACGATCTTTTTCCATTTCAGATCTCATTTTCATAAGAACTGGCACTTGTGACTGAGCGACACAGTTGGCCATTGATAGATAGTTCAACAGATATCCATGGTAGGTACACAAATGACTGTCATGGCTAACATTGTACTCTAGCATTGTATTTCAATGCATCGCTTGCAATATTGACTTGAAATTGTTGTCCTGTAATGTCGTGTGCAATACAAGTGTAACATAGTCCATTTTAAAACCTAAAGTTGTGACGGCATTATCAGTATTTACGGTAGGAAACCGGTACATTACTCGAAGGAACACATCAGAAGCGGCTCGGCACATACCTTTTATGTTTGTATGTCGGTCGTGTTTCAAATGTGGCGCAGTTATATTGGCGTAATGTGCCTGTAAAGACTGACTGACTGACTGGCCTGACGTAGCGTACTTACATAGTTCCGTTTCCGAAGCCAACGTCGCAATAGAGTACTCTTTTTTTACACGTAAAAGTGATGCGCTCGTACTTTTAGGGTGGGGTACGAACATTATTCACGATCTTTTTCCATTTCAGATCTCATTTTCATAAGAACTGGCACTTGTGACTGAGCGACACAGTTGGCCATTGATAGATAGTTCAACAGATATCCATGGTAGGTACACAAATGACTGTCATGGCTAACATTGTACTCTAGCATTGTATTTCAATGCATCGCTTGCAATATTGACTTGAAATTGTTGTCCTGTAATGTCGTGTGCAATACAAGTGTAACATAGTCCATTTTAAAACCTAAAGTTGTGACGGCATTATCAGTATTTACGGTAGGAAACCGGTACATTACTCGAAGGAACACATCAGAAGCGGCTCGGCACATACCTTTTATGTTTGTATGTCGGTCGTGTTTCAAATGTGGCGCAGTTATATTGGCGTAATGTGCCTGTAAAGACTGACTGACTGACTGGCCTGACGTAGCGTACTTACATAGTTCCGTTTCCGAAGCCAACGTCGCAATAGAGTACTCCTATTTTACACGTAAAAGTGATGCGCTCGTACTTTTAGGGTGGGGTACGAACATTATTCACGATCTTTTTCCATTTCAGATCTCATTTTCATAAGAACTGGCACTTGTGACTGAGCGACACAGTTGGCCATTGATAGATAGTTCAACAGATATCCATGGTAGGTACACAAATGACTGTCATGGCTAGCATTGTACTCTAGCATTGTATTTCAATGCATCGCTTGCAATATTGACTTGAAATTGTTGTCCTGTAATGTCGTGTGCAATACAAGTGTAACATAGTCCATTTTAAAACCTAAAGTTGTGACGGCATTATCAGTATTTACGGTAGGAAACCGGTACATTACTCGAAGGAACACATAAGAAGCGGCTCGGCACATACCTTTTATGTTTGTATGTCGGTCGTGTTTCAAATGTGGCGCAGTTATATTGGCGTAATGTGCCTGTAAAGACTGACTGACTGACTGGCCTGACGTAGCGTACTTACATAGTTCCGTTTCCGAAGCCAACGTCGCAATAGAGTACTCCTATTTTACACGTAAAAGTGATGCGCTCGTACTTTTAGGGTGGGGTACGAACATTATTCACGATCTTTTTCCATTTCAGATCTCATTTTCATAAGAACTGGCACTTGTGACTGAGCGACACAGTTGGCCATTGATAGATAGTTCAACAGATATCAATGGTAGGTACACAAATGACTGTCATGGCTAACATTGTACTCTAGCATTGTATTTCAATGCATCGCTTGCAATATTGACTTTGAAATTGTTGTCCTGTAATGTCGTGTGCAATACAAGTGTAACATAGTCCATTTTAAAACCTAAAGTTGTGACGGCATTATCAGTATTTACGGTAGGAAACCGGTACATTACTCGAAGGAACACATCAGAAGCGGCTCGGCACATACCTTTTATGTTTGTATGTCGGTCGTGTTTCAAATGTGGCGCAGTTATATTGGCGAAATGTGCCTGTAAAGACTGACTGACTGACTGGCCTGACGTAGCGTACTTACATAGTTCCGTTTCCGAAGCCAACGTCGCAATAGAGTACTCCTATTTTACACGTAAAAGTGATGCGCTCGTACTTTTAGGGTGGGGTACGAACATTATTCACGATCTTTTTCCATTTCAGATCTCATTTTCATAAGAACTGGCACTTGTGACTGAGCGACACAGTTGGCCATTGATAGATAGTTCAACAGATATCCATGGTAGGTACACAAATGACTGTCATGGCTAACATTGTACTCTAGCATTGTATTTCAATGCATCGCTTGCAATATTGACTTGAAATTGTTGTCCTGTAATGTCGTGTGCAATACAAGTGTAACATAGTCCATTTTAAAACCTAAAGTTGTGACGGCATTATCAGTATTTACGGTAGGAAACCGGTACATTACTCGAAGGAACACATCAGAAGCGGCTCGGCACATACCTTTTATGTTTGTATGTCGGTCGTGTTTCAAATGTGGCGCAGTTATATTGGCGTAATGTGCCTGTAAAGACTGACTGACTGACTGGCCTGACGTAGCGTACTTACATAGTTCCGTTTCCGAAGCCAACGTCGCAATAGAGTACTCCTATTTTACACGTAAAAGTGATGCGCTCGTACTTTTAGGGTGGGGTACGAACATTATTCACGATCTTTTTCCATTTCAGATCTCATTTTCATAAGAACTGGCACTTGTGACTGAGCGACACAGTTGGCCATTGATAGATAGTTCAACAGATATCCATGGTAGGTACACAAATGACTGTCATGGCTAACATTGTACTCTAGCATTGTATTTCAATGCATCGCTTGCAATATTGACTTGAAATTGTTGTCCTGTAATGTCGTGTGCAATACAAGTGTAACATAGTCCATTTTAAAACCTAAAGTTGTGACGGCATTATCAGTATTTACGGTAGGAAACCGGTACATTACTCGAAGGAACACATCAGAAGCGGCTCGGCACATACCTTTTATGTTTGTATGTCGGTCGTGTTTCAAATGTGGCGCAGTTATATTGGCGTAATGTGCCTGTAAAGACTGACTGACTGACTGGCCTGACGTAGCGTACTTACATAGTTCCGTTTCCGAAGCCAACGTCGCAATAGAGTACTCCTATTTTACACGTAAAAGTGATGCGCTCGTACTTTTAGGGTGGGGTACGAACATTATTCACGATCTTTTTCCATTTCAGATCTCATTTTCATAAGAACTGGCACTTGTGACTGAGCGACACAGTTGGCCATTGATAGATAGTTCAACAGATATCCATGGTAGGTACACAAATGACTGTCATGGCTAACATTGTACTCTAGCATTGTATTTCAATGCATCGCTTGCAATATTGACTTGAAATTGTTGTCCTGTAATGTCGTGTGCAATACAAGTGTAACATAGTCCATTTTAAAACCTAAAGTTGTGACGGCATTATCAGTATTTACGGTAGGAAACCGGTACATTACTCGAAGGAACACATCAGAAGCGGCTCGGCACATACCTTTTATGTTTGTATGTCGGTCGTGTTTCAAATGTGGCGCAGTTATATTGGCGTAATGTGCCTGTAAAGACTGACTGACTGACTGGCCTGACGTAGCGTACTTACATAGTTCCGTTTCCGAAGCCAACGTCGCAATAGAGTACTCCTATTTTACACGTAAAAGTGATGCGCTCGTACTTTTAGGGTGGGGTACGAACATTATTCACGATCTTTTTCCATTTCAGATCTCATTTTCATAAGAACTGGCACTTGTGACTGAGCGACACAGTTGGCCATTGATAGATAGTTCAACAGATATCCATGGTAGGTACACAAATGACTCATGGCTAACATTGTACTCTAGCATTGTATTTCAATGCATCGCTTGCAATATTGACTTGAAATTGTTGTCCTGTAATGTCGTGTGCAATACAAGTGTAACATAGTCCATTTTAAAACCTAAAGTTGTGACGGCATTATCAGTATTTACGGTAGGAAACCGGTACATTACTCGAAGGAACACATCAGAAGCGGCTCGGCACATACCTTTTATGTTTGTATGTCGGTCGTGTTTCAAATGTGGCGCAGTTATATTGGCGTAATGTGCCTGTAAAGACTGACTGACTGACTGGCCTGACGTAGCGTACTTACATAGTTCCGTTTCCGAAGCCAACGTCGCAATAGAGTACTCCTATTTTACACGTAAAAGTGATGCGCTCGTACTTTTAGGGTGGGGTACGAACATTATTCACGATCTTTTTCCATTTCAGATCTCATTTTCATAAGAACTGGCACTTGTGACTGAGCGACACAGTTGGCCATTGATAGATAGTTCAACAGATATCCATGGTAGGTACACAAATGACTGTCATGGCTAACATTGTACTCTAGCATTGTATTTCAATGCATCGCTTGCAATATTGACTTGAAATTGTTGTCCTGTAATGTCGTGTGCAATACAAGTGTAACATAGTCCATTTTAAAACCTAAAGTTGTGACGGCATTATCAGTATTTACGGTAGGAAACCGGTACATTACTCGAAGGAACACATCAGAAGCGGCTCGGCACATACCTTTTATGTTTGTATGTCGGTCGTGTTTCAAATGTGGCGCAGTTATATTGGCGTAATGTGCCTGTAAAGACTGACTGACTGACTGGCCTGACGTAGCGTACTTACATAGTTCCGTTTCCGAAGCCAACGTCGCAATAGAGTACTCCTATTTTACACGTAAAAGTGATGCGCTCGTACTTTTAGGGTGGGGTACGAACATTATTCACGATCTTTTTCCATTTCAGATCTCATTTTCATAAGAACTGGCACTTGTGACTGAGCGACACAGTTGGCCATTGATAGATAGTTCAACAGATATCCATGGTAGGTACACAAATGACTGTCATGGCTAACATTGTACTCTAGCATTGTATTTCAATGCATCGCTTGCAATATTGACTTGAAATTGTTGTCCTGTAATGTCGTGTGCAATACAAGTGTAACATAGTCCATTTTAAAACCTAAAGTTGTGACGGCATTATCAGTATTTACGGTAGGAAACCGGTACATTACTCGAAGGAACACATCAGAAGCGGCTCGGCACATACCTTTTATGTTTGTATGTCGGTCGTGTTTCAAATGTGGCGCAGTTATATTGGCGTAATGTGCCTGTAAAGACTGACTGACTGACTGGCCTGACGTAGCGTACTTACATAGTTCCGTTTCCGAAGCCAACGTCGCAATAGAGTACTCCTATTTTACACGTAAAAGTGATGCGCTCGTACTTTTAGGGTGGGGTACGAACATTATTCACGATCTTTTTCCATTTCAGATCTCATTTTCATAAGAACTGGCACTTGTGACTGAGCGACACAGTTGGCCATTGATAGATAGTTCAACAGATATCCATGGTAGGTACACAAATGACTGTCATGGCTAACATTGTACTCTAGCATTGTATTTCAATGCATCGCTTGCAATATTGACTTGAAATTGTTGTCCTGTAATGTCGTGTGCAATACAAGTGTAACATAGTCCATTTTAAAACCTAAAGTTGTGACGGCATTATCAGTATTTACGGTAGGAAACCGGTACATTACTCGAAGGAACACATCAGAAGCGGCTCGGCACATACCTTTTATGTTTGTATGTCGGTCGTGTTTCAAATGTGGCGCAGTTATATTGGCGTAATGTGCCTGTAAAGACTGACTGACTGACTGGCCTGACGTAGCGTACTTACATAGTTCCGTTTCCGAAGCCAACGTCGCAATAGAGTACTCCTATTTTACACGTAAAAGTGATGCGCTCGTACTTTTAGGGTGGGGTACGAACATTATTCACGATCTTTTTCCATTTCAGATCTCATTTTCATAAGAACTGGCACTTGTGACTGAGCGACACAGTTGGCCATTGATAGATAGTTCAACAGATATCCATGGTAGGTACACAAATGACTGTCATGGCTAACATTGTACTCTAGCATTGTATTTCAATGCATCGCTTGCAATATTGACTTGAAATTGTTGTCCTGTAATGTCGTGTGCAATACAAGTGTAACATAGTCCATTTTAAAACCTAAAGTTGTGACGGCATTATCAGTATTTACGGTAGGAAACCGGTACATTACTCGAAGGAACACATCAGAAGCGGCTCGGCACATACCTTTTATGTTTGTATGTCGGTCGTGTTTCAAATGTGGCGCAGTTATATTGGCGTAATGTGCCTGTAAAGACTGACTGACTGACTGGCCTGACGTAGCGTACTTACATAGTTCCGTTTCCGAAGCCAACGTCGCAATAGAGTACTCCTATTTTACACGTAAAAGTGATGCGCTCGTACTTTTAGGGTGGGGTACGAACATTATTCACGATCTTTTTCCATTTCAGATCTCATTTTCATAAGAACTGGCACTTGTGACTGAGCGACACAGTTGGCCATTGATAGATAGTTCAACAGATATCCATGGTAGGTACACAAATGACTGTCATGGCTAACATTGTACTCTAGCATTGTATTTCAATGCATCGCTTGCAATATTGACTTGAAATTGTTGTCCTGTAATGTCGTGTGCAATACAAGTGTAACATAGTCCATTTTAAAACCTAAAGTTGTGACGGCATTATCAGTATTTACGGTAGGAAACCGGTACATTACTCGAAGGAACACATCAGAAGCGGCTCGGCACATACCTTTTATGTTTGTATGTCGGTCGTGTTTCAAATGTGGCGCAGTTATATTGGCGTAATGTGCCTGTAAAGACTGACTGACTGACTGGCCTGACGTAGCGTACTTACATAGTTCCGTTTCCGAAGCCAACGTCGCAATAGAGTACTCCTATTTTACACGTAAAAGTGATGCGCTCGTACTTTTAGGGTGGGGTACGAACATTATTCACGATCTTTTTCCATTTCAGATCTCATTTTCATAAGAACTGGCACTTGTGACTGAGCGACACAGTTGGCCATTGATAGATAGTTCAACAGATATCCATGGTAGGTACACAAATGACTGTCATGGCTAACATTGTACTCTAGCATTGTATTTCAATGCATCGCTTGCAATATTGACTTGAAATTGTTGTCCTGTAATGTCGTGTGCAATACAAGTGTAACATAGTCCATTTTAAAACCTAAAGTTGTGACGGCATTATCAGTATTTACGGTAGGAAACCGGTACATTACTCGAAGGAACACATCAGAAGCGGCTCGGCACATACCTTTTATGTTTGTATGTCGGTCGTGTTTCAAATGTGGCGCAGTTATATTGGCGTAATGTGCCTGTAAAGACTGACTGACTGACTGGCCTGACGTAGCGTACTTACATAGTTCCGTTTCCGAAGCCAACGTCGCAATAGAGTACTCCTATTTTACACGTAAAAGTGATGCGCTCGTACTTTTAGGGTGGGGTACGAACATTATTCACGATCTTTTTCCATTTCAGATCTCATTTTCATAAGAACTGGCACTTGTGACTGAGCGACACAGTTGGCCATTGATAGATAGTTCAACAGATATCCATGGTAGGTACACAAATGACTGTCATGGCTAACATTGTACTCTAGCATTGTATTTCAATGCATCGCTTGCAATATTGACTTGAAATTGTTGTCCTGTAATGTCGTGTGCAATACAAGTGTAACATAGTCCATTTTAAAACCTAAAGTTGTGACGGCATTATCAGTATTTACGGTAGGAAACCGGTACATTACTCGAAGGAACACATCAGAAGCGGCTCGGCACATACCTTTTATGTTTGTATGTCGGTCGTGTTTCAAATGTGGCGCAGTTATATTGGCGTAATGTGCCTGTAAAGACTGACTGACTGACTGGCCTGACGTAGCGTACTTACATAGTTCCGTTTCCGAAGCCAACGTCGCAATAGAGTACTCCTATTTTACACGTAAAAGTGATGCGCTCGTACTTTTAGGGTGGGGTACGAACATTATTCACGATCTTTTTCCATTTCAGATCTCATTTTCATAAGAACTGGCACTTGTGACTGAGCGACACAGTTGGCCATTGATAGATAGTTCAACAGATATCCATGGTAGGTACACAAATGACTGTCATGGCTAACATTGTACTCTAGCATTGTATTTCAATGCATCGCTTGCAATATTGACTTGAAATTGTTGTCCTGTAATGTCGTGTGCAATACAAGTGTAACATAGTCCATTTTAAAACCTAAAGTTGTGACGGCATTATCAGTATTTACGGTAGGAAACCGGTACATTACTCGAAGGAACACATCAGAAGCGGCTCGGCACATACCTTTTATGTTTGTATGTCGGTCGTGTTTCAAATGTGGCGCAGTTATATTGGCGTAATGTGCCTGTAAAGACTGACTGACTGACTGGCCTGACGTAGCGTACTTACATAGTTCCGTTTCCGAAGCCAACGTCGCAATAGAGTACTCCTATTTTACACGTAAAAGTGATGCGCTCGTACTTTTAGGGTGGGGTACGAACATTATTCACGATCTTTTTCCATTTCAGATCTCATTTTCATAAGAACTGGCACTTGTGACTGAGCGACACAGTTGGCCATTGATAGATAGTTCAACAGATATCCATGGTAGGTACACAAATGACTGTCATGGCTAACATTGTACTCTAGCATTGTATTTCAATGCATCGCTTGCAATATTGACTTGAAATTGTTGTCCTGTAATGTCGTGTGCAATACAAGTGTAACATAGTCCATTTTAAAACCAAAAGTTGTGACGGCATTATCAGTATTTACGGTAGGAAACCGGTACATTACTCGAAGGAACACATCAGAAGCGGCTCGGCACATACCTTTTATGTTTGTATGTCGGTCGTGTTTCAAATGTGGCGCAGTTATATTGGCGTAATGTGCCTGTAAAGACTGACTGACTGACTGGCCTGACGTAGCGTACTTACATAGTTCCGTTTCCGAAGCCAACGTCGCAATAGAGTACTCCTATTTTACACGTAAAAGTGATGCGCTCGTACTTTTAGGGTGGGGTACGAACATTATTCACGATCTTTTTCCATTTCAGATCTCATTTTCATAAGAACTGGCACTTGTGACTGAGCGACACAGTTGGCCATTGATAGATAGTTCAACAGATATCCATGGTAGGTACACAAATGACTGTCATGGCTAACATTGTACTCTAGCATTGTATTTCAATGCATCGCTTGCAATATTGACTTGAAATTGTTGTCCTGTAATGTCGTGTGCAATACAAGTGTAACATAGTCCATTTTAAAACCTAAAGTTGTGACGGCATTATCAGTATTTACGGTAGGAAACCGGTACATTACTCGAAGGAACACATCAGAAGCGGCTCGGCACATACCTTTTATGTTTGTATGTCGGTCGTGTTTCAAATGTGGCGCAGTTATATTGGCGTAATGTGCCTGTAAAGACTGACTGACTGACTGGCCTGACGTAGCGTACTTACATAGTTCCGTTTCCGAAGCCAACGTCGCAATAGAGTACTCCTATTTTACACGTAAAAGTGATGCGCTCGTACTTTTAGGGTGGGGTACGAACATTATTCACGATCTTTTTCCATTTCAGATCTCATTTTCATAAGAACTGGCACTTGTGACTGAGCGACACAGTTGGCCATTGATAGATAGTTCAACAGATATCCATGGTAGGTACACAAATGACTGTCATGGCTAACATTGTACTCTAGCATTGTATTTCAATGCATCGCTTGCAATATTGACTTGAAATTGTTGTCCTGTAATGTCGTGTGCAATACAAGTGTAACATAGTCCATTTTAAAACCTAAAGTTGTGACGGCATTATCAGTATTTACGGTAGGAAACCGGTACATTACTCGAAGGAACACATCAGAAGCGGCTCGGCACATACCTTTTATGTTTGTATGTCGGTCGTGTTTCAAATGTGGCGCAGTTATATTGGCGTAATGTGCCTGTAAAGACTGACTGACTGACTGGCCTGACGTAGCGTACTTACATAGTTCCGTTTCCGAAGCCAACGTCGCAATAGAGTACTCCTATTTTACACGTAAAAGTGATGCGCTCGTACTTTTAGGGTGGGGTACGAACATTATTCACGATCTTTTTCCATTTCAGATCTCATTTTCATAAGAACTGGCACTTGTGACTGAGCGACACAGTTGGCCATTGATAGATAGTTCAACAGATATCCATGGTAGGTACACAAATGACTGTCATGGCTAACATTGTACTCTAGCATTGTATTTCAATGCATCGCTTGCAATATTGACTTGAAATTGTTGTCCTGTAATGTCGTGTGCAATACAAGTGTAACATAGTCCATTTTAAAACCTAAAGTTGTGACGGCATTATCAGTATTTACGGTAGGAAACCGGTACATTACTCGAAGGAACACATCAGAAGCGGCTCGGCACATACCTTTTATGTTTGTATGTCGGTCGTGTTTCAAATGTGGCGCAGTTATATTGGCGTAATGTGCCTGTAAAGACTGACTGACTGACTGGCCTGACGTAGCGTACTTACATAGTTCCGTTTCCGAAGCCAACGTCGCAATAGAGTACTCCTATTTTACACGTAAAAGTGATGCGCTCGTACTTTTAGGGTGGGGTACGAACATTATTCACGATCTTTTTCCATTTCAGATCTCATTTTCATAAGAACTGGCACTTGTGACTGAGCGACACAGTTGGCCATTGATAGATAGTTCAACAGATATCCATGGTAGGTACACAAATGACTGTCATGGCTAACATTGTACTCTAGCATTGTATTTCAATGCATCGCTTGCAATATTGACTTGAAATTGTTGTCCTGTAATGTCGTGTGCAATACAAGTGTAACATAGTCCATTTTAAAACCTAAAGTTGTGACGGCATTATCAGTATTTACGGTAGGAAACCGGTACATTACTCGAAGGAACACATCAGAAGCGGCTCGGCACATACCTTTTATGTTTGTATGTCGGTCGTGTTTCAAATGTGGCGCAGTTATATTGGCGTAATGTGCCTGTAAAGACTGACTGACTGACTGGCCTGACGTAGCGTACTTACATAGTTCCGTTTCCGAAGCCAACGTCGCAATAGAGTACTCCTATTTTACACGTAAAAGTGATGCGCTCGTACTTTTAGGGTGGGGTACGAACATTATTCACGATCTTTTTCCATTTCAGATCTCATTTTCATAAGAACTGGCACTTGTGACTGAGCGACACAGTTGGCCATTGATAGATAGTTCAACAGATATCCATGGTAGGTACACAAATGACTGTCATGGCTAACATTGTACTCTAGCATTGTATTTCAATGCATCGCTTGCAATATTGACTTGAAATTGTTGTCCTGTAATGTCGTGTGCAATACAAGTGTAACATAGTCCATTTTAAAACCTAAAGTTGTGACGGCATTATCAGTATTTACGGTAGGAAACCGGTACATTACTCGAAGGAACACATCAGAAGCGGCTCGGCACATACCTTTTATGTTTGTATGTCGGTCGTGTTTCAAATGTGGCGCAGTTATATTGGCGTAATGTGCCTGTAAAGACTGACTGACTGACTGGCCTGACGTAGCGTACTTACATAGTTCCGTTTCCGAAGCCAACGTCGCAATAGAGTACTCCTATTTTACACGTAAAAGTGATGCGCTCGTACTTTTAGGGTGGGGTACGAACATTATTCACGATCTTTTTCCATTTCAGATCTCATTTTCATAAGAACTGGCACTTGTGACTGAGCGACACAGTTGGCCATTGATAGATAGTTCAACAGATATCCATGGTAGGTACACAAATGACTGTCATGGCTAACATTGTACTCTAGCATTGTATTTCAATGCATCGCTTGCAATATTGACTTGAAATTGTTGTCCTGTAATGTCGTGTGCAATACAAGTGTAACATAGTCCATTTTAAAACCTAAAGTTGTGACGGCATTATCAGTATTTACGGTAGGAAACCGGTACATTACTCGAAGGAACACATCAGAAGCGGCTCGGCACATACCTTTTATGTTTGTATGTCGGTCGTGTTTCAAATGTGGCGCAGTTATATTGGCGTAATGTGCCTGTAAAGACTGACTGACTGACTGGCCTGACGTAGCGTACTTACATAGTTCCGTTTCCGAAGCCAACGTCGCAATAGAGTACTCCTATTTTACACGTAAAAGTGATGCGCTCGTACTTTTAGGGTGGGGTACGAACATTATTCACGATCTTTTTCCATTTCAGATCTCATTTTCATAAGAACTGGCACTTGTGACTGAGCGACACAGTTGGCCATTGATAGATAGTTCAACAGATATCCATGGTAGGTACACAAATGACTGTCATGGCTAACATTGTACTCTAGCATTGTATTTCAATGCATCGCTTGCAATATTGACTTGAAATTGTTGTCCTGTAATGTCGTGTGCAATACAAGTGTAACATAGTCCATTTTAAAACCTAAAGTTGTGACGGCATTATCAGTATTTACGGTAGGAAACCGGTACATTACTCGAAGGAACACATCAGAAGCGGCTCGGCACATACCTTTTATGTTTGTATGTCGGTCGTGTTTCAAATGTGGCGCAGTTATATTGGCGTAATGTGCCTGTAAAGACTGACTGACTGACTGGCCTGACGTAGCGTACTTACATAGTTCCGTTTCCGAAGCCAACGTCGCAATAGAGTACTCCTATTTTACACGTAAAAGTGATGCGCTCGTACTTTTAGGGTGGGGTACGAACATTATTCACGATCTTTTTCCATTTCAGATCTCATTTTCATAAGAACTGGCACTTGTGACTGAGCGACACAGGTGGCCATTGATAGATAGTTCAACAGATATCCATGGTAGGTACACAAATGACTGTCATGGCTAACATTGTACTCTAGCATTGTATTTCAATGCATCGCTTGCAATATTGACTTGAAATTGTTGTCCTGTAATGTCGTGTGCAATACAAGTGTAACATAGTCCATTTTAAAACCTAAAGTTGTGACGGCATTATCAGTATTTACGGTAGGAAACCGGTACATTACTCGAAGGAACACATCAGAAGCGGCTCGGCACATACCTTTTATGTTTGTATGTCGGTCGTGTTTCAAATGTGGCGCAGTTATATTGGCGTAATGTGCCTGTAAAGACTGACTGACTGACTGGCCTGACGTAGCGTACTTACATAGTTCCGTTTCCGAAGCCAACGTCGCAATAGAGTACTCCTATTTTACACGTAAAAGTGATGCGCTCGTACTTTTAGGGTGGGGTACGAACATTATTCACGATCTTTTTCCATTTCAGATCTCATTTTCATAAGAACTGGCACTTGTGACTGAGCGACACAGTTGGCCATTGATAGATAGTTCAACAGATATCCATGGTAGGTACACAAATGACTGTCATGGCTAACATTGTACTCTAGCATTGTATTTCAATGCATCGCTTGCAATATTGACTTGAAATTGTTGTCCTGTAATGTCGTGTGCAATACAAGTGTAACATAGTCCATTTTAAAACCTAAAGTTGTGACGGCATTATCAGTATTTACGGTAGGAAACCGGTACATTACTCGAAGGAACACATCAGAAGCGGCTCGGCACATACCTTTTATGTTTGTATGTCGGTCGTGTTTCAAATGTGGCGCAGTTATATTGGCGTAATGTGCCTGTAAAGACTGACTGACTGACTGGCCTGACGTAGCGTACTTACATAGTTCCGTTTCCGAAGCCAACGTCGCAATAGAGTACTCCTATTTTACACGTAAAAGTGATGCGCTCGTACTTTTAGGGTGGGGTACGAACATTATTCACGATCTTTTTCCATTTCAGATCTCATTTTCATAAGAACTGGCACTTGTGACTGAGCGACACAGGTGGCCATTGATAGATAGTTCAACAGATATCCATGGTAGGTACACAAATGACTGTCATGGCTAACATTGTACTCTAGCATTGTATTTCAATGCATCGCTTGCAATATTGACTTGAAATTGTTGTCCTGTAATGTCGTGTGCAATACAAGTGTAACATAGTCCATTTTAAAACCTAAAGTTGTGACGGCATTATCAGTATTTACGGTAGGAAACCGGTACATTACTCGAAGGAACACATCAGAAGCGGCTCGGCACATACCTTTTATGTTTGTATGTCGGTCGTGTTTCAAATGTGGCGCAGTTATATTGGCGTAATGTGCCTGTAAAGACTGACTGACTGACTGGCCTGACGTAGCGTACTTACATAGTTCCGTTTCCGAAGCCAACGTCGCAATAGAGTACTCCTATTTTACACGTAAAAGTGATGCGCTCGTACTTTTAGGGTGGGGTACGAACATTATTCACGATCTTTTTCCATTTCAGATCTCATTTTCATAAGAACTGGCACTTGTGACTGAGCGACACAGTTGGCCATTGATAGATAGTTCAACAGATATCCATGGTAGGTACACAAATGACTGTCATGGCTAACATTGTACTCTAGCATTGTATTTCAATGCATCGCTTGCAATATTGACTTGAAATTGTTGTCCTGTAATGTCGTGTGCAATACAAGTGTAACATAGTCCATTTTAAAACCTAAAGTTGTGACGGCATTATCAGTATTTACGGTAGGAAAACCGGTACATTACTCGAAGGAACACATCAGAAGCGGCTCGGCACATACCTTTTATGTTTGTATGTCGGTCGTGTTTCAAATGTGGCGCAGTTATATTGGCGTAATGTGCCTGTAAAGACTGACTGACTGACTGGCCTGACGTAGCGTACTTACATAGTTCCGTTTCCGAAGCCAACGTCGCAATAGAGTACTCCTATTTTACACGTAAAAGTGATGCGCTCGTACTTTTAGGGTGGGGTACGAACATTATTCACGATCTTTTTCCATTTCAGATCTCATTTTCATAAGAACTGGCACTTGTGACTGAGCGACACAGTTGGCCATTGATAGATAGTTCAACAGATATCCATGGTAGGTACACAAATGACTGTCATGGCTAACATTGTACTCTAGCATTGTATTTCAATGCATCGCTTGCAATATTGACTTGAAATTGTTGTCCTGTAATGTCGTGTGCAATACAAGTGTAACATAGTCCATTTTAAAACCTAAAGTTGTGACGGCATTATCAGTATTTACGGTAGGAAACCGGTACATTACTCGAAGGAACACATCAGAAGCGGCTCGGCACATACCTTTTATGTTTGTATGTCGGTCGTGTTTCAAATGTGGCGCAGTTATATTGGCGTAATGTGCCTGTAAAGACTGACTGACTGACTGGCCTGACGTAGCGTACTTACATAGTTCCGTTTCCGAAGCCAACGTCGCAATAGAGTACTCCTATTTTACACGTAAAAGTGATGCGCTCGTACTTTTAGGGTGGGGTACGAACATTATTCACGATCTTTTTCCATTTCAGATCTCATTTTCATAAGAACTGGCACTTGTGACTGAGCGACACAGTTGGCCATTGATAGATAGTTCAACAGATATCCATGGTAGGTACACAAATGACTGTCATGGCTAACATTGTACTCTAGCATTGTATTTCAATGCATCGCTTGCAATATTGACTTGAAATTGTTGTCCTGTAATGTCGTGTGCAATACAAGTGTAACATAGTCCATTTTAAAACCTAAAGTTGTGACGGCATTATCAGTATTTACGGTAGGAAACCGGTACATTACTCGAAGGAACACATCAGAAGCGGCTCGGCACATACCTTTTATGTTTGTATGTCGGTCGTGTTTCAAATGTGGCGCAGTTATATTGGCGTAATGTGCCTGTAAAGACTGACTGACTGACTGGCCTGACGTAGCGTACTTACATAGTTCCGTTTCCGAAGCCAACGTCGCAATAGAGTACTCCTATTTTACACGTAAAAGTGATGCGCTCGTACTTTTAGGGTGGGGTACGAACATTATTCACGATCTTTTTCCATTTCAGATCTCATTTTCATAAGAACTGGCACTTGTGACTGAGCGACACAGTTGGCCATTGATAGATAGTTCAACAGATATCCATGGTAGGTACACAAATGACTGTCATGGCTAACATTGTACTCTAGCATTGTATTTCAATGCATCGCTTGCAATATTGACTTGAAATTGTTGTCCTGTAATGTCGTGTGCAATACAAGTGTAACATAGTCCATTTTAAAACCTAAAGTTGTGACGGCATTATCAGTATTTACGGTAGGAAACCGGTACATTACTCGAAGGAACACATCAGAAGCGGCTCGGCACATACCTTTTATGTTTGTATGTCGGTCGTGTTTCAAATGTGGCGCAGTTATATTGGCGTAATGTGCCTGTAAAGACTGACTGACTGACTGGCCTGACGTAGCGTACTTACATAGTTCCGTTTCCGAAGCCAACGTCGCAATAGAGTACTCCTATTTTACACGTAAAAGTGATGCGCTCGTACTTTTAGGGTGGGGTACGAACATTATTCACGATCTTTTTCCATTTCAGATCTCATTTTCATAAGAACTGGCACTTGTGACTGAGCGACACAGTTGGCCATTGATAGATAGTTCAACAGATATCCATGGTAGGTACACAAATGACTGTCATGGCTAACATTGTACTCTAGCATTGTATTTCAATGCATCGCTTGCAATATTGACTTGAAATTGTTGTCCTGTAATGTCGTGTGCAATACAAGTGTAACAAAGTCCGTTTTAAAACCTAAAGTTGTGACGGCATTATCAGTATTTACGGTAGGAAACCGGTACATTACTCGAAGGAACACATCAGAAGCGGCTCGGCACATACCTTTTATGTTTGTATGTCGGTCGTGTTTCAAATGTGGCGCAGTTATATTGGCGTAATGTGCCTGTAAAGACTGACTGACTGACTGGACTGACGTAGCGTACTTACATAGTTCCGTTTCCGAAGCCAACGTCGCAATAGAGTACTCCTATTTTACACGTAAAAGTGATGCGCTCGTACTTTTAGGGTGGGGTACGAACATTATTCACGATCTTTTTCCATTTCAGATCTCATTTTCATAAGAACTGGCACTTGTGACTGAGCGACACAGTTGGCCATTGATAGATAGTTCAACAGATATCCATGGTAGGTACACAAATGACTGTCATGGCTAACATTGTACTCTAGCATTGTATTTCAATGCATCGCTTGCAATATTGACTTGAAATTGTTGTCCTGTAATGTCGTGTGCAATACAAGTGTAACATAGTCCATTTTAAAACCTAAAGTTGTGACGGCATTATCAGTATTTACGGTAGGAAACCGGTACATTACTCGAAGGAACACATCAGAAGCGGCTCGGCACATACCTTTTATGTTTGTATGTCGGTCGTGTTTCAAATGTGGCGCAGTTATATTGGCGTAATGTGCCTGTAAAGACTGACTGACTGACTGGCCTGACGTAGCGTACTTACATAGTTCCGTTTCCGAAGCCAACGTCGCAATAGAGTACTCCTATTTTACACGTAAAAGTGATGCGCTCGTACTTTTAGGGTGGGGTACGAACATTATTCACGATCTTTTTCCATTTCAGATCTCATTTTCATAAGAACTGGCACTTGTGACTGAGCGACACAGTTGGCCATTGATAGATAGTTCAACAGATATCCATGGTAGGTACACAAATGACTGTCATGGCTAACATTGTACTCTAGCATTGTATTTGAATGCAACGCTTGCAATATTGACTTGAAATTGTTGTCCTGTAATGTCGTGTGCAATACAAGTGTAACATAGTCCATTTTAAAACCTAAAGTTGTGACGGCATTATCAGTATTTACGGTAGGAAACCGGTACATTACTCGAAGGAACACATCAGAAGCGGCTCGGCATATACCTTTTATGTTTGTATGTCGGTCGTGTTTCAAATGTGGCGCAGTTATATTGGCGTAATGTGCCTGTAAAGACTGACTGACTGACTGGCCTGACGTAGCGTACTTACATAGTTCCGTTTCCGAAGCCAACGTCGCAATAGAGTACTCCTATTTTACACGTAAAAGTGATGCGCTCGTACTTTTAGGGTGGGGTACGAACATTATTCACGATCTTTTTCCATTTCAGATCTCATTTTCATAAGAACTGGCACTTGTGACTGAGCGACACAGTTGGCCATTGATAGATAGTTCAACAGATATCCATGGTAGGTACACAAATGACTGTCATGGCTAACATTGTACTCTAGCATTGTATTTCAATGCATCGCTTGCAATATTGACTTGAAATTGTTGTCCTGTAATGTCGTGTGCAATACAAGTGTAACATAGTCCATTTTAAAACCTAAAGTTGTGACGGCATTATCAGTATTTACGGTAGGAAACCGGTACATTACTCGAAGGAACACATCAGAAGCGGCTCGGCACATACCTTTTATGTTTGTATGTCGGTCGTGTTTCAAATGTGGCGCAGTTATATTGGCGTAATGTGCCTGTAAAGACTGACTGACTGACTGGCCTGACGTAGCGTACTTACATAGTTCCGTTTCCGAAGCCAACGTCGCAATAGAGTACTCCTATTTTACACGTAAAAGTGATGCGCTCGTACTTTTAGGGTGGGGTACGAACATTATTCACGATCTTTTTCCATTTCAGATCTCATTTTCATAAGAACTGGCACTTGTGACTGAGCGACACAGTTGGCCATTGATAGATAGTTCAACAGATATCCATGGTAGGTACACAAATGACTGTCATGGCTAACATTGTACTCTAGCATTGTATTTCAATGCATCGCTTGCAATATTGACTTGAAATTGTTGTCCTGTAATGTCGTGTGCAATACAAGTGTAACATAGTCCATTTTAAAACCTAAAGTTGTGACGGCATTATCAGTATTTACGGTAGGAAACCGGTACATTACTCGAAGGAACACATCAGAAGCGGCTCGGCACATACCTTTTATGTTTGTATGTCGGTCGTGTTTCAAATGTGGCGCAGTTATATTGGCGTAATGTGCCTGTAAAGACTGACTGACTGACTGGCCTGACGTAGCGTACTTACATAGTTCCGTTTCCGAAGCCAACGTCGCAATAGAGTACTCCTATTTTACACGTAAAAGTGATGCGCTCGTACTTTTAGGGTGGGGTACGAACATTATTCACGATCTTTTTCCATTTCAGATCTCATTTTCATAAGAACTGGCACTTGTGACTGAGCGACACAGTTGGCCATTGATAGATAGTTCAACAGATATCCATGGTAGGTACACAAATGACTGTCATGGCTAACATTGTACTCTAGCATTGTATTTCAATGCATCGCTTGCAATATTGACTTGAAATTGTTGTCCTGTAATGTCGTGTGCAATACAAGTGTAACATAGTCCATTTTAAAACCTAAAGTTGTGACGGCATTATCAGTATTTACGGTAGGAAACCGGTACATTACTCGAAGGAACACATCAGAAGCGGCTCGGCACATACCTTTTATGTTTGTATGTCGGTCGTGTTTCAAATGTGGCGCAGTTATATTGGCGTAATGTGCCTGTAAAGACTGACTGACTGACTGGCCTGACGTAGCGTACTTACATAGTTCCGTTTCCGAAGCCAACGTCGCAATAGAGTACTCCTATTTTACACGTAAAAGTGATGCGCTCGTACTTTTAGGGTGGGGTACGAACATTATTCACGATCTTTTTCCATTTCAGATCTCATTTTCATAAGAACTGGCACTTGTGACTGAGCGACACAGTTGGCCATTGATAGATAGTTCAACAGATATCCATGGTAGGTACACAAATGACTGTCATGGCTAACATTGTACTCTAGCATTGTATTTCAATGCATCGCTTGCAATATTGACTTGAAATTGTTGTCCTGTAATGTCGTGTGCAATACAAGTGTAACATAGTCCATTTTAAAACCTAAAGTTGTGACGGCATTATCAGTATTTACGGTAGGAAACCGGTACATTACTCGAAGGAACACATCAGAAGCGGCTCGGCACATACCTTTTATGTTTGTATGTCGGTCGTGTTTCAAATGTGGCGCAGTTATATTGGCGTAATGTGCCTGTAAAGACTGACTGACTGACTGGCCTGACGTAGCGTACTTACATAGTTCCGTTTCCGAAGCCAACGTCGCAATAGAGTACTCCTATTTTACACGTAAAAGTGATGCGCTCGTACTTTTAGGGTGGGGTACGAACATTATTCACGATCTTTTTCCATTTCAGATCTCATTTTCATAAGAACTGGCACTTGTGACTGAGCGACACAGTTGGCCATTGATAGATAGTTCAACAGATATCCATGGTAGGTACACAAATGACTGTCATGGCTAACATTGTACTCTAGCATTGTATTTCAATGCATCGCTTGCAATATTGACTTGAAATTGTTGTCCTGTAATGTCGTGTGCAATACAAGTGTAACATAGTCCATTTTAAAACCTAAAGTTGTGACGGCATTATCAGTATTTACGGTAGGAAACCGGTACATTACTCGAAGGAACACATCAGAAGCGGCTCGGCACATACCTTTTATGTTTGTATGTCGGTCGTGTTTCAAATGTGGCGCAGTTATATTGGCGTAATGTGCCTGTAAAGACTGACTGACTGACTGGCCTGACGTAGCGTACTTACATAGTTCCGTTTCCGAAGCCAACGTCGCAATAGAGTACTCCTATTTTACACGTAAAAGTGATGCGCTCGTACTTTTAGGGTGGGGTACGAACATTATTCACGATCTTTTTCCATTTCAGATCTCATTTTCATAAGAACTGGCACTTGTGACTGAGCGACACAGTTGGCCATTGATAGATAGTTCAACAGATATCCATGGTAGGTACACAAATGACTGTCATGGCTAACATTGTACTCTAGCATTGTATTTCAATGCATCGCTTGCAATATTGACTTGAAATTGTTGTCCTGTAATGTCGTGTGCAATACAAGTGTAACATAGTCCATTTTAAAACCTAAAGTTGTGACGGCATTATCAGTATTTACGGTAGGAAACCGGTACATTACTCGAAGGAACACATCAGAAGCGGCTCGGCACATACCTTTTATGTTTGTATGTCGGTCGTGTTTCAAATGTGGCGCAGTTATATTGGCGTAATGTGCCTGTAAAGACTGACTGACTGACTGGCCTGACGTAGCGTACTTACATAGTTCCGTTTCCGAAGCCAACGTCGCAATAGAGTACTCCTATTTTACACGTAAAAGTGATGCGCTCGTACTTTTAGGGTGGGGTACGAACATTATTCACGATCTTTTTCCATTTCAGATCTCATTTTCATAAGAACTGGCACTTGTGACTGAGCGACACAGTTGGCCATTGATAGATAGTTCAACAGATATCCATGGTAGGTACACAAATGACTGTCATGGCTAACATTGTACTCTAGCATTGTATTTCAATGCATCGCTTGCAATATTGACTTGAAATTGTTGTCCTGTAATGTCGTGTGCAATACAAGTGTAACATAGTCCATTTTAAAACCTAAAGTTGTGACGGCATTATCAGTATTTACGGTAGGAAACCGGTACATTACTCGAAGGAACACATCAGAAGCGGCTCGGCACATACCTTTTATGTTTGTATGTCGGTCGTGTTTCAAATGTGGCGCAGTTATATTGGCGTAATGTGCCTGTAAAGACTGACTGACTGACTGGCCTGACGTAGCGTACTTACATAGTTCCGTTTCCGAAGCCAACGTCGCAATAGAGTACTCCTATTTTACACGTAAAAGTGATGCGCTCGTACTTTTAGGGTGGGGTACGAACATTATTCACGATCTTTTTCCATTTCAGATCTCATTTTCATAAGAACTGGCACTTGTGACTGAGCGACACAGTTGGCCATTGATAGATAGTTCAACAGATATCCATGGTAGGTACACAAATGACTGTCATGGCTAACATTGTACTCTAGCATTGTATTTCAATGCATCGCTTGCAATATTGACTTGAAATTGTTGTCCTGTAATGTCGTGTGCAATACAAGTGTAACATAGTCCATTTTAAAACCTAAAGTTGTGACGGCATTATCAGTATTTACGGTAGGAAACCGGTACATTACTCGAAGGAACACATCAGAAGCGGCTCGGCACATACCTTTTATGTTTGTATGTCGGTCGTGTTTCAAATGTGGCGCAGTTATATTGGCGTAATGTGCCTGTAAAGACTGACTGACTGACTGGCCTGACGTAGCGTACTTACATAGTTCCGTTTCCGAAGCCAACGTCGCAATAGAGTACTCCTATTTTACACGTAAAAGTGATGCGCTCGTACTTTTAGGGTGGGGTACGAACATTATTCACGATCTTTTTCCATTTCAGATCTCATTTTCATAAGAACTGGCACTTGTGACTGAGCGACACAGTTGGCCATTGATAGATAGTTCAACAGATATCCATGGTAGGTACACAAATGACTGTCATGGCTAACATTGTACTCTAGCATTGTATTTCAATGCATCGCTTGCAATATTGACTTGAAATTGTTGTCCTGTAATGTCGTGTGCAATACAAGTGTAACATAGTCCATTTTAAAACCTAAAGTTGTGACGGCATTATCAGTATTTACGGTAGGAAACCGGTACATTACTCGAAGGAACACATCAGAAGCGGCTCGGCACATACCTTTTATGTTTGTATGTCGGTCGTGTTTCAAATGTGGCGTAGTTATATTGGCGTAATGTGCCTGTAAAGACTGACTGACTGGCCTGACGTAGCGTACTTACATAGTTCCGTTTCCGAAGCCAACGTCGCAATAGAGTACTCCTATTTTACACGTAAAAGTGATGCGCTCGTACTTTTAGGGTGGGGTACGAACATTATTCACGATCTTTTTCCATTTCAGATCTCATTTTCATAAGAACTGGCACTTGTGACTGAGCGACACAGTTGGCCATTGATAGATAGTTCAACAGATATCCATGGTAGGTACACAAATGACTGTCATGGCTAACATTGTACTCTAGCATTGTATTTCAATGCATCGCTTGCAATATTGACTTGAAATTGTTGTCCTGTAATGTCGTGTGCAATACAAGTGTAACATAGTCCATTTTAAAACCTAAAGTTGTGACGGCATTATCAGTATTTACGGTAGGAAACCGGTACATTACTCGAAGGAACACATCAGAAGCAGCTCGGCACATACCTTTTATGTTTGTATGTCGGTCGTGTTTCAAATGTGGCGCAGTTATATTGGCGTAATGTGCCTGTAAAGACTGACTGACTGACTGGCCTGACGTAGCGTACTTACATAGTTCCGTTTCCGAAGCCAACGTCGCAATAGAGTACTCCTATTTTACACGTAAAAGTGATGCGCTCGTACTTTTAGGGTGGGGTACGAACATTATTCACGATCTTTTTCCATTTCAGATCTCATTTTCATAAGAACTGGCACTTGTGACTGAGCGACACAGTTGGCCATTGATAGATAGTTCAACAGATATCCATGGTAGGTACACAAATGACTGTCATGGCTAACATTGTACTCTAGCATTGTATTTCAATGCATCGCTTGCAATATTGACTTGAAATTGTTGTCCTGTAATGTCGTGTGCAATACAAGTGTAACATAGTCCATTTTAAAACCTAAAGTTGTGACGGCATTATCAGTATTTACGGTAGGAAACCGGTACATTACTCGAAGGAACACATCAGAAGCGGCTCGGCACATACCTTTTATGTTTGTATGTCGGTCGTGTTTCAAATGTGGCGCAGTTATATTGGCGTAATGTGCCTGTAAAGACTGACTGACTGACTGGCCTGACGTAGCGTACTTACATAGTTCCGTTTCCGAAGCCAACGTCGCAATAGAGTACTCCTATTTTACACGTAAAAGTGATGCGCTCGTACTTTTAGGGTGGGGTACGAACATTATTCACGATCTTTTTCCATTTCAGATCTCATTTTCATAAGAACTGGCACTTGTGACTGAGCGACACAGTTGGCCATTGATAGATAGTTCAACAGATATCCATGGTAGGTACACAAATGACTGTCATGGCTAACATTGTACTCTAGCATTGTATTTCAATGCATCGCTTGCAATATTGACTTGAAATTGTTGTCCTGTAATGTCGTGTGCAATACAAGTGTAACATAGTCCATTTTAAAACCTAAAGTTGTGACGGCATTATCAGTATTTACGGTAGGAAACCGGTACATTACTCGAAGGAACACATCAGAAGCGGCTCGGCACATACCTTTTATGTTTGTATGTCGGTCGTGTTTCAAATGTGGCGCAGTTATATTGGCGTAATGTGCCTGTAAAGACTGACTGACTGACTGGCCTGACGTAGCGTACTTACATAGTTCCGTTTCCGAAGCCAACGTCGCAATAGAGTACTCCTATTTTACACGTAAAAGTGATGCGCTCGTACTTTTAGGGTGGGGTACGAACATTATTCACGATCTTTTTCCATTTCAGATCTCATTTTCATAAGAACTGGCACTTGTGACTGAGCGACACAGTTGGCCATTGATAGATAGTTCAACAGATATCCATGGTAGGTACACAAATGACTGTCATGGCTAACATTGTACTCTAGCATTGTATTTCAATGCATCGCTTGCAATATTGACTTGAAATTGTTGTCCTGTAATGTCGTGTGCAATACAAGTGTAACATAGTCCATTTTAAAACCTAAAGTTGTGACGGCATTATCAGTATTTACGGTAGGAAACCGGTACATTACTCGAAGGAACACATCAGAAGCAGCTCGGCAAATACCTTTTATGTTTGTATGTCGGTCGTGTTTCAAATGTGGCGCAGTTATATTGGCGTAATGTGCCTGTAAAGACTGACTGACTGACTGGCCTGACGTAGCGTACTTACATAGTTCCGTTTCCGAAGCCAACGTCGCAATAGAGTACTCCTATTTTACACGTAAAAGTGATGCGCTCGTACTTTTAGGGTGGGGTACGAACATTATTCACGATCTTTTTCCATTTCAGATCTCATTTTCATAAGAACTTGCACTTGTGACTGAGCGACACAGTTGGCCATTGATAGATAGTTCAACAGATATCCATGGTAGGTACACAAATGACTGTCATGGCTAACATTGTACTCTAGCATTGTATTTCAATGCATCGCTTGCAATATTGACTTGAAATTGTTGTCCTGTAATGTCGTGTGCAATACAAGTGTAACATAGTCCATTTTAAAACCTAAAGTTGTGACGGCATTATCAGTATTTACGGTAGGAAACCGGTACATTACTCGAAGGAACACATCAGAAGCGGCTCGGCACATACCTTTTATGTTTGTATGTCGGTCGTGTTTCAAATGTGGCGCAGTTATATTGGCGTAATGTGCCTGTAAAGACTGACTGACTGACTGGCCTGACGTAGCGTACTTACATAGTTCCGTTTCCGAAGCCAACGTCGCAATAGAGTACTCCTATTTTACACGTAAAAGTGATGCGCTCGTACTTTTAGGGTGGGGTACGAACATTATTCACGATCTTTTTCCATTTCAGATCTCATTTTCATAAGAACTGGCACTTGTGACTGAGCGACACAGTTGGCCATTGATAGATAGTTCAACAGATATCCATGGTAGGTACACAAATGACTGTCATGGCTAACATTGTACTCTAGCATTGTATTTCAATGCATCGCTTGCAATATTGACTTGAAATTGTTGTCCTGTAATGTCGTGTGCAATACAAGTGTAACATAGTCCATTTTAAAACCTAAAGTTGTGACGGCATTATCAGTATTTACGGTAGGAAACCGGTACATTACTCGAAGGAACACATCAGAAGCGGCTCGGCACATACCTTTTATGTTTGTATGTCGGTCGTGTTTCAAATGTGGCGCAGTTATATTGGCGTAATGTGCCTGTAAAGACTGACTGACTGACTGGCCTGACGTAGCGTACTTACATAGTTCCGTTTCCGAAGCCAACGTCGCAATAGAGTACTCCTATTTTACACGTAAAAGTGATGCGCTCGTACTTTTAGGGTGGGGTACGAACATTATTCACGATCTTTTTCCATTTCAGATCTCATTTTCATAAGAACTGGCACTTGTGACTGAGCGACACAGTTGGCCATTGATAGATAGTTCAACAGATATCCATGGTAGGTACACAAATGACTGTCATGGCTAACATTGTACTCTAGCATTGTATTTCAATGCATCGCTTGCAATATTGACTTGAAATTGTTGTCCTGTAATGTCGTGTGCAATACAAGTGTAACATAGTCCATTTTAAAACCTAAAGTTGTGACGGCATTATCAGTATTTACGGTAGGAAACCGGTACATTACTCGAAGGAACACATCAGAAGCAGCTCGGCACATACCTTTTATGTTTGTATGTCGGTCGTGTTTCAAATGTGGCGCAGTTATATTGGCGTAATGTGCCTGTAAAGACTGACTGACTGACTGGCCTGACGTAGCGTACTTACATAGTTCCGTTTCCGAAGCCAACGTCGCAATAGAGTACTCCTATTTTACACGTAAAAGTGATGCGCTCGTACTTTTAGGGTGGGGTACGAACATTATTCACGATCTTTTTCCATTTCAGATCTCATTTTCATAAGAACTGGCACTTGTGACTGAGCGACACAGTTGGCCATTGATAGATAGTTCAACAGATATCCATGGTAGGTACACAAATGACTGTCATGGCTAACATTGTACTCTAGCATTGTATTTCAATGCATCGCTTGCAATATTGACTTGAAATTGTTGTCCTGTAATGTCGTGTGCAATACAAGTGTAACATAGTCCATTTTAAAACCTAAAGTTGTGACGGCATTATCAGTATTTACGGTAGGAAACCGGTACATTACTCGAAGGAACACATCAGAAGCGGCTCGGCACATACCTTTTATGTTTGTATGTCGGTCGTGTTTCAAATGTGGCGCAGTTATATTGGCGTAATGTGCCTGTAAAGACTGACTGACTGACTGGCCTGACGTAGCGTACTTACATAGTTCCGTTTCCGAAGCCAACGTCGCAATAGAGTACTCCTATTTTACACGTAAAAGTGATGCGCTCGTACTTTTAGGGTGGGGTACGAACATTATTCACGATCTTTTTCCATTTCAGATCTCATTTTCATAAGAACTGGCACTTGTGACTGAGCGACACAGTTGGCCATTGATAGATAGTTCAACAGATATCCATGGTAGGTACACAAATGACTGTCATGGCTAACATTGTACTCTAGCATAGTATTTCAATGCATCGCTTGCAATATTGACTTGAAATTGTTGTCCTGTAATGTCGTGTGCAATACAAGTGTAACATAGTCCATTTTAAAACCTAAAGTTGTGACGGCATTATCAGTATTTACGGTAGGAAACCGGTACATTACTCGAAGGAACACATCAGAAGCGGCTCGGCACATACCTTTTATGTTTGTATGTCGGTCGTGTTTCAAATGTGGCGCAGTTATATTGGCGTAATGTGCCTGTAAAGACTGACTGACTGACTGGCCTGACGTAGCGTACTTACATAGTTCCGTTTCCGAAGCCAACGTCGCAATAGAGTACTCCTATTTTACACGTAAAAGTGATGCGCTCGTACTTTTAGGGTGGGGTACGAACATTATTCACGATCTTTTTCCATTTCAGATCTCATTTTCATAAGAACTGGCACTTGTGACTGAGCGACACAGTTGGCCATTGATAGATAGTTCAACAGATATCCATGGTAGGTACACAAATGACTGTCATGGCTAACATTGTACTCTAGCATTGTATTTCAATGCATCGCTTGCAATATTGACTTGAAATTGTTGTCCTGTAATGTCGTGTGCAATACAAGTGTAACATAGTCCATTTTAAAACCTAAAGTTGTGACGGCATTATCAGTATTTACGGTAGGAAACCGGTACATTACTCGAAGGAACACATCAGAAGCGGCTCGGCACATACCTTTTATGTTTGTATGTCGGTCGTGTTTCAAATGTGGCGCAGTTATATTGGCGTAATGTGCCTGTAAAGACTGACTGACTGACTGGCCTGACGTAGCGTACTTACATAGTTCCGTTTCCGAAGCCAACGTCGCAATAGAGTACTCCTATTTTACACGTAAAAGTGATGCGCTCGTACTTTTAGGGTGGGGTACGAACATTATTCACGATCTTTTTCCATTTCAGATCTCATTTTCATAAGAACTGGCACTTGTGACTGAGCGACACAGTTGGCCATTGATAGATAGTTCAACAGATATCCATGGTAGGTACACAAATGACTGTCATGGCTAACATTGTACTCTAGCATTGTATTTCAATGCATCGCTTGCAATATTGACTTGAAATTGTTGTCCTGTAATGTCGTGTGCAATACAAGTGTAACATAGTCCATTTTAAAACCTAAAGTTGTGACGGCATTATCAGTATTTACGGTAGGAAACCGGTACATTACTCGAAGGAACACATCAGAAGCGGCTCGGCACATACCTTTTATGTTTGTATGTCGGTCGTGTTTCAAATGTGGCGCAGTTATATTGGCGTAATGTGCCTGTAAAGACTGACTGACTGACTGGCCTGACGTAGCGTACTTACATAGTTCCGTTTCCGAAGCCAACGTCGCAATAGAGTACTCCTATTTTACACGTAAAAGTGATGCGCTCGTACTTTTAGGGTGGGGTACGAACATTATTCACGATCTTTTTCCATTTCAGATCTAATTTTCATAAGAACTGGCACTTGTGACTGAGCGACACAGTTGGCCATTGATAGATAGTTCAACAGATATCCATGGTAGGTACACAAATGACTGTCATGGCTAACATTGTACTCTAGCATTGTATTTCAATGCATCGCTTGCAATATTGACTTGAAATTGTTGTCCTGTAATGTCGTGTGCAATACAAGTGTAACATAGTCCATTTTAAAACCTAAAGTTGTGACGGCATTATCAGTATTTACGGTAGGAAACCGGTACATTACTCGAAGGAACACATCAGAAGCGGCTCGGCACATACCTTTTATGTTTGTATGTCGGTCGTGTTTCAAATGTGGCGCAGTTATATTGGCGTAATGTGCCTGTAAAGACTGACTGACTGACTGGCCTGACGTAGCGTACTTACATAGTTCCGTTTCCGAAGCCAACGTCGCAATAGAGTACTCCTATTTTACATGTAAAAGTGATGCGCTCGTACTTTTAGGGTGGGGTACGAACATTATTCACGATCTTTTTCCATTTCAGATCTCATTTTCATAAGAACTGGCACTTGTGACTGAGCGACACAGTTGGCCATTGATAGATAGTTCAACAGATATCCATGATAGGTACACAAATGACTGTCATGGCTAACATTGTACTCTAGCATTGTATTTCAATGCATCGCTTGCAATATTGACTTGAAATTGTTGTCCTGTAATGTCGTGTGCAATACAAGTGTAACATAGTCCATTTTAAAACCTAAAGTTGTGACGGCATTATCAGTATTTACGGTAGGAAACCGGTACATTACTCGAAGGAACACATCAGAAGCGGCTCGGCACATACCTTTTATGTTTGTATGTCGGTCGTGTTTCAAATGTGGCGCAGTTATATTGGCGTAATGTGCCTGTAAAGACTGACTGACTGACTGGCCTGACGTAGCGTACTTACATAGTTCCGTTTCCGAAGCCAACGTCGCAATAGAGTACTCCTATTTTACACGTAAAAGTGATGCGCTCGTACTTTTAGGGTGGGGTACGAACATTATTCACGATCTTTTTCCATTTCAGATCTCATTTTCATAAGAACTGGCACTTGTGACTGAGCGACACAGTTGGCCATTGATAGATAGTTCAACAGATATCCATGGTAGGTACACAAATGACTGTCATGGCTAACATTGTACTCTAGCATTGTATTTCAATGCATCGCTTGCAATATTGACTTGAAATTGTTGTCCTGTAATGTCGTGTGCAATACAAGTGTAACATAGTCCATTTTAAAACCTAAAGTTGTGACGGCATTATCAGTATTTACGGTAGGAAACCGGTACATTACTCGAAGGAACACATCAGAAGCGGCTCGGCACATACCTTTTATGTTTGTATGTCGGTCGTGTTTCAAATGTGGCGCAATTATATTGGCGTAATGTGCCTGTAAAGACTGACTGACTGACTGACTGGCCTGACGTAGCGTACTTACATAGTTCCGTTTCCGAAGCCAACGTCGCAATAGAGTACTCCTATTTTACACGTAAAAGTGATGCGCTCGTACTTTTAGGGTGGGGTACGAACATTATTCACGATCTTTTTCCATTTCAGATCTCATTTTCATAAGAACTGGCACTTGTGACTGAGCGACACAGTTGGCCATTGATAGATAGTTCAACAGATATCCATGGTAGGTACACAAATGACTGTCATGGCTAACATTGTACTCTAGCATTGTATTTCAATGCATCGCTTGCAATATTGACTTGAAATTGTTGTCCTGTAATGTCGTGTGCAATACAAGTGTAACATAGTCCATTTTAAAACCTAAAGTTGTGACGGCATTATCAGTATTTACGGTAGGAAACCGGTACATTACTCGAAGGAACACATCAGAAGCGGCTCGGCACATACCTTTTATGTTTGTATGTCGGTCGTGTTTCAAATGTGGCGCAGTTATATTGGCGTAATGTGCCTGTAAAGACTGACTGACTGACTGGCCTGACGTAGCGTACTTACATAGTTCCGTTTCCGAAGCCAACGTCGCAATAGAGTACTCCTATTTTACACGTAAAAGTGATGCGCTCGTACTTTTAGGGTGGGGTACGAACATTATTCACGATCTTTTTCCATTTCAGATCTCATTTTCATAAGAACTGGCACTTGTGACTGAGCGACACAGTTGGCCATTGATAGATAGTTCAACAGATATCCATGGTAGGTACACAAATGACTGTCATGGCTAACATTGTACTCTAGCATTGTATTTCAATGCATCGCTTGCAATATTGACTTGAAATTGTTGTCCTGTAATGTCGTGTGCAATACAAGTGTAACATAGTCCATTTTAAAACCTAAAGTTGTGACGGCATTATCAGTATTTACGGTAGGAAACCGGTACATTACTCGAAGGAACACATCAGAAGCGGCTCGGCACATACCTTTTATGTTTGTATGTCGGTCGTGTTTCAAATGTGGCGCAGTTATATTGGCGTAATGTGCCTGTAAAGACTGACTGACTGACTGGCCTGACGTAGCGTACTTACATAGTTCCGTTTCCGAAGCCAACGTCGCAATAGAGTACTCCTATTTTACACGTAAAAGTGATGCGCTCGTACTTTTAGGGTGGGGTACGAACATTATTCACGATCTTTTTCCATTTCAGATCTCATTTTCATAAGAACTGGCACTTGTGACTGAGCGACACAGTTGGCCATTGATAGATAGTTCAACAGATATCCATGGTAGGTACACAAATGACTGTCATGGCTAACATTGTACTCTAGCATTGTATTTCAATGCATCGCTTGCAATATTGACTTGAAATTGTTGTCCTGTAATGTCGTGTGCAATACAAGTGTAACATAGTCCATTTTAAAACCTAAAGTTGTGACGGCATTATCAGTATTTACGGTAGGAAACCGGTACATTACTCGAAGGAACACATCAGAAGCGGCTCGGCACATACCTTTTATGTTTGTATGTCGGTCGTGTTTCAAATGTGGCGCAGTTATATTGGCGTAATGTGCCTGTAAAGACTGACTGACTGACTGGCCTGACGTAGCGTACTTACATAGTTCCGTTTCCGAAGCCAACGTCGCAATAGAGTACTCCTATTTTACACGTAAAAGTGATGCGCTCGTACTTTTAGGGTGGGGTACGAACATTATTCACGATCTTTTTCCATTTCAGATCTCATTTTCATAAGAACTGGCACTTGTGACTGAGCGACACAGTTGGCCATTGATAGATAGTTCAACAGATATCCATGGTAGGTACACAAATGACTGTCATGGCTAACATTGTACTCTAGCATTGTATTTCAATGCATCGCTTGCAATATTGACTTGAAATTGTTGTCCTGTAATGTCGTGTGCAATACAAGTGTAACATAGTCCATTTTAAAACCTAAAGTTGTGACGGCATTATCAGTATTTACGGTAGGAAACCGGTACATTACTCGAAGGAACACATCAGAAGCGGCTCGGCACATACCTTTTATGTTTGTATGTCGGTCGTGTTTCAAATGTGGCGCAGTTATATTGGCGTAATGTGCCTGTAAAGACTGACTGACTGACTGGCCTGACGTAGCGTACTTACATAGTTCCGTTTCCGAAGCCAACGTCGCAATAGAGTACTCCTATTTTACACGTAAAAGTGATGCGCTCGTACTTTTAGGGTGGGGTACGAACATTATTCACGATCTTTTTCCATTTCAGATCTCATTTTCATAAGAACTGGCACTTGTGACTGAGCGACACAGTTGGCCATTGATAGATAGTTCAACAGATATCCATGGTAGGTACACAAATGACTGTCATGGCTAACATTGTACTCTAGCATTGTATTTCAATGCATCGCTTGCAATATTGACTTGAAATTGTTGTCCTGTAATGTCGTGTGCAATACAAGTGTAACATAGTCCATTTTAAAACCTAAAGTTGTGACGGCATTATCAGTATTTACGGTAGGAAACCGGTACATTACTCGAAGGAACACATCAGAAGCGGCTCGGCACATACCTTTTATGTTTGTATGTCGGTCGTGTTTCAAATGTGGCGCAGTTATATTGGCGTAATGTGCCTGTAAAGACTGACTGACTGACTGGCCTGACGTAGCGTACTTACATAGTTCCGTTTCCGAAGCCAACGTCGCAATAGAGTACTCCTATTTTACACGTAAAAGTGATGCGCTCGTACTTTTAGGGTGGGGTACGAACATTATTCACGATCTTTTTCCATTTCAGATCTCATTTTCATAAGAACTGGCACTTGTGACTGAGCGACACAGTTGGCCATCGATAGATAGTTCAACAGATATCCATGGTAGGTACACAAATGACTGTCATGGCTAACATTGTACTCTAGCATTGTATTTCAATGCATCGCTTGCAATATTGACTTGAAATTGTTGTCCTGTAATGTCGTGTGCAATACAAGTGTAACATAGTCCATTTTAAAACCTAAAGTTGTGACGGCATTATCAGTATTTACGGTAGGAAACCGGTACATTACTCGAAGGAACACATCAGAAGCGGCTCGGCACATACCTTTTATGTTTGTATGTCGGTCGTGTTTCAAATGTGGCGCAGTTATATTGGCGTAATATGCCTGTAAAGACTGACTGACTGACTGGCCTGACGTAGCGTACTTACATAGTTCCGTTTCCGAAGCCAACGTCGCAATAGAGTACTCCTATTTTACACGTAAAAGTGATGCGCTCGTACTTTTAGGGTGGGGTACGAACATTATTCACGATCTTTTTCCATTTCAGATCTCATTTTCATAAGAACTGGAACTTGTGACTGAGCGACACAGTTGGCCATTGATAGATAGTTCAACAGATATCCATGGTAGGTACACAAATGACTGTCATGGCTAACATTGTACTCTAGCATTGTATTTCAATGCATCGCTTGCAATATTGACTTGAAATTGTTGTCCTGTAATGTCGTGTGCAATAAAAGTGTAACATAGTCCATTTTAAAACCTAAAGTTGTGACGGCATTATCAGTATTTACGGTAGGAAACCGGTACATTACTCGAAGGAACACATCAGAAGCGACTCGGCACATACCTTTTATGTTTGTATGTCGGTCGTGTTTCAAATGTGGCGCAGTTATATTGGCGTAATGTGCCTGTAAAGACTGACTGACTGACTGGCCTGACGTAGCGTACTTACATAGTTCCGTTTCCGAAGCCAACGTCGCAATAGAGTACTCCTATTTTACACGTAAAAGTGATGCGCTCGTACTTTTAGGGTGGGGTACGAACATTATTCACGATCTTTTTCCATTTCAGATCTCATTTTCATAAGAACTGGCACTTGTGACTGAGCGACACAGTTGGCCATTGATAGATAGTTCAACAGATATCCATGGTAGGTACACAAATGACTGTCATGGCTAACATTGTACTCTAGCATTGTATTTCAATGCATCGCTTGCAATATTGACTTGAAATTGTTGTCCTGTAATGTCGTGTGCAATACAAGTGTAACATAGTCCATTTTAAAACCTAAAGTTGTGACGGCATTATCAGTATTTACGGTAGGAAACCGGTACATTACTCGAAGGAACACATCAGAAGCGGCTCGGCACATACCTTTTATGTTTGTATGTCGGTCGTGTTTCAAATGTGGCGCAGTTATATTGGCGTAATGTGCCTGTAAAGACTGACTGACTGACTGGCCTGACGTAGCGTACTTACATAGTTCCGTTTCCGAAGCCAACGTCGCAATAGAGTACTCCTATTTTACACGTAAAAGTGATGCGCTCGTACTTTTAGGGTGGGGTACGAACATTATTCACGATCTTTTTCCATTTCAGATCTCATTTTCATAAGAACTGGCACTTGTGACTGAGCGACACAGTTGGCCATTGATAGATAGTTCAACAGATATCCATGGTAGGTACACAAATGACTGTCATGGCTAACATTGTACTCTAGCATTGTATTTCAATGCATCGCTTGCAATATTGACTTGAAATTGTTGTCCTGTAATGTCGTGTGCAATACAAGTGTAACATAGTCCATTTTAAAACCTAAAGTTGTGACGGCATTATCAGTATTTACGGTAGGAAACCGGTACATTACTCGAAGGAACACATCAGAAGCGGCTCGGCACATACCTTTTATGTTTGTATGTCGGTCGTGTTTCAAATGTGGCGCAGTTATATTGGCGTAATGTGCCTGTAAAGACTGACTGACTGACTGGCCTGACGTAGCGTACTTACATAGTTCCGTTTCCGAAGCCAACGTCGCAATAGAGTACTCCTATTTTACACGTAAAAGTGATGCGCTCGTACTTTTAGGGTGGGGTACGAACATTATTCACGATCTTTTTCCATTTCAGATCTCATTTTCATAAGAACTGGCACTTGTGACTGAGCGACACAGTTGGCCATTGATAGATAGTTCAACAGATATCCATGGTAGGTACACAAATGACTGTCATGGCTAACATTGTACTCTAGCATTGTATTTCAATGCATCGCTTGCAATATTGACTTGAAATTGTTGTCCTGTAATGTCGTGTGCAATACAAGTGTAACATAGTCCATTTTAAAACCTAAAGTTGTGACGGCATTATCAGTATTTACGGTAGGAAACCGGTACATTACTCGAAGGAACACATCAGAAGCGGCTCGGCACATACCTTTTATGTTTGTATGTCGGTCGTGTTTCAAATGTGGCGCAGTTATATTGGCGTAATGTGCCTGTAAAGACTGACTGACTGACTGGCCTGACGTAGCGTACTTACATAGTTCCGTTTCCGAAGCCAACGTCGCAATAGAGTACTCCTATTTTACACGTAAAAGTGATGCGCTCGTACTTTTAGGGTGGGGTACGAACATTATTCACGATCTTTTTCCATTTCAGATCTCATTTTCATAAGAACTGGCACTTGTGACTGAGCGACACAGTTGGCCATTGATAGATAGTTCAACAGATATCCATGGTAGGTACACAAATGACTGTCATGGCTAACATTGTACTCTAGCATTGTATTTCAATGCATCGCTTGCAATATTGACTTGAAATTGTTGTCCTGTAATGTCGTGTGCAATACAAGTGTAACATAGTCCATTTTAAAACCTAAAGTTGTGACGGCATTATCAGTATTTACGGTAGGAAACCGGTACATTACTCGAAGGAACACATCAGAAGCGGCTCGGCACATACCTTTTATGTTTGTATGTCGGTCGTGTTTCAAATGTGGCGCAGTTATATTGGCGTAATGTGCCTGTAAAGACTGACTGACTGACTGGCCTGACGTAGCGTACTTACATAGTTCCGTTTCCGAAGCCAACGTCGCAATAGAGTACTCCTATTTTACACGTAAAAGTGATGCGCTCGTACTTTTAGGGTGGGGTACGAACATTATTCACGATCTTTTTCCATTTCAGATCTCATTTTCATAAGAACTGGCACTTGTGACTGAGCGACACAGTTGGCCATTGATAGATAGTTCAACAGATATCCATGGTAGGTACACAAATGACTGTCATGGCTAACATTGTACTCTAGCATTGTATTTCAATGCATCGCTTGCAATATTGACTTGAAATTGTTGTCCTGTAATGTCGTGTGCAATACAAGTGTAACATAGTCCATTTTAAAACCTAAAGTTGTGACGGCATTATCAGTATTTACGGTAGGAAACCGGTACATTACTCGAAGGAACACATCAGAAGCGGCTCGGCACATACCTTTTATGTTTGTATGTCGGTCGTGTTTCAAATGTGGCGCAGTTATATTGGCGTAATGTGCCTGTAAAGACTGACTGACTGACTGGCCTGACGTAGCGTACTTACATAGTTCCGTTTCCGAAGCCAACGTCGCAATAGAGTACTCCTATTTTACACGTAAAAGTGATGCGCTCGTACTTTTAGGGTGGGGTACGAACATTATTCACGATCTTTTTCCATTTCAGATCTCATTTTCATAAGAACTGGCACTTGTGACTGAGCGACACAGTTGGCCATTGATAGATAGTTCAACAGATATCCATGGTAGGTACACAAATGACTGTCATGGCTAACATTGTACTCTAGCATTGTATTTCAATGCATCGCTTGCAATATTGACTTGAAATTGTTGTCCTGTAATGTCGTGTGCAATACAAGTGTAACATAGTCCATTTTAAAACCTAAAGTTGTGACGGCATTATCAGTATTTACGGTAGGAAACCGGTACATTACTCGAAGGAACACATCAGAAGCGGCTCGGCACATACCTTTTATGTTTGTATGTCGGTCGTGTTTCAAATGTGGCGCAGTTATATTGGCGTAATGTGCCTGTAAAGACTGACTGACTGACTGGCCTGACGTAGCGTACTTACATAGTTCCGTTTCCGAAGCCAACGTCGCAATAGAGTACTCCTATTTTACACGTAAAAGTGATGCGCTCGTACTTTTAGGGTGGGGTACGAACATTATTCACGATCTTTTTCCATTTCAGATCTCATTTTCATAAGAACTGGCACTTGTGACTGAGCGACACAGTTGGCCATTGATAGATAGTTCAACAGATATCCATGGTAGGTACACAAATGACTGTCATGGCTAACATTGTACTCTAGCATTGTATTTCAATGCATCGCTTGCAATATTGACTTGAAATTGTTGTCCTGTAATGTCGTGTGCAATACAAGTGTAACATAGTCCATTTTAAAACCTAAAGTTGTGACGGCATTATCAGTATTTACGGTAGGAAACCGGTACATTACTCGAAGGAACACATCAGAAGCGGCTCGGCACATACCTTTTATGTTTGTATGTCGGTCGTGTTTCAAATGTGGCGCAGTTATATTGGCGTAATGTGCCTGTAAAGACTGACTGACTGACTGGCCTGACGTAGCGTACTTACATAGTTCCGTTTCCGAAGCCAACGTCGCAATAGAGTACTCCTATTTTACACGTAAAAGTGATGCGCTCGTACTTTTAGGGTGGGGTACGAACATTATTCACGATCTTTTTCCATTTCAGATCTCATTTTCATAAGAACTGGCACTTGTGACTGAGCGACACAGTTGGCCATTGATAGATAGTTCAACAGATATCCATGGTAGGTACACAAATGACTGTCATGGCTAACATTGTACTCTAGCATTGTATTTCAATGCATCGCTTGCAATATTGACTTGAAATTGTTGTCCTGTAATGTCGTGTGCAATACAAGTGTAACATAGTCCATTTTAAAACCTAAAGTTGTGACGGCATTATCAGTATTTACGGTAGGAAACCGGTACATTACTCGAAGGAACACATCAGAAGCGGCTCGGCACATACCTTTTATGTTTGTATGTCGGTCGTGTTTCAAATGTGGCGCAGTTATATTGGCGTAATGTGCCTGTAAAGACTGACTGACTGACTGGCCTGACGTAGCGTACTTACATAGTTCCGTTTCCGAAGCCAACGTCGCAATAGAGTACTCCTATTTTACACGTAAAAGTGATGCGCTCGTACTTTTAGGGTGGGGTACGAACATTATTCACGATCTTTTTCCATTTCAGATCTCATTTTCATAAGAACTGGCACTTGTGACTGAGCGACACAGTTGGCCATTGATAGATAGTTCAACAGATATCCATGGTAGGTACACAAATGACTGTCATGGCTAACATTGTACTCTAGCATTGTATTTCAATGCATCGCTTGCAATATTGACTTGAAATTGTTGTCCTGTAATGTCGTGTGCAATACAAGTGTAACATAGTCCATTTTAAAACCTAAAGTTGTGACGGCATTATCAGTATTTACGGTAGGAAACCGGTACATTACTCGAAGGAACACATCAGAAGCGGCTCGGCACATACCTTTTATGTTTGTATGTCGGTCGTGTTTCAAATGTGGCGCAGTTATATTGGCGTAATGTGCCTGTAAAGACTGACTGACTGACTGGCCTGACGTAGCGTACTTACATAGTTCCGTTTCCGAAGCCAACGTCGCAATAGAGTACTCCTATTTTACACGTAAAAGTGATGCGCTCGTACTTTTAGGGTGGGGTACGAACATTATTCACGATCTTTTTCCATTTCAGATCTCATTTTCATAAGAACTGGCACTTGTGACTGAGCGACACAGTTGGCCATTGATAGATAGTTCAACAGATATCCATGGTAGGTACACAAATGACTGTCATGGCTAACATTGTACTCTAGCATTGTATTTCAATGCATCGCTTGCAATATTGACTTGAAATTGTTGTCCTGTAATGTCGTGTGCAATACAAGTGTAACATAGTCCATTTTAAAACCTAAAGTTGTGACGGCATTATCAGTATTTACGGTAGGAAACCGGTACATTACTCGAAGGAACACATCAGAAGCGGCTCGGCACATACCTTTTATGTTTGTATGTCGGTCGTGTTTCAAATGTTACGCAGTTATATTGGCGTAATCAACCTGTAAAGACTGACTGACTGACTGGCCTGACGTAGCGTACTTACATAGTTCCGTTTCCGAAGCCAACGTCGCAATAGAGTACTCCTATTTTACACGTAAAAGTGATGCGCTCGTGCTTTTAGGGTGGGGTACGAACATTATTCACGATCTTTTTCCATTTCAGATCTCATTTTCATAAGAACTGGCACTTGTGACTGAGCGACACAGTTGGCCATTGATAGATAGTTCAACAGATATCCATGGTAGGTACACAAATGACTGTCATGGCTAACATTGTACTCTAGCATTGTATTTCAATGCATCGCTTGCAATATTGACTTGAAATTGTTGTCCTGTAATGTCGTGTGCAATACAAGTGTAACATAGTCCATTTTAAAACCTAAAGTTGTGACGGCATTATCAGTATTTACGGTAGGAAACCGGTACATTACTCGAAGGAACACATCAGAAGCGGCTCGGCACATACCTTTTATGTTTGTATGTCGGTCGTGTTTCAAATGTGGCGCAGTTATATTGGCGTAATGTGCCTGTAAAGACTGACTGACTGACTGGCCTGACGTAGCGTACTTACATAGTTCCGTTTCCGAAGCCAACGTCGCAATAGAGTACTCCTATTTTACACGTAAAAGTGATGCGCTCGTACTTTTAGGGTGGGGTACGAACATTATTCACGATCTTTTTCCATTTCAGATCTCATTTTCATAAGAACTGGCACTTGTGACTGAGCGACACAGTTGGCCATTGATAGATAGTTCAACAGATATCCATGGTAGGTACACAAATGACTGTCATGGCTAACATTGTACTCTAGCATTGTATTTCAATGCATCGCTTGCAATATTGACTTGAAATTGTTGTCCTGTAATGTCGTGTGCAATACAAGTGTAACATAGTCCATTTTAAAACCTAAAGTTGTGACGGCATTATCAGTATTTACGGTAGGAAACCGGTACATTACTCGAAGGAACACATCAGAAGCGGCTCGGCACATACCCTTTATGTTTGTATGTCGGTCGTGTTTCAAATGTGGCGCAGTTATATTGGCGTAATGTGCCTGTAAAGACTGACTGACTGACTGGCCTGACGTAGCGTACTTACATAGTTCCGTTTCCGAAGCCAACGTCGCAATAGAGTACTCCTATTTTACACGTAAAAGTGATGCGCTCGTACTTTTAGGGTGGGGTACGAACATTATTCACGATCTTTTTCCATTTCAGATCTCATTTTCATAAGAACTGGCACTTGTGACTGAGCGACACAGTTGGCCATTGATAGATAGTTCAACAGATATCCATGGTAGGTACACAAATGACTGTCATGGCTAACATTGTACTCTAGCATTGTATTTCAATGCATCGCTTGCAATATTGACTTGAAATTGTTGTCCTGTAATGTCGTGTGCAATACAAGTGTAACATAGTCCATTTTAAAACCTAAAGTTGTGACGGCATTATCAGTATTTACGGTAGGAAACCGGTACATTACTCGAAGGAACACATCAGAAGCGGCTCGGCACATACCTTTTATGTTTGTATGTCGGTCGTGTTTCAAATGTGGCGCAGTTATATTGGCGTAATGTGCCTGTAAAGACTGACTGACTGACTGGCCTGACGTAGCGTACTTACATAGTTCCGTTTCCGAAGCCAACGTCGCAATAGAGTACTCCTATTTTACACGTAAAAGTGATGCGCTCGTACTTTTAGGGTGGGGTACGAACATTATTCACGATCTTTTTCCATTTCAGGTCTCATTTTCATAAGAACTGGCACTTGTGACTGAGCGACACAGTTGGCCATTGATAGATAGTTCAACAGATATCCATGGTAGGTACACAAATGACTGTCATGGCTAACATTGTACTCTAGCATTGTATTTCAATGCATCGCTTGCAATATTGACTTGAAATTGTTGTCCTGTAATGTCGTGTGCAATACAAGTGTAACATAGTCCATTTTAAAACCTAAAGTTGTGACGGCATTATCAGTATTTACGGTAGGAAACCGGTACATTACTCGAAGGAACACATCAGAAGCGGCTCGGCACATACCCTTTATGTTTGTATGTCGGTCGTGTTTCAAATGTGGCGCAGTTATATTGGCGTAATGTGCCTGTAAAGACTGACTGACTGACTGGCCTGACGTAGCGTACTTACATAGTTCCGTTTCCGAAGCCAACGTCGCAATAGAGTACTCCTATTTTACACGTAAAAGTGATGCGCTCGTACTTTTAGGGTGGGGTACGAACATTATTCACGATCTTTTTCCATTTCAGATCTCATTTTCATAAGAACTGGCACTTGTGACTGAGCGACACAGTTGGCCATTGATAGATAGTTCAACAGATATCCATGGTAGGTACACAAATGACTGTCATGGCTAACATTGTACTCTAGCATTGTATTTCAATGCATCGCTTGCAATATTGACTTGAAATTGTTGTCCTGTAATGTCGTGTGCAATACAAGTGTAACATAGTCCATTTTAAAACCTAAAGTTGTGACGGCATTATCAGTATTTACGGTAGGAAACCGGTACATTACTCGAAGGAACACATCAGAAGCGGCTCGGCACATACCTTTTATGTTTGTATGTCGGTCGTGTTTCAAATGTGGCGCAGTTATATTGGCGTAATGTGCCTGTAAAGACTGACTGACTGACTGGCCTGACGTAGCGTACTTACATAGTTCCGTTTCCGAAGCCAACGTCGCAATAGAGTACTCCTATTTTACACGTAAAAGTGATGCGCTCGTACTTTTAGGGTGGGGTACGAACATTATTCACGATCTTTTTCCATTTCAGATCTCATTTTCATAAGAACTGGCACTTGTGACTGAGCGACACAGTTGGCCATTGATAGATAGTTCAACAGATATCCATGGTAGGTACACAAATGACTGTCATGGCTAACATTGTACTCTAGCATTGTATTTCAATGCATCGCTTGCAATATTGACTTGAAATTGTTGTCCTGTAATGTCGTGTGCAATACAAGTGTAACATAGTCCATTTTAAAACCTAAAGTTGTGACGGCATTATCAGTATTTACGGTAGGAAACCGGTACATTACTCGAAGGAACACATCAGAAGCGGCTCGGCACATACCTTTTATGTTTGTATGTCGGTCGTGTTTCAAATGTGGCGCAGTTATATTGGCGTAATGTGCCTGTAAAGACTGACTGACTGACTGGCCTGACGTAGCGTACTTACATAGTTCCGTTTCCGAAGCCAACGTCGCAATAGAGTACTCCTATTTTACACGTAAAAGTGATGCGCTCGTACTTTTAGGGTGGGGTACGAACATTATTCACGATCTTTTTCCATTTCAGATCTCATTTTCATAAGAACTGGCACTTGTGACTGAGCGACACAGTTGGCCATTGATAGATAGTTCAACAGATATCCATGGTAGGTACACAAATGACTGTCATGGCTAACATTGTACTCTAGCATTGTATTTCAATGCATCGCTTGCAATATTGACTTGAAATTGTTGTCCTGTAATGTCGTGTGCAATACAAGTGTAACATAGTCCATTTTAAAACCTAAAGTTGTGACGGCATTATCAGTATTTACGGTAGGAAACCGGTACATTACTCGAAGGAACACATCAGAAGCGGCTCGGCACATACCTTTTATGTTTGTATGTCGGTCGTGTTTCAAATGTGGCGCAGTTATATTGGCGTAATGTGCCTGTAAAGACTGACTGACTGACTGGCCTGACGTAGCGTACTTACATAGTTCCGTTTCCGAAGCCAACGTCGCAATAGAGTACTCCTATTTTACACGTAAAAGTGATGCGCTCGTACTTTTAGGGTGGGGTACGAACATTATTCACGATCTTTTTCCATTTCAGATCTCATTTTCATAAGAACTGGCACTTGTGACTGAGCGACACAGTTGGCCATTGATAGATAGTTCAACAGATATCCATGGTAGGTACACAAATGACTGTCATGGCTAACATTGTACTCTAGCATTGTATTTCAATGCATCGATTGCAATATTGACTTGAAATTGTTGTCCTGTAATGTCGTGTGCAATACAAGTGTAACATAGTCCATTTTAAAACCTAAAGTTGTGACGGCATTATCAGTATTTACGGTAGGAAACCGGTACATTACTCGAAGGAACACATCAAAAGCGGCTCGGCACATACCTTTTATGTTTGTATGTCGGTCGTGTTTCAAATGTGGCGCAGTTATATTGGCGTAATGTGCCTGTAAAGACTGACTGACTGACTGGCCTGACGTAGCGTACTTACATAGTTCCGTTTCCGAAGCCAACGTCGCAATAGAGTACTCCTATTTTACACGTAAAAGTGATGCGCTCGTACTTTTAGGGTGGGGTACGAACATTATTCACGATCTTTTTCCATTTCAGATCTCATTTTCATAAGAACTGGCACTTGTGACTGAGCGACACAGTTGGCCATTGATAGATAGTTCAACAGATATCCATGGTAGGTACACAAATGACTGTCATGGCTAACATTGTACTCTAGCATTGTATTTCAATGCATCGCTTGCAATATTGACTTGAAATTGTTGTCCTGTAATGTCGTGTGCAATACAAGTGTAACATAGTCCATTTTAAAACCTAAAGTTGTGACGGCATTATCAGTATTTACGGTAGGAAACCGGTACATTACTCGAAGGAACACATCAGAAGCGGCTCGGCACATACCTTTTATGTTTGTATGTCGGTCGTGTTTCAAATGTGGCGCAGTTATATTGGCGTAATGTGCCTGTAAAGACTGACTGACTGACTGGCCTGACGTAGCGTACTTACATAGTTCCGTTTCCGAAGCCAACGTCGCAATAGAGTACTCCTATTTTACACGTAAAAGTGATGCGCTCGTACTTTTAGGGTGGGGTACGAACATTATTCACGATCTTTTTCCATTTCAGATCTCATTTTCATAAGAACTGGCACTTGTGACTGAGCGACACAGTTGGCCATTGATAGATAGTTCAACAGATATCCATGGTAGGTACACAAATGACTGTCATGGCTAACATTGTACTCTAGCATTGTATTTCAATGCATCGCTTGCAATATTGACTTGAAATTGTTGTCCTGTAATGTCGTGTGCAATACAAGTGTAACATAGTCCATTTTAAAACCTAAAGTTGTGACGGCATTATCAGTATTTACGGTAGGAAACCGGTACATTACTCGAAGGAACACATCAGAAGCGGCTCGGCACATACCTTTTATGTTTGTATGTCGGTCGTGTTTCAAATGTGGCGAAGTTATATTGGCGTAATGTGCCTGTAAAGACTGACTGACTGACTGGCCTGACGTAGCGTACTTACATAGTTCCGTTTCCGAAGCCAACGTCGCAATAGAGTACTCCTACTTTACACGTAAAAGTGATGCGCTCGTACTTTTAGGGTGGGGTACGAACATTATTCACGATCTTTTTCCATTTCAGATCTCATTTTCATAAGAACTGGCACTTGTGACTGAGCGACACAGTTGGCCATTGATAGATAGTTCAACAGATATCCATGCTAGGTACACAAATGACTGTCATGGCTAACATTGTACTCTAGCATTGTATTTCAATGCATCGCTTGCAATATTGACTTGAAATAGTTGTCCTGTAATGTCGTGTGCAATACAAGTGTAACATAGTCCATTTTAAAACCTAAAGTTGTGACGGCATTATCAGTATTTACGGTAGGAAACCGGTACATTACTCGAAGGAACACATCAGAAGCGGCTCGGCACATACCTTTTATGTTTGTATGTCGGTCGTGTTTCAAATGTGGCGCAGTTATATTGGCGTAATGTGCCTGTAAAGACTGACTGACTGACTGGCCTGACGTAGCGTACTTACATAGTTCCGTTTCCGAAGCCAACGTCGCAATAGAGTACTCCTATTTTACACGTATAAATGATGCGCTCGTACTTTTAGGGTGGGGTACGAACATTATTCACGATCTTTTTCCATTTCAGATCTCATTTTCATAAGAACTGGCACTTGTGACTGAGCGACACAGTTGGCCATTGATAGATAGTTCAACAGATATCCATGGTAGGTACACAAATGACTGTCATGGCTAACATTGTACTCTAGCATTGTATTTCAATGCATCGCTTGCAATATTGACTTGAAATTGTTGTCCTGTAATGTCGTGTGCAATACAAGTGTAACATAGTCCATTTTAAAACCTAAAGTTGTGACGGCATTATCAGTATTTACGGTAGGAAACCGGTACATTACTCGAAGGAACACATCAGAAGCGGCTCGGCACATACCTTTTATGTTTGTATGTCGGTCGTGTTTCAAATGTGGCGCAGTTATATTGGCGTAATGTGCCTGTAAAGACTGACTGACTGACTGGCCTGACGTAGCGTACTTACATAGTTCCGTTTCTGAAGCCAACGTCGCAATAGAGTACTCCTATTTTACACGTAAAAGTGATGTGCTCGTACTTTTAGGGTGGGGTACGAACATTATTCACGATCTTTTTCCATTTCAGATCTCATTTTCATAAGAACTGGCACTTGTGACTGAGCGACACAGTTGGCCATTGATAGATAGTTCAACAGATATCCATGGTAGGTACACAAATGACTGTCATGGCTAACATTGTACTCTAGCATTGTATTTCAATGCATCGCTTGCAATATTGACTTGAAATTGTTGTCCTGTAATGTCGTGTGCAATACAAGTGTAACATAGTCCATTTTAAAACCTAAAGTTGTGACGGCATTATCAGTATTTACGGTAGGAAACCGGTACATTACTCGAAGGAACACATCAGAAGCGGCTCGGCACATACCTTTTATGTTTGTATGTCGGTCGTGTTTCAAATGTGGCGCAGTTATATTGGCGTAATGTGCCTGTAAAGACTGACTGACTGACTGGCCTGAAGTAGCGTACTTACATAGTTCCGTTTCCGAAGCCAACGTCGCAATAGAGTACTCCTATTTTACACGTAAAAGTGATGCGCTCGTACTTTTAGGGTGGGGTACGAACATTATTCACGATCTTTTTCCATTTCAGATCTCATTTTCATAAGAACTGGCACTTGTGACTGAGCGACACAGTTGGCCATTGATAGATAGTTCAACAGATATCCATGGTAGGTACACAAATGACTGTCATGGCTAACATTGTACTCTAGCATTGTATTTCAATGCATCGCTTGCAATATTGACTTGAAATTGTTGTCCTGTAATGTCGTGTGCAATACAAGTGTAACATAGTCCATTTTAAAACCTAAAGTTGTGACGGCATTATCAGTATTTACGGTAGGAAACCGGTACATTACTCGAAGGAACACATCAGAAGCGGCTCGGCACATACCTTTTATGTTTGTATGTCGGTCGTGTTTCAAATGTGGCGCAGTTATATTGGCGTAATGTGCCTGTAAAGACTGACTGACTGACTGGCCTGACGAAGCGTACTTACATAGTTCCGTTTCCGAAGCCAACGTCGCAATAGAGTACTCCTATTTTACACGTAAAAGTGATGCGCTCGTACTTTTAGGGTGGAGTACGAACATTATTCACGATCTTTTTCCATTTCAGATCTCATTTTCATAAGAACTGGCACTTGTGACTGAGCGACACAGTTGGCCATTGATAGATAGTTCAACAGATATCCATGGTAGGTACACAAATGACTGTCATGGCTAACATTGTACTCTAGCATTGTATTTCAATGCATCGCTTGCAATATTGACTTGAAATTGTTGTCCTGTAATGTCGTGTGCAATACAAGTGTAACATAGTCCATTTTAAAACCTAAAGTTGTGACGGCATTATCAGTATTTACGGTAGGAAACCGGTACATTACTCGAAGGAACACATCAGAAGCGGCTCGGCACATACCTTTTATGTTTGTATGTCGGTCGTGTTTCAAATGTGGCGCAGTTATATTGGCGTAATGTGCCTGTAAAGACTGACTGACTGACTGGCCTGACGTAGCGTACTTACATAGTTCCGTTTCCGAAGCCAACGTCGCAATAGAGTACTCCTATTTTACACGTAAAAGTGATGCGCTCGTACTTTTAGGGTGGGGTACGAACATTATTCACGATCTTTTTCCATTTCAGATCTCATTTTCATAAGAACTGGCACTTGTGACTGAGCGACACAGTTGGCCATTGATAGATAGTTCAACAGATATCCATGGTAGGTACACAAATGACTGTCATGGCTAACATTGTACTCTAGCATTGTATTTCAATGCATCGCTTGCAATATTGACTTGAAATTGTTGTCCTGTAATGTCGTGTGCAATACAAGTGTAACATAGTCCATTTTAAAACCTAAAGTTGTGACGGCATTATCAGTATTTACGGTAGGAAACCGGTACATTACTCGAAGGAACACATCAGAAGCGGCTCGGCACATACCGTTTATGTTTGTATGTCGGTCGTGTTTCAAATGTGGCGCAGTTATATTGGCGTAATGTGCCTGTAAAGACTGACTGACTGACTGGCCTGACGTAGCGTACTTACATAGTTCCGTTTCCGAAGCCAACGTCGCAATAGAGTACTCCTATTTTACACGTAAAAGTGATGCGCTCGTACTTTTAGGGTGGGGTACGAACATTATTCACGATCTTTTTCCATTTCAGATCTCATTTTCATAAGAACTGGCACTTGTGACTGAGCGACACAGTTGGCCATTGATAGATAGTTCAACAGATATCCATGGTAGGTACACAAATGACTGTCATGGCTAACATTGTACTCTAGCATTGTATTTCAATGCATCGCTTGCAATATTGACTTGAAATTGTTGTCCTGTAATGTCGTGTGCAATACAAGTGTAACATAGTCCATTTTAAAACCTAAAGTTGTGACGGCATTATCAGTATTTACGGTAGGAAACCGGTACATTACTCGAAGGAACACATCAGAAGCGGCTCGGCACATACCTTTTATGTTTGTATGTCGGTCGTATTTCAAATGTGGCGCAGTTATATTGGCGTAATGTGCCTGTAAAGACTGACTGACTGACTGGCCTGACGTAGCGTACTTACATAGTTCCGTTTCCGAAGCCAACGTCGCAATAGAGTACTCCTATTTTACACGTAAAAGTGATGCGCTCGTACTTTTAGGGTGGGGTACGAACATTATTCACGATCTTTTTCCATTTCAGATCTCATTTTCATAAGAACTGGCACTTGTGACTGAGCGACACAGTTGGCCATTGATAGATAGTTCAACAGATATCCATGGTAGGTACACAAATGACTGTCATGGCTAACATTGTACTCTAGCATTGTATTTCAATGCATCGCTTGCAATATTGACTTGAAATTGTTGTCCTGTAATGTCGTGTGCAATACAAGTGTAACATAGTCCATTTTAAAACCTAAAGTTGTGACGGCATTATCAGTATTTACGGTAGGAAACCGGTACATTACTCGAAGGAACACATCAGAAGCGGCTCGGCACATACCTTTTATGTTTGTATGTCGGTCGTGTTTCAAATGTGGCGCAGTTATATTGGCGTAATGTGCCTGTAAAGACTGACTGACTGACTGGCCTGACGTAGCGTACTTACATAGTTCCGTTTCCGAAGCCAACGTCGCAATAGAGTACTCCTATTTTACACGTAAAAGTGATGCGCTCGTACTTTTAGGGTGGGGTACGAACATTATTCACGATCTTTTTCCATTTCAGATCTCATTTTCATAAGAACTGGCACTTGTGACTGAGCGACACAGTTGGCCATTGATAGATAGTTCAACAGATATCCATGGTAGGTACACAAATGACTGTCATGGCTAACATTGTACTCTAGCATTGTATTTCAATGCATCGCTTGCAATATTGACTTGAAATTGTTGTCCTGTAATGTCGTGTGCAATACAAGTGTAACATAGTCCATTTTAAAACCTAAAGTTGTGACGGCATTATCAGTATTTACGGTAGGAAACCGGTACATTACTCGAAGGAACACATCAGAAGCGGCTCGGCACATAACTTTTATGTTTGTATGTCGGTCGTGTTTCAAATGTGGCGCAGTTATATTGGCGTAATGTGCCTGTAAAGACTGACTGACTGACTGGCCTGACGTAGCGTACTTACATAGTTCCGTTTCCGAAGCCAACGTCGCAATAGAGTACTCCTATTTTACACGTAAAAGTGATGCGCTCGTACTTTTAGGGTGGGGTACGAACATTATTCACGATCTTTTTCCATTTCAGATCTCATTTTCATAAGAACTGGCACTTGTGACTGAGCGACACAGTTGGCCATTGATAGATAGTTCAACAGATATCCATGGTAGGTACACAAATGACTGTCATGGCTAACATTGTACTCTAGCATTGTATTTCAATGCATCGCTTGCAATATTGACTTGAAATTGTTGTCCTGTAATGTCGTGTGCAATACAAGTGTAACATAGTCCATTTTAAAACCTAAAGTTGTGACGGCATTATCAGTATTTACGGTAGGAAACCGGTACATTACTCGAAGGAACACATCAGAAGCGGCTCGGCACATACCTTTTATGTTTGTATGTCGGTCGTGTTTCAAATGTGGCGCAGTTATATTGGCGTAATGTGCCTGTAAAGACTGACTGACTGACTGGCCTGACGTAGCGTACTTACATAGTTCCGTTTCCGAAGCCAACGTCGCAATAGAGTACTCCTATTTTACACGTAAAAGTGATGCGCTCGTACTTTTAGGGTGGGGTACGAACATTATTCACGATCTTTTTCCATTTCAGATCTCATTTTCATAAGAACTGGCACTTGTGACTGAGCGACACAGTTGGCCATTGATAGATAGTTCAACAGATATCCATGGTAGGTACACAAATGACTGTCATGGCTAACATTGTACTCTAGCATTGTATTTCAATGCATCGCTTGCAATATTGACTTGAAATTGTTGTCCTGTAATGTCGTGTGCAATACAAGTGTAACATAGTCCATTTTAAAACCTAAAGTTGTGACGGCATTATCAGTATTTACGGTAGGGAACCGGTACATTACTCGAAGGAACACATCAGAAGCGGCTCGGCACATACCTTTTATGTTTGTATGTCGGTCGTGTTTCAAATGTGGCGCAGTTATATTGGCGTAATGTGCCTGTAAAGACTGACTGACTGACTGGCCTGACGTAGCGTACTTACATAGTTCCGTTTCAGAAGCCAACGTCGCAATAGAGTACTCCTATTTTACACGTAAAAGTGATGCGCTCGTACTTTTAGGGTGGGGTACGAACATTATTCACGATCTTTTTCCATTTCAGATCTCATTTTCATAAGAACTGGCACTTGTGACTGAGCGACACAGTTGGCCATTGATAGATAGTTCAACAGATATCCATGGTAGGTACACAAATGACTGTCATGGCTAACATTGTACTCTAGCATTGTATTTCAATGCATCGCTTGCAATATTGACTTGAAATTGTTGTCCTGTAATGTCGTGTGCAATACAAGTATAACATAGTCCATTTTAAAACCTAAAGTTGTGACGGCATTATCAGTATTTACGGTAGGAAACCGGTACATTACTCGAAGGAACACATAAGAAGCGGCTCGGCACATACCTTTTATGTTTGTATGTCGGTCGTGTTTCAAATGTGGCGCAGTTATATTGGCGTAATGTGCCTGTAAAGACTGACTGACTGACTGGCCTGACGTAGCGTACTTACATAGTTCCGTTTCCGAAGCCAACGTCGCAATAGAGTACTCCTATTTTACACGTAAAAGTGATGCGCTCGTACTTTTAGGGTGGGGTACGAACATTATTCACGATCTTTTTCCATTTCAGATCTCATTTTCATAAGAACTGGCACTTGTGACTGAGCGACACAGTTGGCCATTGATAGATAGTTCAACAGATATCCATGGTAGGTACACAAATGACTGTCATGGCTAACATTGTACTCTAGCATTGTATTTCAATGCATCGCTTGCAATATTGACTTGAAATTGTTGTCCTGTAATGTCGTGTGCAATACAAGTGTAACATAGTCCATTTTAAAACCTAAAGTTGTGACGGCATTATCAGTATTTACGGTAGGAAACCGGTACATTACTCGAAGGAACACATCAGAAGCGGCTCGGCACATACCTTTTATGTTTGTATGTCGGTCGTGTTTCAAATGTGGCGCAGTTATATTGGCGTAATGTGCCTGTAAAGACTGACTGACTGACTGGCCTGACGTAGCGTACTTACATAGTTCCGTTTCCGAAGCCAACGTCGCAATAGAGTACTCCTATTTTACACGTAAAAGTGATGCGCTCGTACTTTTAGGGTGGGGTACGAACATTATTCACGATCTTTTTCCATTTCAGATCTCATTTTCATAAGAACTGGCACTTGTGACTGAGCGACACAGTTGGCCATTGATAGATAGTTCAACAGATATCCACGGTAGGTACACAAATGACTGTCATGGCTAACATTGTACTCTAGCATTGTATTTCAATGCATCGCTTGCAATATTGACTTGAAATTGTTGTCCTGTAATGTCGTGTGCAATACAAGTGTAACATAGTCCATTTTAAAACCTAAAGTTGTGACGGCATTATCAGTATTTACGGTAGGAAACCGGTACATTACTCGAAGGAACACATCAGAAGCGGCTCGGCACATACCTTTTATGTTTGTATGTCGGTCGTGTTTCAAATGTGGCGCAGTTATATTGGCGTAATGTGCCTGTAAAGACTGACTGACTGACTGGCCTGACGTAGCGTACTTACATAGTTCCGTTTCCGAAGCCAACGTCGCAATAGAGTACTCCTATTTTACACGTAAAAGTGATGCGCTCGTACTTTTAGGGTGGGGTACGAACATTATTCACGATCTTTTTCCATTTCAGATCTCATTTTCATAAGAACTGGCACTTGTGACTGAGCGACACAGTTGGCCATTGATAGATAGTTCAACAGATATCCATGGTAGGTACACAAATGACTGTCATGGCTAACATTGTACTCTAGCATTGTATTTCAATGCATCGCTTGCAATATTGACTTGAAATTGTTGTCCTGTAATGTCGTGTGCAATACAAGTGTAACATAGTCCATTTTAAAACCTAAAGTTGTGACGGCATTATCAGTATTTACGGTAGGAAACCGGTACATTACTCGAAGGAACACATCAGAAGCGGCTCGGCACATACCTTTTATGTTTGTATGTCGGTCGTGTTTCAAATGTGGCGCAGTTATATTGGCGTAATGTGCCTGTAAAGACTGACTGACTGACTGGCCTGACGTAGCGTACTTACATAGTTCCGTTTCCGAAGCCAACGTCGCAATAGAGTACTCCTATTTTACACGTAAAAGTGATGCGCTCGTACTTTTAGGGTGGGGTACGAACATTATTCACGATCTTTTTCCATTTCAGATCTCATTTTCATAAGAACTGGCACTTGTGACTGAGCGACACAGTTGGCCATTGATAGATAGTTCAACAGATATCCATGGTAGGTACACAAATGACTGTCATGGCTAACATTGTACTCTAGCATTGTATTTCAATGCATCGCTTGCAATATTGACTTGAAATTGTTGTCCTGTAATGTCGTGTGCAATACAAGTGTAACATAGTCCATTTTAAAACCTAAAGTTGTGACGGCATTATCAGTATTTACGGTAGGAAACCGGTACATTACTCGAAGGAACACATCAGAAGCGGCTCGGCACATACCTTTTATGTTTGTATGTCGGTCGTGTTTCAAATGTGGCGCAGTTATATTGGCGTAATGTGCCTGTAAAGACTGACTGACTGACTGGCCTGACGTAGCGTACTTACATAGTTCCGTTTCCGAAGCCAACGTCGCAATAGAGTACTCCTATTTTACACGTAAAAGTGATGCGCTCGTACTTTTAGGGTGGGGTACGAACATTATTCACGATCTTTTTCCATTTCAGATCTCATTTTCATAAGAACTGGCACTTGTGACTGAGCGACACAGTTGGCCATTGATAGATAGTTCAACAGATATCCATGGTAGGTACACAAATGACTGTCATGGCTAACATTGTACTCTAGCATTGTATTTCAATGCATCGCTTGCAATATTGACTTGAAATTGTTGTCCTGTAATGTCGTGTGCAATACAAGTGTAACATAGTCCATTTTAAAACCTAAAGTTGTGACGGCATTATCAGTATTTACGGTAGGAAACCGGTACATTACTCGAAGGAACACATCAGAAGCGGCTCGGCACATACCTTTTATGTTTGTATGTCGGTCGTGTTTCAAATGTGGCGCAGTTATATTGGCGTAATGTGCCTGTAAAGACTGACTGACTGACTGGCCTGACGTAGCGTACTTACATAGTTCCGTTTCCGAAGCCAACGTCGCAATAGATTACTCCTATTTTACACGTAAAAGTGATGCGCTCGTACTTTTAGGGTGGGGTACGAACATTATTCACGATCTTTTTCCATTTCAGATCTCATTTTCATAAGAACTGGCACTTGTGACTGAGCGACACAGTTGGCCATTGATAGATAGTTCAACAGATATCCATGGTAGGTACACAAATGACTGTCATGGCTAACATTGTACTCTAGCATTGTATTTCAATGCATCGCTTGCAATATTGACTTGAAATTGTTGTCCTGTAATGTCGTGTGCAATACAAGTGTAACATAGTCCATTTTAAAACCTAAAGTTGTGACGGCATTATCAGTATTTACGGTAGGAAACCGGTACATTACTCGAAGGAACACATCAGAAGCGGCTCGGCACATACCTTTTATGTTTGTATGTCGGTCGTGTTTCAAATGTGGCGCAGTTATATTGGCGTAATGTGCCTGTAAAGACTGACTGACTGACTGGCCTGACGTAGCGTACTTACATAGTTCCGTTTCCGAAGCCAACGTCGCAATAGAGTACTCCTATTTTACACGTAAAAGTGATGCGCTCGTACTTTTAGGGTGGGGTACGAACATTATTCACGATCTTTTTCCATTTCAGATCTCATTTTCATAAGAACTGGCACTTGTGACTGAGCGACACAGTTGGCCATTGATAGATAGTTCAACAGATATCCATGGTAGGTACACAAATGACTGTCATGGCTAACATTGTACTCTAGCATTATATTTCAATGCATCGCTTGCAATATTGACTTGAAATTGTTGTCCTGTAATGTCGTGTGCAATACAAGTGTAACATAGTCCATTTTAAAACCTAAAGTTGTGACGGCATTATCAGTATTTACGGTAGGAAACCGGTACATTACTCGAAGGAACACATCAGAAGCGGCTCGGCACATACCTTTTATGTTTGTATGTCGGTCGTGTTTCAAATGTGGCGCAGTTATATTGGCGTAATGTGCCTGTAAAGACTGACTGACTGACTGGCCTGACGTAGCGTACTTACATAGTTCCGTTTCCGAAGCCAACGTCGCAATAGAGTACTCCTATTTTACACGTAAAAGTGATGCGCTCGTACTTTTAGGGTGGGGTACGAACATTATTCACGATCTTTTTCCATTTCAGATCTCATTTTCATAAGAACTGGCACTTGTGACTGAGCGACACAGTTGGCCATTGATAGATAGTTCAACAGATATCCATGGTAGGTACACAAATGACTGTCATGGCTAACATTGTACTCTAGCATTGTATTTCAATGCATCGCTTGCAATATTGACTTGAAATTGTTGTCCTGTAATGTCGTGTGCAATACAAGTGTAACATAGTCCATTTTAAAACCTAAAGTTGTGACGGCATTATCAGTATTTACGGTAGGAAACCGGTACATTACTCGAAGGAACACATCAGAAGCGGCTCGGCACATACCTTTTATGTTTGTATGTCGGTCGTGTTTCAAATGTGGCGCAGTTATATTGGCGTAATGTGCCTGTAAAGACTGACTGACTGACTGGCCTGACGTAGCGTACTTACATAGTTCCGTTTCCGAAGCCAACGTCGCAATAGAGTACTCCTATTTTACACGTAAAAGTGATGCGCTCGTACTTTTAGGGTGGGGTACGAACATTATTCACGATCTTTTTCCATTTCAGATCTCATTTTCATAAGAACTGGCACTTGTGACTGAGCGACACAGTTGGCCATTGATAGATAGTTCAACAGATATCCATGGTAGGTACACAAATGACTGTCATGGCTAACATTGTACTCTAGCATTGTATTTCAATGCATCGCTTGCAATATTGACTTGAAATTGTTGTCCTGTAATGTCGTGTGCAATACAAGTGTAACATAGTCCATTTTAAAACCTAAAGTTGTGACGGCATTATCAGTATTTACGGTAGGAAACCGGTACATTACTCGAAGGAACACATCAGAAGCGGCTCGGCACATACCTTTTATGTTTGTATGTCGGTCGTGTTTCAAATGTGGCGCAGTTATATTGGCGTAATGTGCCTGTAAAGACTGACTGACTGACTGGCCTGACGTAGCGTACTTACATAGTTCCGTTTCCGAAGCCAACGTCGCAATAGAGTACTCCTATTTTACACGTAAAAGTGATGCGCTCGTACTTTTAGGGTGGGGTACGAACATTATTCACGATCTTTTTCCATTTCAGATCTCATTTTCATAAGAACTGGCACTTGTGACTGAGCGACACAGTTGGCCATTGATAGATAGTTCAACAGATATCCATGGTAGGTACACAAATGACTGTCATGGCTAACATTGTACTCTAGCATTGTATTTCAATGCATCGCTTGCAATATTGACTTGAAATTGTTGTCCTGTAATGTCGTGTGCAATACAAGTGTAACATAGTCCATTTTAAAACCTAAAGTTGTGACGGCATTATCAGTATTTACGGTAGGAAACCGGTACATTACTCGAAGGAACACATCAGAAGCGGCTCGGCACATACCTTTTATGTTTGTATGTCGGTCGTGTTTCAAATGTGGCGCAGTTATATTGGCGTAATGTGCCTGTAAAGACTGACTGACTGACTGGCCTGACGTAGCGTACTTACATAGTTCCGTTTCCGAAGCCAACGTCGCAATAGAGTACTCCTATTTTACACGTAAAAGTGATGCGCTCGTACTTTTAGGGTGGGGTACGAACATTATTCACGATCTTTTTCCATTTCAGATCTCATTTTCATAAGAACTGGCACTTGTGACTGAGCGACACAGTTGGCCATTGATAGATAGTTCAACAGATATCCATGGTAGGTACACAAATGACTGTCATGGCTAACATTGTACTCTAGCATTGTATTTCAATGCATCGCTTGCAATATTGACTTGAAATTGTTGTCCTGTAATGTCGTGTGCAATACAAGTGTAACATAGTCCATTTTAAAACCTAAAGTTGTGACGGCATTATCAGTATTTACGGTAGGAAACCGGTACATTACTCGAAGGAACACATCAGAAGCGGCTCGGCACATACCTTTTATGTTTGTATGTCGGTCGTGTTTCAAATGTGGCGCAGTTATATTGGCGTAATGTGCCTGTAAAGACTGACTGACTGACTGGCCTGACGTAGCGTACTTACATAGTTCCGTTTCCGAAGCCAACGTCGCAATAGAGTACTCCTATTTTACACGTAAAAGTGATGCGCTCGTACTTTTAGGGTGGGGTACGAACATTATTCACGATCTTTTTCCATTTCAGATCTCATTTTCATAAGAACTGGCACTTGTGACTGAGCGACACAGTTGGCCATTGATAGATAGTTCAACAGATATCCATGGTAGGTACACAAATGACTGTCATGGCTAACATTGTACTCTAGCATTGTATTTCAATGCATCGCTTGCAATATTGACTTGAAATTGTTGTCCTGTAATGTCGTGTGCAATACAAGTGTAACATAGTCCATTTTAAAACCTAAAGTTGTGACGGCATTATCAGTATTTACGGTAGGAAACCGGTACATTACTCGAAGGAACACATCAGAAGCGGCTCGGCACATACCTTTTATGTTTGTATGTCGGTCGTGTTTCAAATGTGGCGCAGTTATATTGGCGTAATGTGCCTGTAAAGACTGACTGACTGACTGGCCTGACGTAGCGTACTTACATAGTTCCGTTTCCGAAGCCAACGTCGCAATAGAGTACTCCTATTTTACACGTAAAAGTGATGCGCTCGTACTTTTAGGGTGGGGTACGAACATTATTCACGATCTTTTTCCATTTCAGATCTCATTTTCATAAGAACTGGCACTTGTGACTGAGCGACACAGTTGGCCATTGATAGATAGTTCAACAGATATCCATGGTAGGTACACAAATGACTGTCATGGCTAACATTGTACTCTAGCATTGTATTTCAATGCATCGCTTGCAATATTGACTTGAAATTGTTGTCCTGTAATGTCGTGTGCAATACAAGTGTAACATAGTCCATTTTAAAACCTAAAGTTGTGACGGCATTATCAGTATTTACGGTAGGAAACCGGTACATTACTCGAAGGAACACATCAGAAGCGGCTCGGCACATACCTTTTATGTTTGTATGTCGGTCGTGTTTCAAATGTGGCGCAGTTATATTGGCGTAATGTGCCTGTAAAGACTGACTGACTGACTGGCCTGACGTAGCGTACTTACATAGTTCCGTTTCCGAAGCCAACGTCGCAATAGAGTACTCCTATTTTACACGTAAAAGTGATGCGCTCGTACTTTTAGGGTGGGGTACGAACATTATTCACGATCTTTTTCCATTTCAGATCTCATTTTCATAAGAACTGGCACTTGTGACTGAGCGACACAGTTGGCCATTGATAGATAGTTCAACAGATATCCATGGTAGGTACACAAATGACTGTCATGGCTAACATTGTACTCTAGCATTGTATTTCAATGCATCGCTTGCAATATTGACTTGAAATTGTTGTCCTGTAATGTCGTGTGCAATACAAGTGTAACATAGTCCATTTTAAAACCTAAAGTTGTGACGGCATTATCAGTATTTACGGTAGGAAACCGGTACATTACTCGAAGGAACACATCAGAAGCGGCTCGGCACATACCTTTTATGTTTGTATGTCGGTCGTGTTTCAAATGTGGCGCAGTTATATTGGCGTAATGTGCCTGTAAAGACTGACTGACTGACTGGCCTGACGTAGCGTACTTACATAGTTCCGTTTCCGAAGCCAACGTCGCAATAGAGTACTCCTATTTTACACGTAAAAGTGATGCGCTCGTACTTTTAGGGTGGGGTACGAACATTATTCACGATCTTTTTCCATTTCAGATCTCATTTTCATAAGAACTGGCACTTGTGACTGAGCGACACAGTTGGCCATTGATAGATAGTTCAACAGATATCCATGGTAGGTACACAAATGACTGTCATGGCTAACATTGTACTCTAGCATTGTATTTCAATGCATCGCTTGCAATATTGACTTGAAATTGTTGTCCTGTAATGTCGTGTGCAATACAAGTGTAACATAGTCCATTTTAAAACCTAAAGTTGTGACGGCATTATCAGTATTTACGGTAGGAAACCGGTACATTACTCGAAGGAACACATCAGAAGCGGCTCGGCACATACCTTTTATGTTTGTATGTCGGTCGTGTTTCAAATGTGGCGCAGTTATATTGGCGTAATGTGCCTGTAAAGACTGACTGACTGACTGGCCTGACGTAGCGTACTTACATAGTTCCGTTTCCGAAGCCAACGTCGCAATAGAGTACTCCTATTTTACACGTAAAAGTGATGCGCTCGTACTTTTAGGGTGGGGTACGAACATTATTCACGATCTTTTTCCATTTCAGATCTCATTTTCATAAGAACTGGCACTTGTGACTGAGCGACACAGTTGGCCATTGATAGATAGTTCAACAGATATCCATGGTAGGTACACAAATGACTGTCATGGCTAACATTGTACTCTAGCATTGTATTTCAATGCATCGCTTGCAATATTGACTTGAAATTGTTGTCCTGTAATGTCGTGTGCAATACAAGTGTAACATAGTCCATTTTAAAACCTAAAGTTGTGACGGCATTATCAGTATTTACGGTAGGAAACCGGTACATTACTCGAAGGAACACATCAGAAGCGGCTCGGCACATACCTTTTATGTTTGTATGTCGGTCGTGTTTCAAATGTGGCGCAGTTATATTGGCGTAATGTGCCTGTAAAGACTGACTGACTGACTGGCCTGACGTAGCGTACTTACATAGTTCCGTTTCCGAAGCCAACGTCGCAATAGAGTACTCCTATTTTACACGTAAAAGTGATGCGCTCGTACTTTTAGGGTGGGGTACGAACATTATTCACGATCTTTTTCCATTTCAGATCTCATTTTCATAAGAACTGGCACTTGTGACTGAGCGACACAGTTGGCCATTGATAGATAGTTCAACAGATATCCATGGTAGGTACACAAATGACTGTCATGGCTAACATTGTACTCTAGCATTGTATTTCAATGCATCGCTTGCAATATTGACTTGAAATTGTTGTCCTGTAATGTCGTGTGCAATACAAGTGTAACATAGTCCATTTTAAAACCTAAAGTTGTGACGGCATTATCAGTATTTACGGTAGGAAACCGGTACATTACTCGAAGGAACACATCAGAAGCGGCTCGGCACATACCTTTTATGTTTGTATGTCGGTCGTGTTTCAAATGTGGCGCAGTTATATTGGCGTAATGTGCCTGTAAAGACTGACTGACTGACTGGCCTGACGTAGCGTACTTACATAGTTCCGTTTCCGAAGCCAACGTCGCAATAGAGTACTCCTATTTTACACGTAAAAGTGATGCGCTCGTACTTTTAGGGTGGGGTACGAACATTATTCACGATCTTTTTCCATTTCAGATCTCATTTTCATAAGAACTGGCACTTGTGACTGAGCGACACAGTTGGCCATTGATAGATAGTTCAACAGATATCCATGGTAGGTACACAAATGACTGTCATGGCTAACATTGTACTCTAGCATTGTATTTCAATGCATCGCTTGCAATATTGACTTGAAATTGTTGTCCTGTAATGTCGTGTGCAATACAAGTGTAACATAGTCCATTTTAAAACCTAAAGTTGTGACGGCATTATCAGTATTTACGGTAGGAAACCGGTACATTACTCGAAGGAACACATCAGAAGCGGCTCGGCACATACCTTTTATGTTTGTATGTCGGTCGTGTTTCAAATGTGGCGCAGTTATATTGGCGTAATGTGCCTGTAAAGACTGACTGACTGACTGGCCTGACGTAGCGTACTTACATAGTTCCGTTTCCGAAGCCAACGTCGCAATAGAGTACTCCTATTTTACACGTAAAAGTGATGCGCTCGTACTTTTAGGGTGGGGTACGAACATTATTCACGATCTTTTTCCATTTCAGATCTCATTTTCATAAGAACTGGCACTTGTGACTGAGCGACACAGTTGGCCATTGATAGATAGTTCAACAGATATCCATGGTAGGTACACAAATGACTGTCATGGCTAACATTGTACTCTAGCATTGTATTTCAATGCATCGCTTGCAATATTGACTTGAAATTGTTGTCCTGTAATGTCGTGTGCAATACAAGTGTAACATAGTCCATTTTAAAACCTAAAGTTGTGACGGCATTATCAGTATTTACGGTAGGAAACCGGTACATTACTCGAAGGAACACATCAGAAGCGGCTCGGCACATACCTTTTATGTTTGTATGTCGGTCGTGTTTCAAATGTGGCGCAGTTATATTGGCGTAATGTGCCTGTAAAGACTGACTGACTGACTGGCTAGACGTAGCGTACTTACATAGTTCCGTTTCCGAAGCCAACGTCGCAATAGAGTACTCCTATTTTACACGTAAAAGTGATGCGCTCGTACTTTTAGGGTGGGGTACGAACATTATTCACGATCTTTTTCCATTTCAGATCTCATTTTCATAAGAACTGGCACTTGTGACTGAGCGACACAGTTGGCCATTGATAGATAGTTCAACAGATATCCATGGTAGGTACACAAATGACTGTCATGGCTAACATTGTACTCTAGCATTGTATTTCAATGCATCGCTTGCAATATTGACTTGAAATTGTTGTCCTGTAATGTCGTGTGCAATACAAGTGTAACATAGTCCATTTTAAAACCTAAAGTTGTGACGGCATTATCAGTATTTATGGTAGGAAACCGGTACATTACTCGAAGGAACACATCAGAAGCGGCTCGGCACATACCTTTTATGTTTGTATGTCGGTCGTGTTTCAAATGTGGCGCAGTTATATTGGCGTAATGTGCCTGTAAAGACTGACTGACTGACTGGCCTGACGTAGCGTACTTACATAGTTCCGTTTCCGAAGCCAACGTCGCAATAGAGTACTCCTATTTTACACGTAAAAGTGATGCGCTCGTACTTTTAGGGTGGGGTACGAACATTATTCACGATCTTTTTCCATTTCAGATCTCATTTTCATAAGAACTGGCACTTGTGACTGAGCGACACAGTTGGCCATTGATAGATAGTTCAACAGATATCCATGGTAGGTACACAAATGACTGTCATGGCTAACATTGTACTCTAGCATTGTATTTCAATGCATCGCTTGCAATATTGACTTGAAATTGTTGTCCTGTAATGTCGTGTGCAATACAAGTGTAACATAGTCCATTTTAAAACCTAAAGTTGTGACGGCATTATCAGTATTTACGGTAGGAAACCGGTACATTACTCGAAGGAACACATCAGAAGCGGCTCGGCACATACCTTTTATGTTTGTATGTCGGTCGTGTTTCAAATGTGGCGCAGTTATATTGGCGTAATGTGCCTGTAAAGACTGACTGACTGACTGGCCTGACGTAGCGTACTTACATAGTTCCGTTTCCGAAGCCAACGTTGCAATAGAGTACTCCTATTTTACACGTAAAAGTGATGCGCTCGTACTTTTAGGGTGGGGTACGAACATTATTCACGATCTTTTTCCATTTCAGATCTCATTTTCATAAGAACTGGCACTTGTGACTGAGCGACACAGTTGGCCATTGATAGATAGTTCAACAGATATCCATGGTAGGTACACAAATGACTGTCATGGCTAACATTGTACTCTAGCATTGTATTTCAATGCATCGCTTGCAATATTGACTTGAAATTGTTGTCCTGTAATGTCGTGTGCAATACAAGTGTAACATAGTCCATTTTAAAACCTAAAGTTGTGACGGCATTATCAGTATTTACGGTAGGAAACCGGTACATTACTCGAAGGAACACATCAGAAGCGGCTCGGCACATACCTTTTATGTTTGTATGTCGGTCGTGTTTCAAATGTGGCGCAGTTATATTGGCGTAATGTGCCTGTAAAGACTGACTGACTGACTGGCCTGACGTAGCGTACTTGCATAGTTCCGTTTCCGAAGCCAACGTCGCAATAGAGTACTCCTATTTTACACGTAAAAGTGATGCGCTCGTACTTTTAGGGTGGGGTACGAACATTATTCACGATCTTTTTCCATTTCAGATCTCATTTTCATAAGAACTGGCACTTGTGACTGAGCGACACAGTTGGCCATTGATAGATAGTTCAACAGATATCCATGGTAGGTACACAAATGACTGTCATGGCTAACATTGTACTCTAGCATTGTATTTCAATGCATCGCTTGCAATATTGACTTGAAATTGTTGTCCTGTAATGTCGTGTGCAATACAAGTGTAACATAGTCCATTTTAAAACCTAAAGTTGTGACGGCATTATCAGTATTTACGGTAGGAAACCGGTACATTACTCGAAGGAACACATCAGAAGCGGCTCGGCACATACCTTTTATGTTTGTATGTCGGTCGTGTTTCAAATGTGGCGCAGTTATATTGGCGTAATGTGCCTGTAAAGACTGACTGACTGACTGGCCTGACGTAGCGTACTTACATAGTTCCGTTTCCGAAGCCAACGTCGCAATAGAGTACTCCTATTTTACACGTAAACGTGATGCGCTCGTACTTTTAGGGTGGGGTACGAACATTATTCACGATCTTTTTCCATTTCAGATCTCATTTTCATAAGAACTGGCACTTGTGACTGAGCGACACAGTTGGCCATTGATAGATAGTTCAACAGATATCCATGGTAGGTACACAAATGACTGTCATGGCTAACATTGTACTCTAGCATTGTATTTCAATGCATCGCTTGCAATATTGACTTGAAATTGTTGTCCTGTAATGTCGTGTGCAATACAAGTGTAACATAGTCCATTTTAAAACCTAAAGTTGTGACGGCATTATCAGTATTTACGGTAGGAAACCGGTACATTACTCGAAGGAACACATCAGAAGCGGCTCGGCACATACCTTTTATGTTTGTATGTCGGTCGTGTTTCAAATGTGGCGCAGTTATATTGGCGTAATGTGCCTGTAAAGACTGACTGACTGACTGGCCTGACGTAGCGTACTTACATAGTTCCGTTTCCGAAGCCAACGTCGCAATAGAGTACTCCTATTTTACACGTAAAAGTGATGCGCTCGTACTTTTAGGGTGGGGTACGAACATTATTCACGATCTTTTTCCATTTCAGATCTCATTTTCATAAGAACTGGCACTTGTGACTGAGCGACACAGTTGGCCATTGATAGATAGTTCAACAGATATCCATGGTAGGTACACAAATGACTGTCATGGCTAACATTGTACTCTAGCATTGTATTTCAATGCATCGCTTGCAATATTGACTTGAAATTGTTGTCCTGTAATGTCGTGTGCAATACAAGTGTAACATAGTCCATTTTAAAACCTAAAGTTGTGACGGCATTATCAGTATTTACGGTAGGAAACCGGTACATTACTCGAAGGAACACATCAGAAGCGGCTCGGCACATACCCTTTATGTTTGTATGTCGGTCGTGTTTCAAATGTGGCGCAGTTATATTGGCGTAATGTGCCTGTAAAGACTGACTGACTGACTGGCCTGACGTAGCGTACTTACATAGTTCCGTTTCCGAAGCCAACGTCGCAATAGAGTACTCCTATTTTACACGTAAAAGTGATGCGCTCGTACTTTTAGGGTGGGGTACGAACATTATTCACGATCTTTTTCCATTTCAGATCTCATTTTCATAAGAACTGGCACTTGTGACTGAGCGACACAGTTGGCCATTGATAGATAGTTCAACAGATATCCATGGTAGGTACACAAATGACTGTCATGGCTAACATTGTACTCTAGCATTGTATTTCAATGCATCGCTTGCAATATTGACTTGAAATTGTTGTCCTGTAATGTCGTGTGCAATACAAGTGTAACATAGTCCATTTTAAAACCTAAAGTTGTGACGGCATTATCAGTATTTACGGTAGGAAACCGGTACATTACTCGAAGGAACACATCAGAAGCGGCTCGGCACATACCTTTTATGTTTGTATGTCGGTCGTGTTTCAAATGTGGCGCAGTTATATTGGCGTAATGTGCCTGTAAAGACTGACTGACTGACTGGCCTGACGTAGCGTACTTACATAGTTCCGTTTCCGAAGCCAACGTCGCAATAGAGTACTCCTATTTTACACGTAAAAGTGATGCGCTCGTACTTTTAGGGTGGGGTACGAACATTATTCACGATCTTTTTCCATTTCAGATCTCATTTTCATAAGAACTGGCACTTGTGACTGAGCGACACAGTTGGCCATTGATAGATAGTTCAACAGATATCCATGGTAGGTACACAAATGACTGTCATGGCTAACATTGTACTCTAGCATTGTATTTCAATGCATCGCTTGCAATATTGACTTGAAATTGTTGTCCTGTAATGTCGTGTGCAATACAAGTGTAACATAGTCCATTTTAAAACCTAAAGTTGTGACGGCATTATCAGTATTTACGGTAGGAAACCGGTACATTACTCGAAGGAACACATCAGAAGCGGCTCGGCACATACCTTTTATGTTTGTATGTCGGTCGTGTTTCAAATGTGGCGCAGTTATATTGGCGTAATGTGCCTGTAAAGACTGACTGACTGACTGGCCTGACGTAGCGTACTTACATAGTTCCGTTTCCGAAGCCAACGTCGCAATAGAGTACTCCTATTTTACACGTAAAAGTGATGCGCTCGTACTTTTAGGGTGGGGTACGAACATTATTCACGATCTTTTTCCATTTCAGATCTCATTTTCATAAGAACTGGCACTTGTGACTGAGCGACACAGTTGGCCATTGATAGATAGTTCAACAGATATCCATGGTAGGTACACAAATGACTGTCATGGCTAACATTGTACTCTAGCATTGTATTTCAATGCATCGCTTGCAATATTGACTTGAAATTGTTGTCCTGTAATGTCGTGTGCAATACAAGTGTAACATAGTCCATTTTAAAACCTAAAGTTGTGACGGCATTATCAGTATTTACGGTAGGAAACCGGTACATTACTCGAAGGAACACATCAGAAGCGGCTCGGCACATACCCTTTATGTTTGTATGTCGGTCGTGTTTCAAATGTGGCGCAGTTATATTGGCGTAATGTGCCTGTAAAGACTGACTGACTGACTGGCCTGACGTAGCGTACTTACATAGTTCCGTTTCCGAAGCCAACGTCGCAATAGAGTACTCCTATTTTACACGTAAAAGTGATGCGCTCGTACTTTTAGGGTGGGGTACGAACATTATTCACGATCTTTTTCCATTTCAGATCTCATTTTCATAAGAACTGGCACTTGTGACTGAGCGACACAGTTGGCCATTGATAGATAGTTCAACAGATATCCATGGTAGGTACACAAATGACTGTCATGGCTAACATTGTACTCTAGCATTGTATTTCAATGCATCGCTTGCAATATTGACTTGAAATTGTTGTCCTGTAATGTCGTGTGCAATACAAGTGTAACATAGTCCATTTTAAAACCTAAAGTTGTGACGGCATTATCAGTATTTACGGTAGGAAACCGGTACATTACTCGAAGGAACACATCAGAAGCGGCTCGGCACATACCTTTTATGTTTGTATGTCGGTCGTGTTTCAAATGTGGCGCAGTTATATTGGCGTAATGTGCCTGTAAAGACTGACTGACTGACTGGCCTGACGTAGCGTACTTACATAGTTCCGTTTCCGAAGCCAACGTCGCAATAGAGTACTCCTATTTTACACGTAAAAGTGATGCGCTCGTACTTTTAGGGTGGGGTACGAACATTATTCACGATCTTTTTCCATTTCAGATCTCATTTTCATAAGAACTGGCACTTGTGACTGAGCGACACAGTTGGCCATTGATAGATAGTTCAACAGATATCCATGGTAGGTACACAAATGACTGTCATGGCTAACATTGTACTCTAGCATTGTATTTCAATGCATCGCTTGCAATATTGACTTGAAATTGTTGTCCTGTAATGTCGTGTGCAATACAAGTGTAACATAGTCCATTTTAAAACCTAAAGTTGTGACGGCATTATCAGTATTTACGGTAGGAAACCGGTACATTACTCGAAGGAACACATCAGAAGCGGCTCGGCACATACCTTTTATGTTTGTATGTCGGTCGTGTTTCAAATGTGGCGCAGTTATATTGGCGTAATGTGCCTGTAAAGACTGACTGACTGACTGGCCTGACGTAGCGTACTTACATAGTTCCGTTTCCGAAGCCAACGTCGCAATAGAGTACTCCTATTTTACACGTAAAAGTGATGCGCTCGTACTTTTAGGGTGGGGTACGAACATTATTCACGATCTTTTTCCATTTCAGATCTCATTTTCATAAGAACTGGCACTTGTGACTGAGCGACACAGTTGGCCATTGATAGATAGTTCAACAGATATCCATGGTAGGTACACAAATGACTGTCATGGCTAACATTGTACTCTAGCATTGTATTTCAATGCATCGCTTGCAATATTGACTTGAAATTGTTGTCCTGTAATGTCGTGTGCAATACAAGTGTAACATAGTCCATTTTAAAACCTAAAGTTGTGACGGCATTATCAGTATTTACGGTAGGAAACCGGTACATTACTCGAAGGAACACATCAGAAGCGGCTCGGCACATACCCTTTATGTTTGTATGTCGGTCGTGTTTCAAATGTGGCGCAGTTATATTGGCGTAATGTGCCTGTAAAGACTGACTGACTGACTGGCCTGACGTAGCGTACTTACATAGTTCCGTTTCCGAAGCCAACGTCGCAATAGAGTACTCCTATTTTACACGTAAAAGTGATGCGCTCGTACTTTTAGGGTGGGGTACGAACATTATTCACGATCTTTTTCCATTTCAGATCTCATTTTCATAAGAACTGGCACTTGTGACTGAGCGACACAGTTGGCCATTGATAGATAGTTCAACAGATATCCATGGTAGGTACACAAATGACTGTCATGGCTAACATTGTACTCTAGCATTGTATTTCAATGCATCGCTTGCAATATTGACTTGAAATTGTTGTCCTGTAATGTCGTGTGCAATACAAGTGTAACATAGTCCGTTTTAAAACCTAAAGTTGTGACGGCATTATCAGTATTTACGGTAGGAAACCGGTACATTACTCGAAGGAACACATCAGAAGCGGCTCGGCACATACCTTTTATGTTTGTATGTCGGTCGTGTTTCAAATGTGGCGCAGTTATATTGGCGTAATGTGCCTGTAAAGACTGACTGACTGACTGGCCTGACGTAGCGTACTTACATAGTTCCGTTTCCGAAGCCAACGTCGCAATAGAGTACTCCTATTTTACACGTAAAAGTGATGCGCTCGTACTTTTAGGGTGGGGTACGAACATTATTCACGATCTTTTTCCATTTCAGATCTCATTTTCATAAGAACTGGCACTTGTGACTGAGCGACACAGTTGGCCATTGATAGATAGTTCAACAGATATCCATGGTAGGTACACAAATGACTGTCATGGCTAACATTGTACTCTAGCATTGTATTTCAATGCATCGCTTGCAATATTGACTTGAAATTGTTGTCCTGTAATGTCGTGTGCAATACAAGTGTAACATAGTCCATTTTAAAACCTAAAGTTGTGACGGCATTATCAGTATTTACGGTAGGAAACCGGTACATTACTCGAAGGAACACATCAGAAGCGGCTCGGCACATACCTTTTATGTTTGTATGTCGGTCGTGTTTCAAATGTGGCGCAGTTATATTGGCGTAATGTGCCTGTAAAGACTGACTGACTGACTGGCCTGACGTAGCGTACTTACATAGTTCCGTTTCCGAAGCCAACGTCGCAATAGAGTACTCCTATTTTACACGTAAAAGTGATGCGCTCGTACTTTTAGGGTGGGGTACGAACATTATTCACGATCTTTTTCCATTTCAGATCTCATTTTCATAAGAACTGGCACTTGTGACTGAGCGACACAGTTGGCCATTGATAGATAGTTCAACAGATATCCATGGTAGGTACACAAATGACTGTCATGGCTAACATTGTACTCTAGCATTGTATTTCAATGCATCGCTTGCAATATTGACTTGAAATTGTTGTCCTGTAATGTCGTGTGCAATACAAGTGTAACATAGTCCATTTTAAAACCTAAAGTTGTGACGGCATTATCAGTATTTACGGTAGGAAACCGGTACATTACTCGAAGGAACACATCAGAAGCGGCTCGGCACATACCTTTTATGTTTGTATGTCGGTCGTGTTTCAAATGTGGCGCAGTTATATTGGCGTAATGTGCCTGTAAAGACTGACTGACTGACTGGCCTGACGTAGCGTACTTACATAGTTCCGTTTCCGAAGCCAACGTCGCAATAGAGTACTCCTATTTTACACGTAAAAGTGATGCGCTCGTACTTTTAGGGTGGGGTACGAACATTATTCACGATCTTTTTCCATTTCAGATCTCATTTTCATAAGAACTGGCACTTGTGACTGAGCGACACAGTTGGCCATTGATAGATAGTTCAACAGATATCCATGGTAGGTACACAAATGACTGTCATGGCTAACATTGTACTCTAGCATTGTATTTCAATGCATCGCTTGCAATATTGACTTGAAATTGTTGTCCTGTAATGTCGTGTGCAATACAAGTGTAACATAGTCCATTTTAAAACCTAAAGTTGTGACGGCATTATCAGTATTTACGGTAGGAAACCGGTACATTACTCGAAGGAACACATCAGAAGCGGCTCGGCACATACCTTTTATGTTTGTATGTCGGTCGTGTTTCAAATGTGGCGCAGTTATATTGGCGTAATGTGCCTGTAAAGACTGACTGACTGACTGGCCTGACGTAGCGTACTTACATAGTTCCGTTTCCGAAGCCAACGTCGCAATAGAGTACTCCTATTTTACACGTAAAAGTGATGCGCTCGTACTTTTAGGGTGGGGTACGAACATTATTCACGATCTTTTTCCATTTCAGATCTCATTTTCATAAGAACTGGCACTTGTGACTGAGCGACACAGTTGGCCATTGATAGATAGTTCAACAGATATCCATGGTAGGTACACAAATGACTGTCATGGCTAACATTGTACTCTAGCATTGTATTTCAATGCATCGCTTGCAATATTGACTTGAAATTGTTGTCCTGTAATGTCGTGTGCAATACAAGTGTAACATAGTCCATTTTAAAACCTAAAGTTGTGACGGCATTATCAGTATTTACGGTAGGAAACCGGTACATTACTCGAAGGAACACATAAGAAGCGGCTCGGCACATACCTTTTATGTTTGTATGTCGGTCGTGTTTCAAATGTGGCGCAGTTATATTGGCGTAATGTGCCTGTAAAGACTGACTGACTGACTGGCCTGACGTAGCGTACTTACATAGTTCCGTTTCCGAAGCCAACGTCGCAATAGAGTACTCCTATTTTACACGTAAAAGTGATGCGCTCGTACTTTTAGGGTGGGGTACGAACATTATTCACGATCTTTTTCCATTTCAGATCTCATTTTCATAAGAACTGGCACTTGTGACTGAGCGACACAGTTGGCCATTGATAGATAGTTCAACAGATATCCATGGTAGGTACACAAATGACTGTCATGGCTAACATTGTACTCTAGCATTGTATTTCAATGCATCGCTTGCAATATTGACTTGAAATTGTTGTCCTGTAATGTCGTGTGCAATACAAGTGTAACATAGTCCATTTTAAAACCTAAAGTTGTGACGGCATTATCAGTATTTACGGTAGGAAACCGGTACATTACTCGAAGGAACACATCAGAAGCGGCTCGGCACATACCTTTTATGTTTGTATGTCGGTCGTGTTTCAAATGTGGCGCAGTTATATTGGCGTAATGTGCCTGTAAAGACTGACTGACTGACTGGCCTGACGTAGCGTACTTACATAGTTCCGTTTCCGAAGCCAACGTCGCAATAGAGTACTCCTATTTTACACGTAAAAGTGATGCGCTCGTACTTTTAGGGTGGGGTACGAACATTATTCACGATCTTTTTCCATTTCAGATCTCATTTTCATAAGAACTGGCACTTGTGACTGAGCGACACAGTTGGCCATTGATAGATAGTTCAACAGATATCCATGGTAGGTACACAAATGACTGTCATGGCTAACATTGTACTCTAGCATTGTATTTCAATGCATCGCTTGCAATATTGACTTGAAATTGTTGTCCTGTAATGTCGTGTGCAATACAAGTGTAACATAGTCCATTTTAAAACCTAAAGTTGTGACGGCATTATCAGTATTTACGGTAGGAAACCGGTACATTACTCGAAGGAACACATAAGAAGCGGCTCGGCACATACCTTTTATGTTTGTATGTCGGTCGTGTTTCAAATGTGGCGCAGTTATATTGGCGTAATGTGCCTGTAAAGACTGACTGACTGACTGGCCTGACGTAGCGTACTTACATAGTTCCGTTTCCGAAGCCAACGTCGCAATAGAGTACTCCTATTTTACACGTAAAAGTGATGCGCTCGTACTTTTAGGGTGGGGTACGAACATTATTCACGATCTTTTTCCATTTCAGATCTCATTTTCATAAGAACTGGCACTTGTGACTGAGCGACACAGTTGGCCATTGATAGATAGTTCAACAGATATCCATGGTAGGTACACAAATGACTGTCATGGCTAACATTGTACTCTAGCATTGTATTTCAATGCATCGCTTGCAATATTGACTTGAAATTGTTGTCCTGTAATGTCGTGTGCAATACAAGTGTAACATAGTCCATTTTAAAACCTAAAGTTGTGACGGCATTATCAGTATTTACGGTAGGAAACCGGTACATTACTCGAAGGAACACATCAGAAGCGGCTCGGCACATACCTTTTATGTTTGTATGTCGGTCGTGTTTCAAATGTGGCGCAGTTATATTGGCGTAATGTGCCTGTAAAGACTGACTGACTGACTGGCCTGACGTAGCGTACTTACATAGTTCCGTTTCCGAAGCCAACGTCGCAATAGAGTACTCCTATTTTACACGTAAAAGTGATGCGCTCGTACTTTTAGGGTGGGGTACGAACATTATTCACGATCTTTTTCCATTTCAGATCTCATTTTCATAAGAACTGGCACTTGTGACTGAGCGACACAGTTGGCCATTGATAGATAGTTCAACAGATATCCATGGTAGGTACACAAATGACTGTCATGGCTAACATTGTACTCTAGCATTGTATTTCAATGCATCGCTTGCAATATTGACTTGAAATTGTTGTCCTGTAATGTCGTGTGCAATACAAGTGTAACATAGTCCATTTTAAAACCTAAAGTTGTGACGGCATTATCAGTATTTACGGTAGGAAACCGGTACATTACTCGAAGGAACACATAAGAAGCGGCTCGGCACATACCTTTTATGTTTGTATGTCGGTCGTGTTTCAAATGTGGCGCAGTTATATTGGCGTAATGTGCCTGTAAAGACTGACTGACTGACTGGCCTGACGTAGCGTACTTACATAGTTCCGTTTCCGAAGCCAACGTCGCAATAGAGTACTCCTATTTTACACGTAAAAGTGATGCGCTCGTACTTTTAGGGTGGGGTACGAACATTATTCACGATCTTTTTCCATTTCAGATCTCACTTTCATAAGAACTGGCACTTGTGACTGAGCGACACAGTTGGCCATTGATATATAGTTCAACAGATATCCATGGTAGGTACACAAATGACTGTCATGGCTAACATTGTACTCTAGCATTGTATTTCAATGCATCGCTTGCAATATTGACTTGAAATTGTTGTCCTGTAATGTCGTGTGCAATACAAGTGTAACATAGTCCATTTTAAAACCTAAAGTTGTGACGGCATTATCACTATTTACGGTAGGAAACCGGTACATTACTCGAAGGAACACATCAGAAGCGGCTCGGCACATACCTTTTATGTTTGTATGTCGGTCGTGTTTCAAATGTGGCGCAGTTATATTGGCGTAATGTGCCTGTAAAGACTGACTGACTGACTGGCCTGACGTAGCGTACTTACATAGTTCCGTTTCCGAAGCCAACGTCGCAATAGAGTACTCCTATTTTACACGTAAAAGTGATGCGCTCGTACTTTTAGGGTGGGGTACGAACATTATTCACGATCTTTTTCCATTTCAGATCTCATTTTCATAAGAACTGGCACTTGTGACTGAGCGACACAGTTGGCCATTGATAGATAGTTCAACAGATATCCATGGTAGGTACACAAATGACTGTCATGGCTAACATTGTACTCTAGCATTGTATTTCAATGCATCGCTTGCAATATTGACTTGAAATTGTTGTCCTGTAATGTCGTGTGCAATACAAGTGTAACATAGTCCATTTTAAAACCTAAAGTTGTGACGGCATTATCAGTATTTACGTTAGGAAACCGGTACATTACTCGAAGGAACACATAAGAAGCGGCTCGGCACATACCTTTTATGTTTGTATGTCGGTCGTGTTTCAAATGTGGCGCAGTTATATTGGCGTAATGTGCCTGTAAAGACTGACTGACTGACTGGCCTGACGTAGCGTACTTACATAGTTCCGTTTCCGAAGCCAACGTCGCAATAGAGTACTCCTATTTTACACGTAAAAGTGATGCGCTCGTACTTTTAGGGTGGGGTACGAACATTATTCACGATCTTTTTCCATTTCAGATCTCATTTTCATAAGAACTGGCACTTGTGACTGAGCGACACAGTTGGCCATTGATAGATAGTTCAACAGATATCCATGGTAGGTACACAAATGACTGTCATGGCTAACATTGTACTCTAGCATTGTATTTCAATGCATCGCTTGCAATATTGACTTGAAATTGTTGTCCTGTAATGTCGTGTGCAATACAAGTGTAACATAGTCCATTTTAAAACCTAAAGTTGTGACGGCATTATCAGTATTTACGGTAGGAAACCGGTACATTACTCGAAGGAACACATAAGAAGCGGCTCGGCACATACCTTTTATGTTTGTATGTCGGTCGTGTTTCAAATGTGGCGCAGTTATATTGGCGTAATGTGCCTGTAAAGACTGACTGACTGACTGGCCTGACGTAGCGTACTTACATAGTTCCGTTTCCGAAGCCAACGTCGCAATAGAGTACTCCTATTTTACACGTAAAAGTGATGCGCTCGTACTTTTAGGGTGGGGTACGAACATTATTCACGATCTTTTTCCATTTCAGATCTCATTTTCATAAGAACTGGCACTTGTGACTGAGCGACACAGTTGGCCATTGATAGATAGTTCAACAGATATCCATGGTAGGTACACAAATGACTGTCATGGCTAACATTGTACTCTAGCATTGTATTTCAATGCATCGCTTGCAATATTGACTTGAAATTGTTGTCCTGTAATGTCGTGTGCAATACAAGTGTAACATAGTCCATTTTAAAACCTAAAGTTGTGACGGCATTATCAGTATTTACGGTAGGAAACCGGTACATTACTCGAAGGAACACATAAGAAGCGGCTCGGCACATACCTTTTATGTTTGTATGTCGGTCGTGTTTCAAATGTGGCGCAGTTATATTGGCGTAATGTGCCTGTAAAGACTGACTGACTGACTGGCCTGACGTAGCGTACTTACATAGTTCCGTTTCCGAAGCCAACGTCGCAATAGAGTACTCCTATTTTACACGTAAAAGTGATGCGCTCGTACTTTTAGGGTGGGGTACGAACATTATTCACGATCTTTTTCCATTTCAGATCTCATTTTCATAAGAACTGGCACTTGTGACTGAGCGACACAGTTGGCCATTGATAGATAGTTCAACAGATATCCATGGTAGGTACACAAATGACTGTCATGGCTAACATTGTACTCTAGCATTGTATTTCAATGCATCGCTTGCAATATTGACTTGAAATTGTTGTCCTGTAATGTCGTGTGCAATACAAGTGTAACATAGTCCATTTTAAAACCTAAAGTTGTGACGGCATTATCAGTATTTACGGTAGGAAACCGGTACATTACTCGAAGGAACACATAAGAAGCGGCTCGGCACATACCTTTTATGTTTGTATGTCGGTCGTGTTTCAAATGTGGCGCAGTTATATTGGCGTAATGTGCCTGTAAAGACTGACTGACTGACTGGCCTGACGTAGCGTACTTACATAGTTCCGTTTCCGAAGCCAACGTCGCAATAGAGTACTCCTATTTTACACGTAAAAGTGATGCGCTCGTACTTTTAGGGTGGGGTACGAACATTATTCACGATCTTTTTCCATTTCAGATCTCATTTTCATAAGAACTGGCACTTGTGACTGAGCGACACAGTTGGCCATTGATAGATAGTTCAACAGATATCCATGGTAGGTACACAAATGACTGTCATGGCTAACATTGTACTCTAGCATTGTATTTCAATGCATCGCTTGCAATATTGACTTGAAATTGTTGTCCTGTAATGTCGTGTGCAATACAAGTGTAACATAGTCCATTTTAAAACCTAAAGTTGTGACGGCATTATCAGTATTTACGGTAGGAAACCGGTACATTACTCGAAGGAACACATAAGAAGCGGCTCGGCACATACCTTTTATGTTTGTATGTCGGTCGTGTTTCAAATGTAGCGCAGTTATATTGGCGTAATGTGCCTGTAAAGACTGACTGACTGACTGGCCTGACGTAGCGTACTTACATAGTTCCGTTTCCGAAGCCAACGTCGCAATAGAGTACTCCTATTTTACACGTAAAAGTGATGCGCTCGTACTTTTAGGGTGGGGTACGAACATTATTCACGATCTTTTTCCATTTCAGATCTCATTTTCATAAGAACTGGCACTTGTGACTGAGGGACACAGTTGGCCATTGATAGATAGTTCAACAGATATCCATGGTAGGTACACAAATGACTGTCATGGCTAACATTGTACTCTAGCATTGTATTTCAATGCATCGCTTGCAATATTGACTTGAAATTGTTGTCCTGTAATGTCGTGTGCAATTCAAGTGTAACATAGTCCATTTTAAAACCTAAAGTTGTGACGGCATTATCAGTATTTACGGTAGGAAACCGGTACATTACTCGAAGGAACACATAAGAAGCGGCTCGGCACATACCTTTTATGTTTGTATGTCGGTCGTGTTTCAAATGTGGCGCAGTTATATTGGCGTAATGTGCCTGTAAAGACTGACTGGCCTGACGTAGCGTACTTACATAGTTCCGTTTCCGAAGCCAACGTCGCAATAGAGTACTCCTATTTTACACGTAAAAGTGATGCGCTCGTACTTTTAGGGTGGGGTACGAACATTATTCACGATCTTTTTCCATTTCAGATCTCATTTTCATAAGAACTGGCACTTGTGACTGAGCGACACAGTTGGCCATTGATAGATAGTTCAACAGATATCCATGGTAGGTACACAAATGACTGTCATGGCTAACATTGTACTCTAGCATTGTATTTCAATGCATCGCTTGCAATATTGACTTGAAATTGTTGTCCTGTAATGTCGTGTGCAATACAAGTGTAACATAGTCCATTTTAAAACCTAAAGTTGTGACGGCATTATCAGTATTTACGGTAGGAAACCGGTACATTACTCGAAGGAACACATAAGAAGCGGCTCGGCACATACCTTTTATGTTTGTATGTCGGTCGTGTTTCAAATGTGGCGCAGTTATATTGGCGTAATGTGCCTGTAAAGACTGACTGACTGACTGGCCTGACGTAGCGTACTTACATAGTTCCGTTTCCGAAGCCAACGTCGCAATAGAGTACTCCTATTTTACACGTAAAAGTGATGCGCTCGTACTTTTAGGGTGGGGTACGAACATTATTCACGATCTTTTTCCATTTCAGATCTCATTTTCATAAGAACTGGCACTTGTGACTGAGTGACACAGTTGGCCATTGATAGATAGTTCAACAGATATCCATGGTAGGTACACAAATGACTGTCATGGCTAACATTGTACTCTAGCATTGTATTTCAATGCATCGCTTGCAATATTGACTTGAAATTGTTGTCCTGTAATGTCGTGTGCAATACAAGTGTAACATAGTCCATTTTAAAACCTAAAGTTGTGACGGCATTATCAGTATTTACGGTAGGAAACCGGTACATTACTCGAAGGAACACATAAGAAGCGGCTCGGCACATACCTTTTATGTTTGTATGTCGGTCGTGTTTCAAATGTGGCGCAGTTATATTGGCGTAATGTGCCTGTAAAGACTGACTGACTGACTGGCCTGACGTAGCGTACTTACATAGTTCCGTTTCCGAAGCCAACGTCGCAATAGAGTACTCCTATTTTACACGTAAAAGTGATGCGCTCGTACTTTTAGGGTGGGGTACGAACATTATTCACGATCTTTTTCCATTTCAGATCTCATTTTCATAAGAACTGGCACTTGTGACTGAGCGACACAGTTGGCCATTGATAGATAGTTCAACAGATATCCATGGTAGGTACACAAATGACTGTCATGGCTAACATTGTACTCTAGCATTGTATTTCAATGCATCGCTTGCAATATTGACTTGAAATTGTTGTCCTGTAATGTCGTGTGCAATACAAGTGTAACATAGTCCATTTTAAAACCTAAAGTTGTGACGGCATTATCAGTATTTACGGTAGGAAACCGGTACATTACTCGAAGGAACACATAAGAAGCGGCTCGGCACATACCTTTTATGTTTGTATGTCGGTCGTGTTTCAAATGTGGCGCAGTTATATTGGCGTAATGTGCCTGTAAAGACTGACTGACTGACTGGCCTGACGTAGCGTACTTACATAGTTCCGTTTCCGAAGCCAACGTCGCAATAGAGTACTCCTATTTTACACGTAAAAGTGATGCGCTCGTACTTTTAGGGTGGGGTACGAACATTATTCACGATCTTTTTCCATTTCAGATCTCATTTTCATAAGAACTGGCACTTGTGACTGAGCGACACAGTTGGCCATTGATAGATAGTTCAACAGATATCCATGGTAGGTACACAAATGACTGTCATGGCTAACATTGTACTCTAGCATTGTATTTCAATGCATCGCTTGCAATATTGACTTGAAATTGTTGTCCTGTAATGTCGTGTGCAATACAAGTGTAACATAGTCCATTTTAAAACCTAAAGTTGTGACGGCATTATCAGTATTTACGGTAGGAAACCGGTACATTACTCGAAGGAACACATAAGAAGCGGCTCGGCACATACCTTTTATGTTTGTATGTCGGTCGTGTTTCAAATGTGGCGCAGTTATATTGGCGTAATGTGCCTGTAAAGACTGACTGACTGACTGGCCTGACGTAGCGTACTTACATAGTTCCGTTTCCGAAGCCAACGTCGCAATAGAGTACTCCTATTTTACACGTAAAAGTGATGCGCTCGTACTTTTAGGGTGGGGTACGAACATTATTCACGATCTTTTTCCATTTCAGATCTCATTTTCATAAGAACTGGCACTTGTGACTGAGCGACACAGTTGGCCATTGATAGATAGTTCAACAGATATCCATGGTAGGTACACAAATGACTGTCATGGCTAACATTGTACTCTAGCATTGTATTTCAATGCATCGCTTGCAATATTGACTTGAAATTGTTGTCCTGTAATGTCGTGTGCAATACAAGTGTAACATAGTCCATTTTAAAACCTAAAGTTGTGACGGCATTATCAGTATTTACGGTAGGAAACCGGTACATTACTCGAAGGAACACATAAGAAGCGGCTCGGCACATACCTTTTATGTTTGTATGTCGGTCGTGTTTCAAATGTGGCGCAGTTATATTGGCGTAATGTGCCTGTAAAGACTGACTGACTGACTGGCCTGACGTAGCTTACTTACATAGTTCCGTTTCCGAAGCCAACGTCGCAATAGAGTACTCCTATTTTACACGTAAAGGTGATGCGCTCGTACTTTTAGGGTGGGGTACGAACATTATTCACGATCTTTTTCCATTTCAGATCTCATTTTCATAAGAACTGGCACTTGTGACTGAGCGACACAGTTGGCCATTGATAGATAGTTCAACAGATATCCATGGTAGGTACACAAATGACTGTCATGGCTAACATTGTACTCTAGCATTGTATTTCAATGCATCGCTTGAAATATTGACTTGAAATTGTTGTCCTGTAATGTCGTGTGCAATACAAGTGTAACATAGTCCATTTTAAAACCTAAAGTTGTGACGGCATTATCAGTATTTACGGTAGGAAACCGGTACATTACTCGAAGGAACACAGAAGAAGCGGCTCGGCACATACCTTTTATGTTTGTATGTCGGTCGTGTTTCAAATGTGGCGCAGTTATATTGGCGTAATGTGCCTGTAAAGACTGACTGACTGACTGGCCTGACGTAGCGTACTTACATAGTTCCGTTTCCGAAGCCAACGTCGCAATAGAGTACTCCTATTTTACACGTAAAAGTGATGCGCTCGTACTTTTAGGGTGGGGTACGAACATTATTCGCGATCTTTTTCCATTTCAGATCTCATTTTCATAAGAACTGGCACTTGTGACTGAGCGACACAGTTGGCCATTGATAGATAGTTCAACAGATATCCATGGTAGGTACACAAATGACTGTCATGGCTAACATTGTACTCTAGCATTGTATTTCAATGCATCGCTTGCAATATTGACTTGAAATTGTTGTCCTGTAATGTCGTGTGCAATACAAGTGTAACATAGTCCATTTTAAAACCTAAAGTTGTGACGGCATTATCAGTATTTACGGTAGGAAACCGGTACATTACTCGAAGGAACACATAAGAAGCGGCTCGGCACATACCTTTTATGTTTGTATGTCGGTCGTGTTTCAAATGTGGCGCAGTTATATTGGCGTAATGTGCCTGTAAAGACTGACTGACTGACTGGCCTGACGTAGCGTACTTACATAGTTCCGTTTCCGAAGCCAACGTCGCAATAGAGTACTCCTATTTTACACGTAAAAGTGATGCGCTCGTACTTTTAGGGTGGGGTACGAACATTATTCACGATCTTTTTCCATTTCAGATCTCATTTTCATAAGAACTGGCACTTGTGACTGAGCGACACAGTTGGCCATTGATAGATAGTTCAACAGATATCCATGGTAGGTACACAAATGACTGTCATGGCTAACATTGTACTCTAGCATTGTATTTCAATGCATCGCTTGCAATATTGACTTGAAATTGTTGTCCTGTAATGTCGTGTGCAATACAAGTGTAACATAGTCCATTTTAAAACCTAAAGTTGTGACGGCATTATCAGTATTTACGGTAGGAAACCGGTACATTACTCGAAGGAACACATAAGAAGCGGCTCGGCACATACCTTTTATGTTTGTATGTCGGTCGTGTTTCAAATGTGGCGCAGTTATATTGGCGTAATGTGCCTGTAAAGACTGACTGACTGACTGGCCTGACGTAGCGTACTTACATAGTTCCGTTTCCGAAGCCAACGTCGCAATAGAGTACTCCTATTTTACACGTAAAAGTGATGCGCTCGTACTTTTAGGGTGGGGTACGAACATTATTCACGATCTTTTTCCATTTCAGATCTCATTTTCATAAGAACTGGCACTTGTGACTGAGCGACACAGTTGGCCATTGATAGATAGTTCAACAGATATCCATGGTAGGTACACAAATGACTGTCATGGCTAACATTGTACTCTAGCATTGTATTTCAATGCATCGCTTGCAATATTGACTTGAAATTGTTGTCCTGTAATGTCGTGTGCAATACAAGTGTAACATAGTCCATTTTAAAACCTAAAGTTGTGACGGCATTATCAGTATTTACGGTAGGAAACCGGTACATTACTCGAAGGAACACATAAGAAGCGGCTCGGCACATACCTTTTATGTTTGTATGTCGGTCGTGTTTCAAATGTGGCGCAGTTATATTGGCGTAATGTGCCTGTAAAGACTGACTGACTGACTGGCCTGACGTAGCGTACTTACATAGTTCCGTTTCCGAAGCCAACGTCGCAATAGAGTACTCCTATTTTACACGTAAAAGTGATGCGCTCGTACTTTTAGGGTGGGGTACGAACATTATTCACGATCTTTTTCCATTTCAGATCTCATTTTCATAAGAACTGGCACTTGTGACTGAGCGACACAGTTGGCCATTGATAGATAGTTCAACAGATATCCATGGTAGGTACACAAATGACTGTCATGGCTAACATTGTACTCTAGCATTGTATTTCAATGCATCGCTTGCAATATTGACTTGAAATTGTTGTCCTGTAATGTCGTGTGCAATACAAGTGTAACATAGTCCATTTTAAAACCTAAAGTTGTGACGGCATTATCAGTATTTACGGTAGGAAACCGGTACATTACTCGAAGGAACACATAAGAAGCGGCTCGGCACATACCTTTTATGTTTGTATGTCGGTCGTGTTTCAAATGTGGCGCAGTTATATTGGCGTAATGTGCCTGTAAAGACTGACTGACTGACTGGCCTGACGTAGCGTACTTACATAGTTCCGTTTCCGAAGCCAACGTCGCAATAGAGTACTCCTATTTTACACGTAAAAGTGATGCGCTCGTACTTTTAGGGTGGGGTACGAACATTATTCACGATCTTTTTCCATTTCAGATCTCATTTTCATAAGAACTGGCACTTGTGACTGAGCGACACAGTTGGCCATTGATAGATAGTTCAACAGATATCCATGGTAGGTACACAAATGACTGTCATGGCTAACATTGTACTCTAGCATTGTATTTCAATGCATCGCTTGCAATATTGACTTGAAATTGTTGTCCTGTAATGTCGTGTGCAATACAAGTGTAACATAGTCCATTTTAAAACCTAAAGTTGTGACGGCATTATCAGTATTTACGGTAGGAAACCGGTACATTACTCGAAGGAACACATAAGAAGCGGCTCGGCACATACCTTTTATGTTTGTATGTCGGTCGTGTTTCAAATGTGGCGCAGTTATATTGGCGTAATGTGCCTGTAAAGACTGACTGACTGACTGGCCTGACGTAGCGTACTTACATAGTTCCGTTTCTGAAGCCAACGTCGCAATAGAGTACTCCTATTTTACACGTAAAAGTGATGCGCTCGTACTTTTAGGGTGGGGTACGAACATTATTCACGATCTTTTTCCATTTCAGATCTCATTTTCATAAGAACTGGCACTTGTGACTGAGCGACACAGTTGGCCATTGATAGATAGTTCAACAGATATCCATGGTAGGTACACAAATGACTGTCATGGCTAACATTGTACTCTAGCATTGTATTTCAGTGCATCGCTTGCAATATTGACTTGAAATTGTTGTCCTGTAATGTCGTGTGCAATACAAGTGTAACATAGTCCATTTTAAAACCTAAAGTTGTGACGGCATTATCAGTATTTACGGTAGGAAACCGGTACATTACTCGAAGGAACACATAAGAAGCGGCTCGGCACATACGTTTTATGTTTGTATGTCGGTCGTGTTTCAAATGTGGCGCAGTTATATTGGCGTAATGTGCCTGTAAAGACTGACTGACTGACTGGCCTGACGTAGCGTACTTACATAGTTCCGTTTCCGAAGCCAACGTCGCAATAGAGTACTCCTATTTTACACGTAAAAGTGATGCGCTCGTACTTTTAGGGTGGGGTACGAACATTATTCACGATCTTTTTCCATTTCAGATCTCATTTTCATAAGAACTGGCACTTGTGACTGAGCGACACAGTTGGCCATTGATAGATAGTTCAACAGATATCCATGGTAGGTACACAAATGACTGTCATGGCTAACATTGTACTCTAGCATTGTATTTCAATGCATCGCTTGCAATATTGACTTGAAATTGTTGTCCTGTAATGTCGTGTGCAATACAATTGTAACAAAGTCCATTTTAAAACCTAAAGTTGTGACGGCATTATCAGTATTTACGGTAGGAAACCGGTACATTACTCGAAGGAACACATAAGAAACGGCTCGGCACATACCTTTTATGTTTGTATGTCGGTCGTGTTTCAAATGTGGCGCAGTTATATTGGCGTAATGTGCCTGTAAAGACTGACTGACTGACTGGCCTGACGTACCGTACTTACATAGTTCCGTTTCCGAAGCCAACGTCGCAATAGAGTACTCCTATTTTACACGTAAAAGTGATGCGCTCGTACTTTTAGGGTGGGGTACGAACATTATTCACGATCTTTTTCCATTTCAGATCTCATTTTCATAAGAACTGGCACTTGTGACTGAGCGACACAGTTGGCCATTGATAGATAGTTCAACAGATATCCATGGTAGGTACACAAATGACTGTCATGGCTAACATTGTACTCTAGCATTGTATTTCAATGCATCGCTTGCAATATTGACTTGAAATTGTTGTCCTGTAATGTCGTGTGCAATACAAGTGTAACATAGTCCATTTTAAAACCTAAAGTTGTGACGGCATTATCAGTATTTACGGTAGGAAACCGGTACATTACTCGAAGGAACACATAAGAAGCGGCTCGGCACATACCTTTTATGTTTGTATGTCGGTCGTGTTTCAAATGTGGCGCAGTTATATTGGCGTAATGTGCCTGTAAAGACTGACTGACTGACTGGCCTGACGTAGCGTACTTACATAGTTCCGTTTCCGAAGCCAACGTCGCAATAGAGTACTCCTATTTTACACGTAAAAGTGATGCGCTCGTACTTTTAGGGTGGGGTACGAACATTATTCACGATCTTTTTCCATTTCAGATCTCATTTTCATAAGAACTGGCACTTGTGACTGAGCGACACAGTTGGCCATTGATAGATAGTTCAACAGATATCCATGGTAGGTACACAAATGACTGTCATGGCTAACATTGTACTCTAGCATTGTATTTCAATGCATCGCTTGCAATATTGACTTGAAATTGTTGTCCTGTAATGTCGTGTGCAATACAAGTGTAACATAGTCCATTTTAAAACCTAAAGTTGTGACGGCATTATCAGTATTTACGGTAGGAAACCGGTACATTACTCGAAGGAACACATAAGAAGCGGCTCGGCACATACCTTTTATGTTTGTATGTCGGTCGTGTTTCAAATGTGGCGCAGTTATATTGGCGTAATGTGCCTGTAAAGACTGACTGACTGACTGGCCTGACGTAGCGTACTTACATAGTTCCGTTTCCGAAGCCAACGTCGCAATAGAGTACTCCTATTTTACACGTAAAAGTGATGCGCTCGTACTTTTAGGGTGGGGTACGAACATTATTCACGATCTTTTTCCATTTCAGATCTCATTTTCATAAGAACTGGCACTTGTGACTGAGCGACACAGTTGGCCATTGATAGATAGTTCAACAGATATCCATGGTAGGTACACAAATGACTGTCATGGCTAACATTGTACTCTAGCATTGTATTTCAATGCATCGCTTGCAATATTGACTTGAAATTGTTGTCCTGTAATGTCGTGTGCAATACAAGTGTAACATAGTCCATTTTAAAACCTAAAGTTGTGACGGCATTATCAGTATTTACGGTAGGAAACCGGTACATTACTCGAAGGAACACATAAGAAGCGGCTCGGCACATACCTTTTATGTTTGTATGTCGGTCGTGTTTCAAATGTGGCGCAGTTATATTGGCGTAATGTGCCTGTAAAGACTGACTGACTGACTGGCCTGACGTAGCGTACTTACATAGTTCCGTTTCCGAAGCCAACGTCGCAATAGAGTACTCCTATTTTACACGTAAAAGTGATGCGCTCGTACTTTTAGGGTGGGGTACGAACATTATTCACGATCTTTTTCCATTTCAGATCTCATTTTCATAAGAACTGGCACTTGTGACTGAGCGACACAGTTGGCCATTGATAGATAGTTCAACAGATATCCATGGTAGGTACACAAATGACTGTCATGGCTAACATTGTACTCTAGCATTGTATTTCAATGCATCGCTTGCAATATTGACTTGAAATTGTTGTCCTGTAATGTCGTGTGCAATACAAGTGTAACATAGTCCATTTTAAAACCTAAAGTTGTGACGGCATTATCAGTATTTACGGTAGGAAACCGGTACATTACTCGAAGGAACACATAAGAAGCGGCTCGGCACATACCTTTTATGTTTGTATGTCGGTCGTGTTTCAAATGTGGCGCAGTTATATTGGCGTAATGTGCCTGTAAAGACTGACTGACTGACTGGCCTGACGTAGCGTACTTACATAGTTCCGTTTCCGAAGCCAACGTCGCAATAGAGTACTCCTATTTTACACGTAAAAGTGATGCGCTCGTACTTTTAGGGTGGGGTACGAACATTATTCACGATCTTTTTCCATTTCAGATCCCATTTTCATAAGAACTGGCACTTGTGACTGAGCGACACAGTTGGCCATTGATAGATAGTTCAACAGATATCCATGGTAGGTACACAAATGACTGTCATGGCTAACATTGTACTCTAGCATTGTATTTCAATGCATCGCTTGCAATATTGACTTGAAATTGTTGTCCTGTAATGTCGTGTGCAATACAAGTGTAACATAGTCCATTTTAAAACCTAAAGTTGTGACGGCATTATCAGTATTTACGGTAGGAAACCGGTACATTACTCGAAGGAACACATAAGAAGCGGCTCGGCACATACCTTTTATGTTTGTATGTCGGTCGTGTTTCAAATGTGGCGCAGTTATATTGGCGTAATGTGCCTGTAAAGACTGACTGACTGACTGGCCTGACGTAGCGTACTTACATAGTTCCGTTTCCGAAGCCAACGTCGCAATAGAGTACTCCTATTTTACACGTAAAAGTGATGCGCTCGTACTTTTAGGGTGGGGTACGAACATTATTCACGATCTTTTTCCATTTCAGATCCCATTTTCATAAGAACTGGCACTTGTGACTGAGCTACACAGTTGGCCATTGATAGATAGTTCAACAGATATCCATGGTAGGTACACAAATGACTGTCATGGCTAACATTGTACTCTAGCATTGTATTTCAATGCATCGCTTGCAATATTGACTTGAAATTGTTGTCCTGTAATGTCGTGTGCAATACAAGTGTAACATAGTCCATTTTAAAACCTAAAGTTGTGACGGCATTATCAGTATTTACGGTAGGAAACCGGTACATTACTCGAAGGAACACATAAGAAGCGGCTCGGCACATACCTTTTATGTTTGTATGTCGGTCGTGTTTCAAATGTGGCGCAGTTATATTGGCGTAATGTGCCTGTAAAGACTGACTGACTGACTGGCCTGACGTAGCGTACTTACATAGTTCCGTTTCCTAAGCCAACGTCGCAATAGAGTACTCCTATTTTACACGTAAAAGTGATGCGCTCGTACTTTTAGGGTGGGGTACGAACATTATTCACGATCTTTTTCCATTTCAGATCTCATTTTCATAAGAACTGGCACTTGTGACTGAGCGACACAGTTGGCCATTGATAGATAGTTCAACAGATATCCATGGTAGGTACACAAATGACTGTCATGGCTAACATTGTACTCTAGCATTGTATTTCAATGCATCGCTTGCAATATTGACTTGAAATTGTTGTCCTGTAATGTCGTGTGCAATACAAGTGTAACATAGTCCATTTTAAAACCTAAAGTTGTGACGGCATTATCAGTATTTACGGTAGGAAACCGGTACATTACTCGAAGGAACACATAAGAAGCGGCTCGGCACATACCTTTTATGTTTGTATGTCGGTCGTGTTTCAAATGTGGCGCAGTTATATTGGCGTAATGTGCCTGTAAAGACTGACTGACTGACTGGCCTGACGTAGCGTACTTACATAGTTCCGTTTCCGAAGCCAACGTCGCAATAGAGTACTCCTATTTTACACGTAAAAGTGATGCGCTCGTACTTTTAGGGTGGGGTACGAACATTATTCACGATCTTTTTCCATTTCAGATCTCATTTTCATAAGAACTGGCACTTGTGACTGAGCGACACAGTTGGCCATTGATAGATAGTTCAACAGATATCCATGGTAGGTACACAAATGACTGTCATGGCTAACATTGTACTCTAGCATTGTATTTCAATGCATCGCTTGCAATATTGACTTGAAATTGTTGTCCTGTAATGTCGTGTGCAATACAAGTGTAACATAGTCCATTTTAAAACCTAAAGTTGTGACGGCATTATCAGTATTTACGGTAGGAAACCGGTACATTACTCGAAGGAACACATAAGAAGCGGCTCGGCACATACCTTTTATGTTTGTATGTCGGTCGTGTTTCAAATGTGGCGCAGTTATATTGGCGTAATGTGCCTGTAAAGACTGACTGACTGACTGGCCTGACGTAGCGTACTTACATAGTTCCGTTTCCGAAGCCAACGTCGCAATAGAGTACTCCTATTTTACACGTAAAAGTGATGCGCTCGTACTTTTAGGGTGGGGTACGAACATTATTCACGATCTTTTTCCATTTCAGATCTCATTTTCATAAGAACTGGCACTTGTGACTGAGCGACACAGTTGGCCATTGATAGATAGTTCAACAGATATCCATGGTAGGTACACAAATGACTGTCATGGCTAACATTGTACTCTAGCATTGTATTTCAATGCATCGCTTGCAATATTGACTTGAAATTGTTGTCCTGTAATGTCGTGTGCAATACAAGTGTAACATAGTCCATTTTAAAACCTAAAGTTGTGACGGCATTATCAGTATTTACGGTAGGAAACCGGTACATTACTCGAAGGAACACATAAGAAGCGGCTCGGCACATACCTTTTATGTTTGTATGTCGGTCGTGTTTCAAATGTGGCGCAGTTATATTGGCGTAATGTGCCTGTAAAGACTGACTGACTGACTGGCCTGACGTAGCGTACTTACATAGTTCCGTTTCTGAAGCCAACGTCGCAATAGAGTACTCCTATTTTACACGTAAAAGTGATGCGCTCGTACTTTTAGGGTGGGGTACGAACATTATTCACGATCTTTTTCCATTTCAGATCTCATTTTCATAAGAACTGGCACTTGTGACTGAGCGACACAGTTGGCCATTGATAGATAGTTCAACAGATATCCATGGTAGGTACACAAATGACTGTCATGGCTAACATTGTACTCTAGCATTGTATTTCAGTGCATCGCTTGCAATATTGACTTGAAATTGTTGTCCTGTAATGTCGTGTGCAATACAAGTGTAACATAGTCCATTTTAAAACCTAAAGTTGTGACGGCATTATCAGTATTTACGGTAGGAAACCGGTACATTACTCGAAGGAACACATAAGAAGCGGCTCGGCACATACGTTTTATGTTTGTATGTCGGTCGTGTTTCAAATGTGGCGCAGTTATATTGGCGTAATGTGCCTGTAAAGACTGACTGACTGACTGGCCTGACGTAGCGTACTTACATAGTTCCGTTTCCGAAGCCAACGTCGCAATAGAGTACTCCTATTTTACACGTAAAAGTGATGCGCTCGTACTTTTAGGGTGGGGTACGAACATTATTCACGATCTTTTTCCATTTCAGATCTCATTTTCATAAGAACTGGCACTTGTGACTGAGCGACACAGTTGGCCATTGATAGATAGTTCAACAGATATCCATGGTAGGTACACAAATGACTGTCATGGCTAACATTGTACTCTAGCATTGTATTTCAATGCATCGCTTGCAATATTGACTTGAAATTGTTGTCCTGTAATGTCGTGTGCAATACAAGTGTAACAAAGTCCATTTTAAAACCTAAAGTTGTGACGGCATTATCAGTATTTACGGTAGGAAACCGGTACATTACTCGAAGGAACACATAAGAAACGGCTCGGCACATACCTTTTATGTTTGTATGTCGGTCGTGTTTCAAATGTGGCGCAGTTATATTGGCGTAATGTGCCTGTAAAGACTGACTGACTGACTGGCCTGACGTACCGTACTTACATAGTTCCGTTTCCGAAGCCAACGTCGCAATAGAGTACTCCTATTTTACACGTAAAAGTGATGCGCTCGTACTTTTAGGGTGGGGTACGAACATTATTCACGATCTTTTTCCATTTCAGATCTCATTTTCATAAGAACTGGCACTTGTGACTGAGCGACACAGTTGGCCATTGATAGATAGTTCAACAGATATCCATGGTAGGTACACAAATGACTGTCATGGCTAACATTGTACTCTAGCATTGTATTTCAATGCATCGCTTGCAATATTGACTTGAAATTGTTGTCCTGTAATGTCGTGTGCAATACAAGTGTAACATAGTCCATTTTAAAACCTAAAGTTGTGACGGCATTATCAGTATTTACGGTAGGAAACCGGTACATTACTCGAAGGAACACATAAGAAGCGGCTCGGCACATACCTTTTATGTTTGTATGTCGGTCGTGTTTCAAATGTGGCGCAGTTATATTGGCGTAATGTGCCTGTAAAGACTGACTGACTGACTGGCCTGACGTAGCGTACTTACATAGTTCCGTTTCCGAAGCCAACGTCGCAATAGAGTACTCCTATTTTACACGTAAAAGTGATGCGCTCGTACTTTTAGGGTGGGGTACGAACATTATTCACGATCTTTTTCCATTTCAGATCTCATTTTCATAAGAACTGGCACTTGTGACTGAGCGACACAGTTGGCCATTGATAGATAGTTCAACAGATATCCATGGTAGGTACACAAATGACTGTCATGGCTAACATTGTACTCTAGCATTGTATTTCAATGCATCGCTTGCAATATTGACTTGAAATTGTTGTCCTGTAATGTCGTGTGCAATACAAGTGTAACAAAGTCCATTTTAAAACCTAAAGTTGTGACGGCATTATCAGTATTTACGGTAGGAAACCGGTACATTACTCGAAGGAACACATAAGAAGCGGCTCGGCACATACCTTTTATGTTTGTATGTCGGTCGTGTTTCAAATGTGGCGCAGTTATATTGGCGTAATGTGCCTGTAAAGACTGACTGACTGACTGGCCTGACGTAGCGTACTTACATAGTTCCGTTTCCGAAGCCAACGTCGCAATAGAGTACTCCTATTTTACACGTAAAAGTGATGCGCTCGTACTTTTAGGGTGGGGTACGAACATTATTCACGATCTTTTTCCATTTCAGATCTCATTTTCATAAGAACTGGCACTTGTGACTGAGTGACACAGTTGGCCATTGATAGATAGTTCAACAGATATCCATGGTAGGTACACAAATGACTGTCATGGCTAACATTGTACTCTAGCATTGTATTTCAATGCATCGCTTGCAATATTGACTTGAAATTGTTGTCCTGTAATGTCGTGTGCAATACAAGTGTAACATAGTCCATTTTAAAACCTAAAGTTGTGACGGCATTATCAGTATTTACGGTAGGAAACCGGTACATTACTCGAAGGAACACATAAGAAGCGGCTCGGCACATACCTTTTATGTTTGTATGTCGGTCGTGTTTCAAATGTGGCGCAGTTATATTGGCGTAATGTGCCTGTAAAGACTGACTGACTGACTGGCCTGACGTAGCGTACTTACATAGTTCCGTTTCCGAAGCCAACGTCGCAATAGAGTACTCCTATTTTACACGTAAAAGTGATGCGCTCGTACTTTTAGGGTGGGGTACGAACATTATTCACGATCTTTTTCCATTTCAGATCTCATTTTCATAAGAACTGGCACTTGTGACTGAGCGACACAGTTGGCCATTGATAGATAGTTCAACAGATATCCATGGTAGGTACACAAATGACTGTCATGGCTAACATTGTACTCTAGCATTGTATTTCAATGCATCGCTTGCAATATTGACTTGAAATTGTTGTCCTGTAATGTCGTGTGCAATACAAGTGTAACATAGTCCATTTTAAAACCTAAAGTTGTGACGGCATTATCAGTATTTACGGTAGGAAACCGGTACATTACTCGAAGGAACACATAAGAAGCGGCTCGGCACATACCTTTTATGTTTGTATGTCGGTCGTGTTTCAAATGTGGCGCAGTTATATTGGCGTAATGTGCCTGTAAAGACTGACTGACTGACTGGCCTGACGTAGCGTACTTACATAGTTCCGTTTCCGAAGCCAACGTCGCAATAGAGTACTCCTATTTTACACGTAAAAGTGATGCGCTCGTACTTTTAGGGTGGGGTACGAACATTATTCACGATCTTTTTCCATTTCAGATCTCATTTTCATAAGAACTGGCACTTGTGACTGAGCGACACAGTTGGCCATTGATAGATAGTTCAACAGATATCCATGGTAGGTACACAAATGACTGTCATGGCTAACATTGTACTCTAGCATTGTATTTCAATGCATCGCTTGCAATATTGACTTGAAATTGTTGTCCTGTAATGTCGTGTGCAATACAAGTGTAACATAGTCCATTTTAAAACCTAAAGTTGTGACGGCATTATCAGTATTTACGGTAGGAAACCGGTACATTACTCGAAGGAACACATAAGAAGCGGCTCGGCACATACCTTTTATGTTTGTATGTCGGTCGTGTTTCAAATGTGGCGCAGTTATATTGGCGTAATGTGCCTGTAAAGACTGACTGACTGACTGGCCTGACGTAGCGTACTTACATAGTTCCGTTTCCGAAGCCAACGTCGCAATAGAGTACTCCTATTTTACACGTAAAAGTGATGCGCTCGTACTTTTAGGGTGGGGTACGAACATTATTCACGATCTTTTTCCATTTCAGATCTCATTTTCATAAGAACTGGCACTTGTGACTGAGCGACACAGTTGGCCATTGATAGATAGTTCAACAGATATCCATGGTAGGTACACAAATGACTGTCATGGCTAACATTGTACTCTAGCATTGTATTTCAATGCATCGCTTGCAATATTGACTTGAAATTGTTGTCCTGTAATGTCGTGTGCAATACAAGTGTAACATAGTCCATTTTAAAACCTAAAGTTGTGACGGCATTATCAGTATTTACGGTAGGAAACCGGTACATTACTCGAAGGAACACATAAGAAGCGGCTCGGCACATACCTTTTATGTTTGTATGTCGGTCGTGTTTCAAATGTGGCGCAGTTATATTGGCGTAATGTGCCTGTAAAGACTGACTGACTGACTGGCCTGACGTAGCTTACTTACATAGTTCCGTTTCCGAAGCCAACGTCGCAATAGAGTACTCCTATTTTACACGTAAAAGTGATGCGCTCGTACTTTTAGGGTGGGGTACGAACATTATTCACGATCTTTTTCCATTTCAGATCTCATTTTCATAAGAACTGGCACTTGTGACTGAGCGACACAGTTGGCCATTGATAGATAGTTCAACAGATATCCATGGTAGGTACACAAATGACTGTCATGGCTAACATTGTACTCTAGCATTGTATTTCAATGCATCGCTTGCAATATTGACTTGAAATTGTTGTCCTGTAATGTCGTGTGCAATACAAGTGTAACATAGTCCATTTTAAAACCTAAAGTTGTGACGGCATTATCAGTATTTACGGTAGGAAACCGGTACATTACTCGAAGGAACACAGAAGAAGCGGCTCGGCACATACCTTTTATGTTTGTATGTCGGTCGTGTTTCAAATGTGGCGCAGTTATATTGGCGTAATGTGCCTGTAAAGACTGACTGACTGACTGGCCTGACGTAGCGTACTTACATAGTTCCGTTTCCGAAGCCAACGTCGCAATAGAGTACTCCTATTTTACACGTAAAAGTGATGCGCTCGTACTTTTAGGGTGGGGTACGAACATTATTCGCGATCTTTTTCCATTTCAGATCTCATTTTCATAAGAACTGGCACTTGTGACTGAGCGACACAGTTGGCCATTGATAGATAGTTCAACAGATATCCATGGTAGGTACACAAATGACTGTCATGGCTAACATTGTACTCTAGCATTGTATTTCAATGCATCGCTTGCAATATTGACTTGAAATTGTTGTCCTGTAATGTCGTGTGCAATACAAGTGTAACATAGTCCATTTTAAAACCTAAAGTTGTGACGGCATTATCAGTATTTACGGTAGGAAACCGGTACATTACTCGAAGGAACACATAAGAAGCGGCTCGGCACATACCTTTTATGTTTGTATGTCGGTCGTGTTTCAAATGTGGCGCAGTTATATTGGCGTAATGTGCCTGTAAAGACTGACTGACTGACTGGCCTGACGTAGCGTACTTACATAGTTCCGTTTCCGAAGCCAACGTCGCAATAGAGTACTCCTATTTTACACGTAAAAGTGATGCGCTCGTACTTTTAGGGTGGGGTACGAACATTATTCACGATCTTTTTCCATTTCAGATCTCATTTTCATAAGAACTGGCACTTGTGACTGAGCGACACAGTTGGCCATTGATAGATAGTTCAACAGATATCCATGGTAGGTACACAAATGACTGTCATGGCTAACATTGTACTCTAGCATTGTATTTCAATGCATCGCTTGCAATATTGACTTGAAATTGTTGTCCTGTAATGTCGTGTGCAATACAAGTGTAACATAGTCCATTTTAAAACCTAAAGTTGTGACGGCATTATCAGTATTTACGGTAGGAAACCGGTACATTACTCGAAGGAACACATAAGAAGCGGCTCGGCACATACCTTTTATGTTTGTATGTCGGTCGTGTTTCAAATGTGGCGCAGTTATATTGGCGTAATGTGCCTGTAAAGACTGACTGACTGACTGGCCTGACGTAGCGTACTTACATAGTTCCGTTTCCGAAGCCAACGTCGCAATAGAGTACTCCTATTTTACACGTAAAAGTGATGCGCTCGTACTTTTAGGGTGGGGTACGAACATTATTCACGATCTTTTTCCATTTCAGATCTCATTTTCATAAGAACTGGCACTTGTGACTGAGCGACACAGTTGGCCATTGATAGATAGTTCAACAGATATCCATGGTAGGTACACAAATGACTGTCATGGCTAACATTGTACTCTAGCATTGTATTTCAATGCATCGCTTGCAATATTGACTTGAAATTGTTGTCCTGTAATGTCGTGTGCAATACAAGTGTAACATAGTCCATTTTAAAACCTAAAGTTGTGACGGCATTATCAGTATTTACGGTAGGAAACCGGTACATTACTCGAAGGAACACATAAGAAGCGGCTCGGCACATACCTTTTATGTTTGTATGTCGGTCGTGTTTCAAATGTGGCGCAGTTATATTGGCGTAATGTGCCTGTAAAGACTGACTGACTGACTGGCCTGACGTAGCGTACTTACATAGTTCCGTTTCCGAAGCCAACGTCGCAATAGAGTACTCCTATTTTACACGTAAAAGTGATGCGCTCGTACTTTTAGGGTGGGGTACGAACATTATTCACGATCTTTTTCCATTTCAGATCTCATTTTCATAAGAACTGGCACTTGTGACTGAGCGACACAGTTGGCCATTGATAGATAGTTCAACAGATATCCATGGTAGGTACACAAATGACTGTCATGGCTAACATTGTACTCTAGCATTGTATTTCAATGCATCGCTTGCAATATTGACTTGAAATTGTTGTCCTGTAATGTCGTGTGCAATACAAGTGTAACATAGTCCATTTTAAAACCTAAAGTTGTGACGGCATTATCAGTATTTACGGTAGGAAACCGGTACATTACTCGAAGGAACACATAAGAAGCGGCTCGGCACATACCTTTTATGTTTGTATGTCGGTCGTGTTTCAAATGTGGCGCAGTTATATTGGCGTAATGTGCCTGTAAAGACTGACTGACTGACTGGCCTGACGTAGCGTACTTACATAGTTCCGTTTCCGAAGCCAACGTCGCAATAGAGTACTCCTATTTTACACGTAAAAGTGATGCGCTCGTACTTTTAGGGTGGGGTACGAACATTATTCACGATCTTTTTCCATTTCAGATCTCATTTTCATAAGAACTGGCACTTGTGACTGAGCGACACAGTTGGCCATTGATAGATAGTTCAACAGATATCCATGGTAGGTACACAAATGACTGTCATGGCTAACATTGTACTCTAGCATTGTATTTCAATGCATCGCTTGCAATATTGACTTGAAATTGTTGTCCTGTAATGTCGTGTGCAATACAAGTGTAACATAGTCCATTTTAAAACCTAAAGTTGTGACGGCATTATCAGTATTTACGGTAGGAAACCGGTACATTACTCGAAGGAACACATAAGAAGCGGCTCGGCACATACCTTTTATGTTTGTATGTCGGTCGTGTTTCAAATGTGGCGCAGTTATATTGGCGTAATGTGCCTGTAAAGACTGACTGACTGACTGGCCTGACGTAGCGTACTTACATAGTTCCGTTTCTGAAGCCAACGTCGCAATAGAGTACTCCTATTTTACACGTAAAAGTGATGCGCTCGTACTTTTAGGGTGGGGTACGAACATTATTCACGATCTTTTTCCATTTCAGATCTCATTTTCATAAGAACTGGCACTTGTGACTGAGCGACACAGTTGGCCATTGATAGATAGTTCAACAGATATCCATGGTAGGTACACAAATGACTGTCATGGCTAACATTGTACTCTAGCATTGTATTTCAGTGCATCGCTTGCAATATTGACTTGAAATTGTTGTCCTGTAATGTCGTGTGCAATACAAGTGTAACATAGTCCATTTTAAAACCTAAAGTTGTGACGGCATTATCAGTATTTACGGTAGGAAACCGGTACATTACTCGAAGGAACACATAAGAAGCGGCTCGGCACATACGTTTTATGTTTGTATGTCGGTCGTGTTTCAAATGTGGCGCAGTTATATTGGCGTAATGTGCCTGTAAAGACTGACTGACTGACTGGCCTGACGTAGCGTACTTACATAGTTCCGTTTCCGAAGCCAACGTCGCAATAGAGTACTCCTATTTTACACGTAAAAGTGATGCGCTCGTACTTTTAGGGTGGGGTACGAACATTATTCACGATCTTTTTCCATTTCAGATCTCATTTTCATAAGAACTGGCACTTGTGACTGAGCGACACAGTTGGCCATTGATAGATAGTTCAACAGATATCCATGGTAGGTACACAAATGACTGTCATGGCTAACATTGTACTCTAGCATTGTATTTCAATGCATCGCTTGCAATATTGACTTGAAATTGTTGTCCTGTAATGTCGTGTGCAATACAAGTGTAACAAAGTCCATTTTAAAACCTAAAGTTGTGACGGCATTATCAGTATTTACGGTAGGAAACCGGTACATTACTCGAAGGAACACATAAGAAACGGCTCGGCACATACCTTTTATGTTTGTATGTCGGTCGTGTTTCAAATGTGGCGCAGTTATATTGGCGTAATGTGCCTGTAAAGACTGACTGACTGACTGGCCTGACGTACCGTACTTACATAGTTCCGTTTCCGAAGCCAACGTCGCAATAGAGTACTCCTATTTTACACGTAAAAGTGATGCGCTCGTACTTTTAGGGTGGGGTACGAACATTATTCACGATCTTTTTCCATTTCAGATCTCATTTTCATAAGAACTGGCACTTGTGACTGAGCGACACAGTTGGCCATTGATAGATAGTTCAACAGATATCCATGGTAGGTACACAAATGACTGTCATGGCTAACATTGTACTCTAGCATTGTATTTCAATGCATCGCTTGCAATATTGACTTGAAATTGTTGTCCTGTAATGTCGTGTGCAATACAAGTGTAACATAGTCCATTTTAAAACCTAAAGTTGTGACGGCATTATCAGTATTTACGGTAGGAAACCGGTACATTACTCGAAGGAACACATAAGAAGCGGCTCGGCACATACCTTTTATGTTTGTATGTCGGTCGTGTTTCAAATGTGGCGCAGTTATATTGGCGTAATGTGCCTGTAAAGACTGACTGACTGACTGGCCTGACGTAGCGTACTTACATAGTTCCGTTTCCGAAGCCAACGTCGCAATAGAGTACTCCTATTTTACACGTAAAAGTGATGCGCTCGTACTTTTAGGGTGGGGTACGAACATTATTCACGATCTTTTTCCATTTCAGATCTCATTTTCATAAGAACTGGCACTTGTGACTGAGCGACACAGTTGGCCATTGATAGATAGTTCAACAGATATCCATGGTAGGTACACAAATGACTGTCATGGCTAACATTGTACTCTAGCATTGTATTTCAATGCATCGCTTGCAATATTGACTTGAAATTGTTGTCCTGTAATGTCGTGTGCAATACAAGTGTAACATAGTCCATTTTAAAACCTAAAGTTGTGACGGCATTATCAGTATTTACGGTAGGAAACCGGTACATTACTCGAAGGAACACATAAGAAGCGGCTCGGCACATACCTTTTATGTTTGTATGTCGGTCGTGTTTCAAATGTGGCGCAGTTATATTGGCGTAATGTGCCTGTAAAGACTGACTGACTGACTGGCCTGACGTAGCGTACTTACATAGTTCCGTTTCCGAAGCCAACGTCGCAATAGAGTACTCCTATTTTACACGTAAAAGTGATGCGCTCGTACTTTTAGGGTGGGGTACGAACATTATTCACGATCTTTTTCCATTTCAGATCTCATTTTCATAAGAACTGGCACTTGTGACTGAGCGACACAGTTGGCCATTGATAGATAGTTCAACAGATATCCATGGTAGGTACACAAATGACTGTCATGGCTAACATTGTACTCTAGCATTGTATTTCAATGCATCGCTTGCAATATTGACTTGAAATTGTTGTCCTGTAATGTCGTGTGCAATACAAGTGTAACATAGTCCATTTTAAAACCTAAAGTTGTGACGGCATTATCAGTATTTACGGTAGGAAACCGGTACATTACTCGAAGGAACACATAAGAAGCGGCTCGGCACATACCTTTTATGTTTGTATGTCGGTCGTGTTTCAAATGTGGCGCAGTTATATTGGCGTAATGTGCCTGTAAAGACTGACTGACTGACTGGCCTGACGTAGCGTACTTACATAGTTCCGTTTCCGAAGCCAACGTCGCAATAGAGTACTCCTATTTTACACGTAAAAGTGATGCGCTCGTACTTTTAGGGTGGGGTACGAACATTATTCACGATCTTTTTCCATTTCAGATCTCATTTTCATAAGAACTGGCACTTGTGACTGAGCGACACAGTTGGCCATTGATAGATAGTTCAACAGATATCCATGGTAGGTACACAAATGACTGTCATGGCTAACATTGTACTCTAGCATTGTATTTCAATGCATCGCTTGCAATATTGACTTGAAATTGTTGTCCTGTAATGTCGTGTGCAATACAAGTGTAACATAGTCCATTTTAAAACCTAAAGTTGTGACGGCATTATCAGTATTTACGGTAGGAAACCGGTACATTACTCGAAGGAACACATAAGAAGCGGCTCGGCACATACCTTTTATGTTTGTATGTCGGTCGTGTTTCAAATGTGGCGCAGTTATATTGGCGTAATGTGCCTGTAAAGACTGACTGACTGACTGGCCTGACGTAGCGTACTTACATAGTTCCGTTTCCGAAGCCAACGTCGCAATAGAGTACTCCTATTTTACACGTAAAAGTGATGCGCTCGTACTTTTAGGGTGGGGTACGAACATTATTCACGATCTTTTTCCATTTCAGATCCCATTTTCATAAGAACTGGCACTTGTGACTGAGCGACACAGTTGGCCATTGATAGATAGTTCAACAGATATCCATGGTAGGTAAATGACTGTCATGGCTAACATTGTACTCTAGCATTGTATTTCAATGCATCGCTTGCAATATTGACTTGAAATTGTTGTCCTGTAATGTCGTGTGCAATACAAGTGTAACATAGTCCATTTTAAAACCTAAAGTTGTGACGGCATTATCAGTATTTACGGTAGGAAACCGGTACATTACTCGAAGGAACACATAAGAAGCGGCTCGGCACATACCTTTTATGTTTGTATGTCGGTCGTGTTTCAAATGTGGCGCAGTTATATTGGCGTAATGTGCCTGTAAAGACTGACTGACTGACTGGCCTGACGTAGCGTACTTACATAGTTCCGTTTCCGAAGCCAACGTCGCAATAGAGTACTCCTATTTTACACGTAAAAGTGATGCGCTCGTACTTTTAGGGTGGGGTACGAACATTATTCACGATCTTTTTCCATTTCAGATCCCATTTTCATAAGAACTGGCACTTGTGACTGAGCGACACAGTTGGCCATTGATAGATAGTTCAACAGATATCCATGGTAGGTACACAAATGACTGTCATGGCTAACATTGTACTCTAGCATTGTATTTCAATGCATCGCTTGCAATATTGACTTGAAATTGTTGTCCTGTAATGTCGTGTGCAATACAAGTGTAACATAGTCCATTTTAAAACCTAAAGTTGTGACGGCATTATCAGTATTTACGGTAGGAAACCGGTACATTACTCGAAGGAACACATAAGAAGCGGCTCGGCACATACCTTTTATGTTTGTATGTCGGTCGTGTTTCAAATGTGGCGCAGTTATATTGGCGTAATGTGCCTGTAAAGACTGACTGACTGACTGGCCTGACGTAGCGTACTTACATAGTTCCGTTTCCTAAGCCAACGTCGCAATAGAGTACTCCTATTTTACACGTAAAAGTGATGCGCTCGTACTTTTAGGGTGGGGTACGAACATTATTCACGATCTTTTTCCATTTCAGATCTCATTTTCATAAGAACTGGCACTTGTGACTGAGCGACACAGTTGGCCATTGATAGATAGTTCAACAGATATCCATGGTAGGTACACAAATGACTGTCATGGCTAACATTGTACTCTAGCATTGTATTTCAATGCATCGCTTGCAATATTGACTTGAAATTGTTGTCCTGTAATGTCGTGTGCAATACAAGTGTAACATAGTCCATTTTAAAACCTAAAGTTGTGACGGCATTATCAGTATTTACGGTAGGAAACCGGTACATTACTCGAAGGAACACATAAGAAGCGGCTCGGCACATACCTTTTATGTTTGTATGTCGGTCGTGTTTCAAATGTGGCGCAGTTATATTGGCGTAATGTGCCTGTAAAGACTGACTGACTGACTGGCCTGACGTAGCGTACTTACATAGTTCCGTTTCCGAAGCCAACGTCGCAATAGAGTACTCCTATTTTACACGTAAAAGTGATGCGCTCGTACTTTTAGGGTGGGGTACGAACATTATTCACGATCTTTTTCCATTTCAGATCTCATTTTCATAAGAACTGGCACTTGTGACTGAGCGACACAGTTGGCCATTGATAGATAGTTCAACAGATATCCATGGTAGGTACACAAATGACTGTCATGGCTAACATTGTACTCTAGCATTGTATTTCAATGCATCGCTTGCAATATTGACTTGAAATTGTTGTCCTGTAATGTCGTGTGCAATACAAGTGTAACATAGTCCATTTTAAAACCTAAAGTTGTGACGGCATTATCAGTATTTACGGTAGGAAACCGGTACATTACTCGAAGGAACACATAAGAAGCGGCTCGGCACATACCTTTTATGTTTGTATGTCGGTCGTGTTTCAAATGTGGCGCAGTTATATTGGCGTAATGTGCCTGTAAAGACTGACTGACTGACTGGCCTGACGTAGCGTACTTACATAGTTCCGTTTCCGAAGCCAACGTCGCAATAGAGTACTCCTATTTTACACGTAAAAGTGATGCGCTCGTACTTTTAGGGTGGGGTACGAACATTATTCACGATCTTTTTCCATTTCAGATCTCATTTTCATAAGAACTGGCACTTGTGACTGAGCGACACAGTTGGCCATTGATAGATAGTTCAACAGATATCCATGGTAGGTACACAAATGACTGTCATGGCTAACATTGTACTCTAGCATTGTATTTCAATGCATCGCTTGCAATATTGACTTGAAATTGTTGTCCTGTAATGTCGTGTGCAATACAAGTGTAACATAGTCCATTTTAAAACCTAAAGTTGTGACGGCATTATCAGTATTTACGGTAGGAAACCGGTACATTACTCGAAGGAACACATAAGAAGCGGCTCGGCACATACCTTTTATGTTTGTATGTCGGTCGTGTTTCAAATGTGGCGCAGTTATATTGGCGTAATGTGCCTGTAAAGACTGACTGACTGACTGGCCTGACGTAGCGTACTTACATAGTTCCGTTTCCGAAGCCAACGTCGCAATAGAGTACTCCTATTTTACACGTAAAAGTGATGCGCTCGTACTTTTAGGGTGGGGTACGAACATTATTCACGATCTTTTTCCATTTCAGATCTCATTTTCATAAGAACTGGCACTTGTGACTGAGCGACACAGTTGGCCATTGATAGATAGTTCAACAGATATCCATGGTAGGTACACAAATGACTGTCATGGCTAACATTGTACTCTAGCATTGTATTTCAATGCATCGCTTGCAATATTGACTTGAAATTGTTGTCCTGTAATGTCGTGTGCAATACAAGTGTAACATAGTCCATTTTAAAACCTAAAGTTGTGACGGCATTATCAGTATTTACGGTAGGAAACCGGTACATTACTCGAAGGAACACATAAGAAGCGGCTCGGCACATACCTTTTATGTTTGTATGTCGGTCGTGTTTCAAATGTGGCGCAGTTATATTGGCGTAATGTGCCTGTAAAGACTGACTGACTGACTGGCCTGACGTAGCGTACTTACATAGTTCCGTTTCCGAAGCCAACGTCGCAATAGAGTACTCCTATTTTACACTTAAAAGTGATGCGCTCGTACTTTTAGGGTGGGGTACGAACATTATTCACGATCTTTTTCCATTTCAGATCTCATTTTCATAAGAACTGGCACTTGTGACTGAGCGACACAGTTGGCCATTGATAGATAGTTCAACAGATATCCATGGTAGGTACACAAATGACTGTCATGGCTAACATTGTACTCTAGCATTGTATTTCAATGCATCGCTTGCAATATTGACTTGAAATTGTTGTCCTGTAATGTCGTGTGCAATACAAGTGTAACATAGTCCATTTTAAAACCTAAAGTTGTGACGGCATTATCAGTATTTACGGTAGGAAACCTGTACATTACTCGAAGGAACACATAAGAAGCGGCTCGGCACATACCTTTTATGTTTGTATGTCGGTCGTGTTTCAAATGTGGCGCAGTTATATTGGCGTAATGTGCCTGTAAAGACTGACTGACTGACTGGCCTGACGTAGCGTACTTACATAGTTCCGTTTCCGAAGCCAACGTCGCAATAGAGTACTCCTATTTTACACGTAAAAGTGATGCGCTCGTACTTTTAGGGTGGGGTACGAACATTATTCACGATCTTTTTCCATTTCAGATCTCATTTTCATAAGAACTGGCACTTGTGACTGAGCGACACAGTTGGCCATTGATAGATAGTTCAACAGATATCCATGGTAGGTACACAAATGACTGTCATGGCTAACATTGTACTCTAGCATTGTATTTCAATGCATCGCTTGCAATATTGACTTGAAATTGTTGTCCTGTAATGTCGTGTGCAATACAAGTGTAACATAGTCCATTTTAAAACCTAAAGTTGTGACGGCATTATCAGTATTTACGGTAGGAAACCGGTACATTACTCGAAGGAACACATAAGAAGCGGCTCGGCACATACCTTTTATGTTTGTATGTCGGTCGTGTTTCAAATGTGGCGCAGTTATATTGGCGTAATGTGCCTGTAAAGACTGACTGACTGACTGGCCTGACGTAGCGTACTTACATAGTTCCGTTTCCGAAGCCAACGTCGCAATAGAGTACTCCTATTTTACACGTAAAAGTGATGCGCTCGTACTTTTAGGGTGGGGTACGAACATTATTCACGATCTTTTTCCATTTCAGATCTCATTTTCATAAGAACTGGCACTTGTGACTGAGCGACACAGTTGGCCATTGATAGATAGTTCAACAGATATCCATGGTAGGTACACAAATGACTGTCATGGCTAACATTGTACTCTAGCATTGTATTTCAATGCATCGCTTGCAATATTGACTTGAAATTGTTGTCCTGTAATGTCGTGTGCAATACAAGTGTAACATAGTCCATTTTAAAACCTAAAGTTGTGACGGCATTATCAGTATTTACGGTAGGAAACCGGTACATTACTCGAAGGAACACATAAGAAGCGGCTCGGCACATACCTTTTATGTTTGTATGTCGGTCGTGTTTCAAATGTGGCGCAGTTATATTGGCGTAATGTGCCTGTAAAGACTGACTGACTGACTGGCCTGACGTAGCGTACTTACATAGTTCCGTTTCCGAAGCCAACGTCGCAATAGAGTACTCCTATTTTACACGTAAAAGTGATGCGCTCGTACTTTTAGGGTGGGGTACGAACATTATTCACGATCTTTTTCCATTTCAGATCTCATTTTCATAAGAACTGGCACTTGTGACTGAGCGACACAGTTGGCCATTGATAGATAGTTCAACAGATATCCATGGTAGGTACTCAAATGACTGTCATGGCTAACATTGTACTCTAGCATTGTATTTCAATGCATCGCTTGCAATATTGACTTGAAATTGTTGTCCTGTAATGTCGTGTGCAATACAAGTGTAACATAGTCCATTTTAAAACCTAAAGTTGTGACGGCATTATCAGTATTTACGGTAGGAAACCGGTACATTACTCGAAGGAACACATAAGAAGCGGCTCGGCACATACCTTTTATGTTTGTATGTCGGTCGTGTTTCAAATGTGGCGCAGTTATATTGGCGTAATGTGCCTGTAAAGACTGACTGACTGACTGGCCTGACGTAGCGTACTTACATAGTTCCGTTTCCGAAGCCAACGTCGCAATAGAGTACTCCTATTTTACACGTAAAAGTGATGCGCTCGTACTTTTAGGGTGGGGTACGAACATTATTCACGATCTTTTTCCATTTCAGATCTCATTTTCATAAGAACTGGCACTTGTGACTGAGCGACACAGTTGGCCATTGATAGATAGTTCAACAGATATCCATGGTAGGTACACAAATGACTGTCATGGCTAACATTGTACTCTAGCATTGTATTTCAATGCATCGCTTGCAATATTGACTTGAAATTGTTGTCCTGTAATGTCGTGTGCAATACAAGTGTAACATAGTCCATTTTAAAACCTAAAGTTGTGACGGCATTATCAGTATTTACGGTAGGAAACCGGTACATTACTCGAAGGAACACATAAGAAGCGGCTCGGCACATACCTTTTATGTTTGTATGTCGGTCGTGTTTCAAATGTGGCGCAGTTATATTGGCGTAATGTGCCTGTAAAGACTGACTGACTGACTGGCCTGACGTAGCGTACTTACATAGTTCCGTTTCCGAAGCCAACGTCGCAATAGAGTACTCCTATTTTACACGTAAAAGTGATGCGCTCGTACTTTTAGGGTGGGGTACGAACATTATTCACGATCTTTTTCCATTTCAGATCTCATTTTCATAAGAACTGGCACTTGTGACTGAGCGACACAGTTGGCCATTGATAGATAGTTCAACAGATATCCATGGTAGGTACACAAATGACTGTCATGGCTAACATTGTACTCTAGCATTGTATTTCAATGCATCGCTTGCAATATTGACTTGAAATTGTTGTCCTGTAATGTCGTGTGCAATACAAGTGTAACATAGTCCATTTTAAAACCTAAAGTTGTGACGGCATTATCAGTATTTACGGTAGGAAACCGGTACATTACTCGAAGGAACACATAAGAAGCGGCTCGGCACATACCTTTTATGTTTGTATGTCGGTCGTGTTTCAAATGTGGCGCAGTTATATTGGCGTAATGTGCCTGTAAAGACTGACTGACTGACTGGCCTGACGTAGCGTACTTACATAGTTCCGTTTCCGAAGCCAACGTCGCAATAGAGTACTCCTATTTTACACGTAAAAGTGATGCGCTCGTACTTTTAGGGTGGGGTACGAACATTATTCACGATCTTTTTCCATTTCAGATCTCATTTTCATAAGAACTGGCACTTGTGACTGAGCGACACAGTTGGCCATTGATAGATAGTTCAACAGATATCCATGGTAGGTACACAAATGACTGTCATGGCTAACATTGTACTCTAGCATTGTATTTCAATGCATCGCTTGCAATATTGACTTGAAATTGTTGTCCTGTAATGTCGTGTGCAATACAAGTGTAACATAGTCCATTTTAAAACCTAAAGTTGTGACGGCATTATCAGTATTTACGGTAGGAAACCGGTACATTACTCGAAGGAACACATAAGAAGCGGCTCGGCACATACCTTTTATGTTTGTATGTCGGTCGTGTTTCAAATGTGGCGCAGTTATATTGGCGTAATGTGCCTGTAAAGACTGACTGACTGACTGGCCTGACGTAGCGTACTTACATAGTTCCGTTTCCGAAGCCAACGTCGCAATAGAGTACTCCTATTTTACACGTAAAAGTGATGCGCTCGTACTTTTAGGGTGGGGTACGAACATTATTCACGATCTTTTTCCATTTCAGATCTCATTTTCATAAGAACTGGCACTTGTGACTGAGCGACACAGTTGGCCATTGATAGATAGTTCAACAGATATCCATGGTAGGTACACAAATGACTGTCATGGCTAACATTGTACTCTAGCATTGTATTTCAATGCATCGCTTGCAATATTGACTTGAAATTGTTGTCCTGTAATGTCGTGTGCAATACAAGTGTAACATAGTCCATTTTAAAACCTAAAGTTGTGACGGCATTATCAGTATTTACGGTAGGAAACCGGTACATTACTCGAAGGAACACATAAGAAGCGGCTCGGCACATACCTTTTATGTTTGTATGTCGGTCGTGTTTCAAATGTGGCGCAGTTATATTGGCGTAATGTGCCTGTAAAGACTGACTGACTGACTGGCCTGACGTAGCGTACTTACATAGTTCCGTTTCCGAAGCCAACGTCGCAATAGAGTACTCCTATTTTACACGTAAAAGTGATGCGCTCGTACTTTTAGGGTGGGGTACGAACATTATTCACGATCTTTTTCCATTTCAGATCTCATTTTCATAAGAACTGGCACTTGTGACTGAGCGACACAGTTGGCCATTGATAGATAGTTCAACAGATATCCATGGTAGGTACACAAATGACTGTCATGGCTAACATTGTACTCTAGCATTGTATTTCAATGCATCGCTTGCAATATTGACTTGAAATTGTTGTCCTGTAATGTCGTGTGCAATACAAGTGTAACATAGTCCATTTTAAAACCTAAAGTTGTGACGGCATTATCAGTATTTACGGTAGGAAACCGGTACATTACTCGAAGGAACACATAAGAAGCGGCTCGGCACATACCTTTTATGTTTGTATGTCGGTCGTGTTTCAAATGTGGCGCAGTTATATTGGCGTAATGTGCCTGTAAAGACTGACTGACTGACTGGCCTGACGTAGCGTACTTACATAGTTCCGTTTCCGAAGCCAACGTCGCAATAGAGTACTCCTATTTTACACGTAAAAGTGATGCGCTCGTACTTTTAGGGTGGGGTACGAACATTATTCACGATCTTTTTCCATTTCAGATCTCATTTTCATAAGAACTGGCACTTGTGACTGAGCGACACAGTTGGCCATTGATAGATAGTTCAACAGATATCCATGGTAGGTACACAAATGACTGTCATGGCTAACATTGTACTCTAGCATTGTATTTCAATGCATCGCTTGCAATATTGACTTGAAATTGTTGTCCTGTAATGTCGTGTGCAATACAAGTGTAACATAGTCCATTTTAAAACCTAAAGTTGTGACGGCATTATCAGTATTTACGGTAGGAAACCGGTACATTACTCGAAGGAACACATAAGAAGCGGCTCGGCACATACCTTTTATGTTTGTATGTCGGTCGTGTTTCAAATGTGGCGCAGTTATATTGGCGTAATGTGCCTGTAAAGACTGACTGACTGACTGGCCTGACGTAGCGTACTTACATAGTTCCGTTTCCGAAGCCAACGTCGCAATAGAGTACTCCTATTTTACACGTAAAAGTGATGCGCTCGTACTTTTAGGGTGGGGTACGAACATTATTCACGATCTTTTTCCATTTCAGATCTCATTTTCATAAGAACTGGCACTTGTGACTGAGCGACACAGTTGGCCATTGATAGATAGTTCAACAGATATCCATGGTAGGTACACAAATGACTGTCATGGCTAACATTGTACTCTAGCATTGTATTTCAATGCATCGCTTGCAATATTGACTTGAAATTGTTGTCCTGTAATGTCGTGTGCAATACAAGTGTAACATAGTCCATTTTAAAACCTAAAGTTGTGACGGCATTATCAGTATTTACGGTAGGAAACCGGTACATTACTCGAAGGAACACATAAGAAGCGGCTCGGCACATACCTTTTATGTTTGTATGTCGGTCGTGTTTCAAATGTGGCGCAGTTATATTGGCGTAATGTGCCTGTAAAGACTGACTGACTGACTGGCCTGACGTAGCGTACTTACATAGTTCCGTTTCCGAAGCCAACGTCGCAATAGAGTACTCCTATTTTACACGTAAAAGTGATGCGCTCGTACTTTTAGTTTGGGGTACGAACATTATTCACGATCTTTTTCCATTTCAGATCTCATTTTCATAAGAACTGGCACTTGTGACTGAGCGACACAGTTGGCCATTGATAGATAGTTCAACAGATATCCATGGTAGGTACACAAATGACTGTCATGGCTAACATTGTACTCTAGCATTGTATTTCAATGCATCGCTTGCAATATTGACTTGAAATTGTTGTCCTGTAATGTCGTGTGCAATACAAGTGTAACATAGTCCATTTTAAAACCTAAAGTTGTGACGGCATTATCAGTATTTACGGTAGGAAACCGGTACATTACTCGAAGGAACACATAAGAAGCGGCTCGGCACATACCTTTTATGTTTGTATGTCGGTCGTGTTTCAAATGTGGCGCAGTTATATTGGCGTAATGTGCCTGTAAAGACTGACTGACTGACTGGCCTGACGTAGCGTACTTACATAGTTCCGTTTCCGAAGCCAACGTCGCAATAGAGTACTCCTATTTTACACGTAAAAGTGATGCGCTCGTACTTTTAGGGTGGGGTACGAACATTATTCACGATCTTTTTCCATTTCAGATCTCATTTTCATAAGAACTGGCACTTGTGACTGAGCGACACAGTTGGCCATTGATAGATAGTTCAACAGATATCCATGGTAGGTACACAAATGACTGTCATGGCTAACATTGTACTCTAGCATTGTATTTCAATGCATCGCTTGCAATATTGACTTGAAATTGTTGTCCTGTAATGTCGTGTGCAATACAAGTGTAACATAGTCCATTTTAAAACCTAAAGTTGTGACGGCATTATCAGTATTTACGGTAGGAAACCGGTACATTACTCGAAGGAACACATAAGAAGCGGCTCGGCACATACCTTTTATGTTTGTATGTCGGTCGTGTTTCAAATGTGGCGCAGTTATATTGGCGTAATGTGCCTGTAAAGACTGACTGACTGACTGGCCTGACGTAGCGTACTTACATAGTTCCGTTTCCGAAGCCAACGTCGCAATAGAGTACTCCTATTTTACACGTAAAAGTGATGCGCTCGTACTTTTAGGGTGGGGTACGAACATTATTCACGATCTTTTTCCATTTCAGATCTCATTTTCATAAGAACTGGCACTTGTGACTGAGCGACACAGTTGGCCATTGATAGATAGTTCAACAGATATCCATGGTAGGTACACAAATGTCTGTCATGGCTAACATTGTACTCTAGCATTGTATTTCAATGCATCGCTTGCAATATTGACTTGAAATTGTTGTCCTGTAATGTCGTGTGCAATACAAGTGTAACATAGTCCATTTTAAAACCTAAAGTTGTGACGGCATTATCAGTATTTACGGTAGGAAACCGGTACATTACTCGAAGGAACACATAAGAAGCGGCTCGGCACATACCTTTTATGTTTGTATGTCGGTCGTGTTTCAAATGTGGCGCAGTTATATTGGCGTAATGTGCCTGTAAAGACTGACTGACTGACTGGCCTGTCGTAGCGTACTTACATAGTTCCGTTTCCGAAGCCAACGTCGCAATAGAGTACTCCTATTTTACACGTAAAAGTGATGCGCTCGTACTTTTAGGGTGGGGTACGAACATTATTCACGATCTTTTTCCATTTCAGATCTCATTTTCATAAGAACTGGCACTTGTGACTGAGCGACACAGTTGGCCATTGATAGATAGTTCAACAGATATCCATGGTAGGTACACAAATGACTGTCATGGCTAACATTGTACTCTAGCATTGTATTTCAATGCATCGCTTGCAATATTGACTTGAAATTGTTGTCCTGTAATGTCGTGTGCAATACAAGTGTAACATAGTCCATTTTAAAACCTAAAGTTGTGACGGCATTATCAGTATTTACGGTAGGAAACCGGTACATTACTCGAAGGAACACATAAGAAGCGGCTCGGCACATACCTTTTATGTTTGTATGTCGGTCGTGTTTCAAATGTGGCGCAGTTATATTGGCGTAATGTGCCTGTAAAGACTGACTGACTGACTGGCCTGACGTAGCGTACTTACATAGTTCCGTTTCCGAAGCCAACGTCGCAATAGAGTACTCCTATTTTACACGTAAAAGTGATGCGCTCGTACTTTTAGGGTGGGGTACGAACATTATTCACGATCTTTTTCCATTTCAGATCTCATTTTCATAAGAACTGGCACTTGTGACTGAGCGACACAGTTGGCCATTGATAGATAGTTCAACAGATATCCATGGTAGGTACACAAATGACTGTCATGGCTAACATTGTACTCTAGCATTGTATTTCAATGCATCGCTTGCAATATTGACTTGAAATTGTTGTCCTGTAATGTCGTGTGCAATACAAGTGTAACATAGTCCATTTTAAAACCTAAAGTTGTGACGGCATTATCAGTATTTACGGTAGGAAACCGGTACATTACTCGAAGGAACACATAAGAAGCGGCTCGGCACATACCTTTTATGTTTGTATGTCGGTCGTGTTTCAAATGTGGCGCAGTTATATTGGCGTAATGTGCCTGTAAAGACTGACTGACTGACTGGCCTGACGTAGCGTACTTACATAGTTCCGTTTCCGAAGCCAACGTCGCAATAGAGTACTCCTATTTTACACGTAAAAGTGATGCGCTCGTACTTTTAGGGTGGGGTACGAACATTATTCACGATCTTTTTCCATTTCAGATCTCATTTTCATAAGAACTGGCACTTGTGACTGAGCGACACAGTTGGCCATTGATAGATAGTTCAACAGATATCCATGGTAGGTACACAAATGACTGTCATGGCTAACATTGTACTCTAGCATTGTATTTCAATGCATCGCTTGCAATATTGACTTGAAATTGTTGTCCTGTAATGTCGTGTGCAATACAAGTGTAACATAGTCCATTTTAAAACCTAAAGTTGTGACGGCATTATCAGTATTTAAGGTAGGAAACCGGTACATTACTCGAAGGAACACATAAGAAGCGGCTCGGCACATACCTTTTATGTTTGTATGTCGGTCGTGTTTCAAATGTGGCGCAGTTATATTGGCGTAATGTGCCTGTAAAGACTGACTGACTGACTGGCCTGACGTAGCGTACTTACATAGTTCCGTTTCCGAAGCCAACGTCGCAATAGAGTACTCCTATTTTACACGTAAAAGTGATGCGCTCGCACTTTTAGGGTGGGGTACGAACATTATTCACGATCTTTTTCCATTTCAGATCTCATTTTCATAAGAACTGGCACTTGTGACTGAGCGACACAGTTGGCCATTGATAGATAGTTCAACAGATATCCATGGTAGGTACACAAATGACTGTCATGGCTAACATTGTACTCTAGCATTGTATTTCAATGCATCGCTTGCAATATTGACTTGAAATTGTTGTCCTGTAATGTCGTGTGCAATACAAGTGTAACATAGTCCATTTTAAAACCTAAAGTTGTGACGGCATTATCAGTATTTACGGTAGGAAACCTGTACATTACTCGAAGGAACACATAAGAAGCGGCTCGGCACATACCTTTTATGTTTGTATGTCGGTCGTGTTTCAAATGTGGCGCAGTTATATTGGCGTAATGTGCCTGTAAAGACTGACTGACTGACTGGCCTGACGTAGCGTACTTACATAGTTCCGTTTCCGAAGCCAACGTCGCAATAGAGTACTCCTATTTTACACGTAAAAGTGATGCGCTCGCACTTTTAGGGTGGGGTACGAACATTATTCACGATCTTTTTCCATTTCAGATCTCATTTTCATAAGAACTGGCACTTGTGACTGAGCGACACAGTTGGCCATTGATAGATAGTTCAACAGATATCCATGGTAGGTACACAAATGACTGTCATGGCTAACATTGTACTCTAGCATTGTATTTCAATGCATCGCTTGCAATATTGACTTGAAATTGTTGTCCTGTAATGTCGTGTGCAATACAAGTGTAACATAGTCCATTTTAAAACCTAAAGTTGTGACGGCATTATCAGTATTTACGGTAGGAAACCTGTACATTACTCGAAGGAACACATAAGAAGCGGCTCGGCACATACCTTTTATGTTTGTATGTCGGTCGTGTTTCAAATGTGGCGCAGTTATATTGGCGTAATGTGCCTGTAAAGACTGACTGACTGACTGGCCTGACGTAGCGTACTTACATAGTTCCGTTTCCGAAGCCAACGTCGCAATAGAGTACTCCTATTTTACACGTAAAAGTGATGCGCTCGCACTTTTAGGGTGGGGTACGAACATTATTCACGATCTTTTTCCATTTCAGATCTCATTTTCATAAGAACTGGCACTTGTGACTGAGCGACACAGTTGGCCATTGATAGATAGTTCAACAGATATCCATGGTAGGTACACAAATGACTGTCATGGCTAACATTGTACTCTAGCATTGTATTTCAATGCATCGCTTGCAATATTGACTTGAAATTGTTGTCCTGTAATGTCGTGTGCAATACAAGTGTAACATAGTCCATTTTAAAACCTAAAGTTGTGACGGCATTATCAGTATTTACGGTAGGAAACCTGTACATTACTCGAAGGAACACATAAGAAGCGGCTCGGCACATACCTTTTATGTTTGTATGTCGGTCGTGTTTCAAATGTGGCGCAGTTATATTGGCGTAATGTGCCTGTAAAGACTGACTGACTGACTGGCCTGACGTAGCGTACTTACATAGTTCCGTTTCCGAAGCCAACGTCGCAATAGAGTACTCCTATTTTACACGTAAAAGTGATGCGCTCGCACTTTTAGGGTGGGGTACGAACATTATTCACGATCTTTTTCCATTTCAGATCTCATTTTCATAAGAACTGGCACTTGTGACTGAGCGACACAGTTGGCCATTGATAGATAGTTCAACAGATATCCATGGTAGGTACACAAATGACTGTCATGGCTAACATTGTACTCTAGCATTGTATTTCAATGCATCGCTTGCAATATTGACTTGAAATTGTTGTCCTGTAATGTCGTGTGCAATACAAGTGTAACATAGTCCATTTTAAAACCTAAAGTTGTGACGGCATTATCAGTATTTACGGTAGGAAACCTGTACATTACTCGAAGGAACACATAAGAAGCGGCTCGGCACATACCTTTTATGTTTGTATGTCGGTCGTGTTTCAAATGTGGCGCAGTTATATTGGCGTAATGTGCCTGTAAAGACTGACTGACTGACTGGCCTGACGTAGCGTACTTACATAGTTCCGTTTCCGAAGCCAACGTCGCAATAGAGTACTCCTATTTTACACGTAAAAGTGATGCGCTCGCACTTTTAGGGTGGGGTACGAACATTATTCACGATCTTTTTCCATTTCAGATCTCATTTTCATAAGAACTGGCACTTGTGACTGAGCGACACAGTTGGCCATTGATAGATAGTTCAACAGATATCCATGGTAGGTACACAAATGACTGTCATGGCTAACATTGTACTCTAGCATTGTATTTCAATGCATCGCTTGCAATATTGACTTGAAATTGTTGTCCTGTAATGTCGTGTGCAATACAAGTGTAACATAGTCCATTTTAAAACCTAAAGTTGTGACGGCATTATCAGTATTTACGGTAGGAAACCTGTACATTACTCGAAGGAACACATAAGAAGCGGCTCGGCACATACCTTTTATGTTTGTATGTCGGTCGTGTTTCAAATGTGGCGCAGTTATATTGGCGTAATGTGCCTGTAAAGACTGACTGACTGACTGGCCTGACGTAGCGTACTTACATAGTTCCGTTTCCGAAGCCAACGTCGCAATAGAGTACTCCTATTTTACACGTAAAAGTGATGCGCTCGCACTTTTAGGGTGGGGTACGAACATTATTCACGATCTTTTTCCATTTCAGATCTCATTTTCATAAGAACTGGCACTTGTGACTGAGCGACACAGTTGGCCATTGATAGATAGTTCAACAGATATCCATGGTAGGTACACAAATGACTGTCATGGCTAACATTGTACTCTAGCATTGTATTTCAATGCATCGCTTGCAATATTGACTTGAAATTGTTGTCCTGTAATGTCGTGTGCAATACAAGTGTAACATAGTCCATTTTAAAACCTAAAGTTGTGACGGCATTATCAGTATTTACGGTAGGAAACCTGTACATTACTCGAAGGAACACATAAGAAGCGGCTCGGCACATACCTTTTATGTTTGTATGTCGGTCGTGTTTCAAATGTGGCGCAGTTATATTGGCGTAATGTGCCTGTAAAGACTGACTGACTGACTGGCCTGACGTAGCGTACTTACATAGTTCCGTTTCCGAAGCCAACGTCGCAATAGAGTACTCCTATTTTACACGTAAAAGTGATGCGCTCGCACTTTTAGGGTGGGGTACGAACATTATTCACGATCTTTTTCCATTTCAGATCTCATTTTCATAAGAACTGGCACTTGTGACTGAGCGACACAGTTGGCCATTGATAGATAGTTCAACAGATATCCATGGTAGGTACACAAATGACTGTCATGGCTAACATTGTACTCTAGCATTGTATTTCAATGCATCGCTTGCAATATTGACTTGAAATTGTTGTCCTGTAATGTCGTGTGCAATACAAGTGTAACATAGTCCATTTTAAAACCTAAAGTTGTGACGGCATTATCAGTATTTACGGTAGGAAACCTGTACATTACTCGAAGGAACACATAAGAAGCGGCTCGGCACATACCTTTTATGTTTGTATGTCGGTCGTGTTTCAAATGTGGCGCAGTTATATTGGCGTAATGTGCCTGTAAAGACTGACTGACTGACTGGCCTGACGTAGCGTACTTACATAGTTCCGTTTCCGAAGCCAACGTCGCAATAGAGTACTCCTATTTTACACGTAAAAGTGATGCGCTCGTACTTTTAGGGTGGGGTACGAACATTATTCACGATCTTTTTCCATTTCAGATCTCATTTTCATAAGAACTGGCACTTGTGACTGAGCGACACAGTTGGCCATTGATAGATAGTTCAACAGATATCCATGGTAGGTACACAAATGTCTGTCATGGCTAACATTGTACTCTAGCATTGTATTTCAATGCATCGCTTGCAATATTGACTTGAAATTGTTGTCCTGTAATGTCGTGTGCAATACAAGTGTAACATAGTCCATTTTAAAACCTAAAGTTGTGACGGCATTATCAGTATTTACGGTAGGAAACCGGTACATTACTCGAAGGAACACATAAGAAGCGGCTCGGCACATACCTTTTATGTTTGTATGTCGGTCGTGTTTCAAATGTGGCGCAGTTATATTGGCGTAATGTGCCTGTAAAGACTGACTGACTGACTGGCCTGTCGTAGCGTACTTACATAGTTCCGTTTCCGAAGCCAACGTCGCAATAGAGTACTCCTATTTTACACGTAAAAGTGATGCGCTCGTACTTTTAGGGTGGGGTACGAACATTATTCACGATCTTTTTCCATTTCAGATCTCATTTTCATAAGAACTGGCACTTGTGACTGAGCGACACAGTTGGCCATTGATAGATAGTTCAACAGATATCCATGGTAGGTACACAAATGACTGTCATGGCTAACATTGTACTCTAGCATTGTATTTCAATGCATCGCTTGCAATATTGACTTGAAATTGTTGTCCTGTAATGTCGTGTGCAATACAAGTGTAACATAGTCCATTTTAAAACCTAAAGTTGTGACGGCATTATCAGTATTTACGGTAGGAAACCGGTACATTACTCGAAGGAACACATAAGAAGCGGCTCGGCACATACCTTTTATGTTTGTATGTCGGTCGTGTTTCAAATGTGGCGCAGTTATATTGGCGTAATGTGCCTGTAAAGACTGACTGACTGACTGGCCTGACGTAGCGTACTTACATAGTTCCGTTTCCGAAGCCAACGTCGCAATAGAGTACTCCTATTTTACACGTAAAAGTGATGCGCTCGTACTTTTAGGGTGGGGTACGAACATTATTCACGATCTTTTTCCATTTCAGATCTCATTTTCATAAGAACTGGCACTTGTGACTGAGCGACACAGTTGGCCATTGATAGATAGTTCAACAGATATCCATGGTAGGTACACAAATGACTGTCATGGCTAACATTGTACTCTAGCATTGTATTTCAATGCATCGCTTGCAATATTGACTTGAAATTGTTGTCCTGTAATGTCGTGTGCAATACAAGTGTAACATAGTCCATTTTAAAACCTAAAGTTGTGACGGCATTATCAGTATTTACGGTAGGAAACCGGTACATTACTCGAAGGAACACATAAGAAGCGGCTCGGCACATACCTTTTATGTTTGTATGTCGGTCGTGTTTCAAATGTGGCGCAGTTATATTGGCGTAATGTGCCTGTAAAGACTGACTGACTGACTGGCCTGACGTAGCGTACTTACATAGTTCCGTTTCCGAAGCCAACGTCGCAATAGAGTACTCCTATTTTACACGTAAAAGTGATGCGCTCGTACTTTTAGGGTGGGGTACGAACATTATTCACGATCTTTTTCCATTTCAGATCTCATTTTCATAAGAACTGGCACTTGTGACTGAGCGACACAGTTGGCCATTGATAGATAGTTCAACAGATATCCATGGTAGGTACACAAATGACTGTCATGGCTAACATTGTACTCTAGCATTGTATTTCAATGCATCGCTTGCAATATTGACTTGAAATTGTTGTCCTGTAATGTCGTGTGCAATACAAGTGTAACATAGTCCATTTTAAAACCTAAAGTTGTGACGGCATTATCAGTATTTAAGGTAGGAAACCGGTACATTACTCGAAGGAACACATAAGAAGCGGCTCGGCACATACCTTTTATGTTTGTATGTCGGTCGTGTTTCAAATGTGGCGCAGTTATATTGGCGTAATGTGCCTGTAAAGACTGACTGACTGACTGGCCTGACGTAGCGTACTTACATAGTTCCGTTTCCGAAGCCAACGTCGCAATAGAGTACTCCTATTTTACACGTAAAAGTGATGCGCTCGCACTTTTAGGGTGGGGTACGAACATTATTCACGATCTTTTTCCATTTCAGATCTCATTTTCATAAGAACTGGCACTTGTGACTGAGCGACACAGTTGGCCATTGATAGATAGTTCAACAGATATCCATGGTAGGTACACAAATGACTGTCATGGCTAACATTGTACTCTAGCATTGTATTTCAATGCATCGCTTGCAATATTGACTTGAAATTGTTGTCCTGTAATGTCGTGTGCAATACAAGTGTAACATAGTCCATTTTAAAACCTAAAGTTGTGACGGCATTATCAGTATTTACGGTAGGAAACCTGTACATTACTCGAAGGAACACATAAGAAGCGGCTCGGCACATACCTTTTATGTTTGTATGTCGGTCGTGTTTCAAATGTGGCGCAGTTATATTGGCGTAATGTGCCTGTAAAGACTGACTGACTGACTGGCCTGACGTAGCGTACTTACATAGTTCCGTTTCCGAAGCCAACGTCGCAATAGAGTACTCCTATTTTACACGTAAAAGTGATGCGCTCGCACTTTTAGGGTGGGGTACGAACATTTTTCACGATCTTTTTCCATTTCAGATCTCATTTTCATAAGAACTGGCACTTGTGACTGAGCGACACAGTTGGCCATTGATAGATAGTTCAACAGATATCCATGGTAGGTACACAAATGACTGTCATGGCTAACATTGTACTCTAGCATTGTATTTCAATGCATCGCTTGCAATATTGACTTGAAATTGTTGTCCTGTAATGTCGTGTGCAATACAAGTGTAACATAGTCCATTTTAAAACCTAAAGTTGTGACGGCATTATCAGTATTTACGGTAGGAAACCTGTACATTACTCGAAGGAACACATAAGAAGCGGCTCGGCACATACCTTTTATGTTTGTATGTCGGTCGTGTTTCAAATGTGGCGCAGTTATATTGGCGTAATGTGCCTGTAAAGACTGACTGACTGACTGGCCTGACGTAGCGTACTTACATAGTTCCGTTTCCGAAGCCAACGTCGCAATAGAGTACTCCTATTTTACACGTAAAAGTGATGCGCTCGCACTTTTAGGGTGGGGTACGAACATTATTCACGATCTTTTTCCATTTCAGATCTCATTTTCATAAGAACTGGCACTTGTGACTGAGCGACACAGTTGGCCATTGATAGATAGTTCAACAGATATCCATGGTAGGTACACAAATGACTGTCATGGCTAACATTGTACTCTAGCATTGTATTTCAATGCATCGCTTGCAATATTGACTTGAAATTGTTGTCCTGTAATGTCGTGTGCAATACAAGTGTAACATAGTCCATTTTAAAACCTAAAGTTGTGACGGCATTATCAGTATTTACGGTAGGAAACCTGTACATTACTCGAAGGAACACATAAGAAGCGGCTCGGCACATACCTTTTATGTTTGTATGTCGGTCGTGTTTCAAATGTGGCGCAGTTATATTGGCGTAATGTGCCTGTAAAGACTGACTGACTGACTGGCCTGACGTAGCGTACTTACATAGTTCCGTTTCCGAAGCCAACGTCGCAATAGAGTACTCCTATTTTACACGTAAAAGTGATGCGCTCGCACTTTTAGGGTGGGGTACGAACATTATTCACGATCTTTTTCCATTTCAGATCTCATTTTCATAAGAACTGGCACTTGTGACTGAGCGACACAGTTGGCCATTGATAGATAGTTCAACAGATATCCATGGTAGGTACACAAATGACTGTCATGGCTAACATTGTACTCTAGCATTGTATTTCAATGCATCGCTTGCAATATTGACTTGAAATTGTTGTCCTGTAATGTCGTGTGCAATACAAGTGTAACATAGTCCATTTTAAAACCTAAAGTTGTGACGGCATTATCAGTATTTACGGTAGGAAACCTGTACATTACTCGAAGGAACACATAAGAAGCGGCTCGGCACATACCTTTTATGTTTGTATGTCGGTCGTGTTTCAAATGTGGCGCAGTTATATTGGCGTAATGTGCCTGTAAAGACTGACTGACTGACTGGCCTGACGTAGCGTACTTACATAGTTCCGTTTCCGAAGCCAACGTCGCAATAGAGTACTCCTATTTTACACGTAAAAGTGATGCGCTCGCACTTTTAGGGTGGGGTACGAACATTATTCACGATCTTTTTCCATTTCAGATCTCATTTTCATAAGAACTGGCACTTGTGACTGAGCGACACAGTTGGCCATTGATAGATAGTTCAACAGATATCCATGGTAGGTACACAAATGACTGTCATGGCTAACATTGTACTCTAGCATTGTATTTCAATGCATCGCTTGCAATATTGACTTGAAATTGTTGTCCTGTAATGTCGTGTGCAATACAAGTGTAACATAGTCCATTATAAAACCTAAAGTTGTGACGGCATTATCAGTATTTACGGTAGGAAACCTGTACATTACTCGAAGGAACACATAAGAAGCGGCTCGGCACATACCTTTTATGTTTGTATGTCGGTCGTGTTTCAAATGTGGCGCAGTTATATTGGCGTAATGTGCCTGTAAAGACTGACTGACTGACTGGCCTGACGTAGCGTACTTACATAGTTCCGTTTCCGAAGCCAACGTCGCAATAGAGTACTCCTATTTTACACGTAAAAGTGATGCGCTCGCACTTTTAGGGTGGGGTACGAACATTATTCACGATCTTTTTCCATTTCAGATCTCATTTTCATAAGAACTGGCACTTGTGACTGAGCGACACAGTTGGCCATTGATAGATAGTTCAACAGATATCCATGGTAGGTACACAAATGACTGTCATGGCTAACATTGTACTCTAGCATTGTATTTCAATGCATCGCTTGCAATATTGACTTGAAATTGTTGTCCTGTAATGTCGTGTGCAATACAAGTGTAACATAGTCCATTTTAAAACCTAAAGTTGTGACGGCATTATCAGTATTTACGGTAGGAAACCTGTACATTACTCGAAGGAACACATAAGAAGCGGCTCGGCACATACCTTTTATGTTTGTATGTCGGTCGTGTTTCAAATGTGGCGCAGTTATATTGGCGTAATGTGCCTGTAAAGACTGACTGACTGACTGGCCTGACGTAGCGTACTTACATAGTTCCGTTTCCGAAGCCAACGTCGCAATAGAGTACTCCTATTTTACACGTAAAAGTGATGCGCTCGCACTTTTAGGGTGGGGTACGAACATTATTCACGATCTTTTTCCATTTCAGATCTCATTTTCATAAGAACTGGCACTTGTGACTGAGCGACACAGTTGGCCATTGATAGATAGTTCAACAGATATCCATGGTAGGTACACAAATGACTGTCATGGCTAACATTGTACTCTAGCATTGTATTTCAATGCATCGCTTGCAATATTGACTTGAAATTGTTGTCCTGTAATGTCGTGTGCAATACAAGTGTAACATAGTCCATTTTAAAACCTAAAGTTGTGACGGCATTATCAGTATTTACGGTAGGAAACCTGTACATTACTCGAAGGAACACATAAGAAGCGGCTCGGCACATACCTTTTATGTTTGTATGTCGGTCGTGTTTCAAATGTGGCGCAGTTATATTGGCGTAATGTGCCTGTAAAGACTGACTGACTGACTGGCCTGACGTAGCGTACTTACATAGTTCCGTTTCCGAAGCCAACGTCGCAATAGAGTACTCCTATTTTACACGTAAAAGTGATGCGCTCGCACTTTTAGGGTGGGGTACGAACATTATTCACGATCTTTTTCCATTTCAGATCTCATTTTCATAAGAACTGGCACTTGTGACTGAGCGACACAGTTGGCCATTGATAGATAGTTCAACAGATATCCATGGTAGGTACACAAATGACTGTCATGGCTAACATTGTACTCTAGCATTGTATTTCAATGCATCGCTTGCAATATTGACTTGAAATTGTTGTCCTGTAATGTCGTGTGCAATACAAGTGTAACATAGTCCATTTTAAAACCTAAAGTTGTGACGGCATTATCAGTATTTACGGTAGGAAACCTGTACATTACTCGAAGGAACACATAAGAAGCGGCTCGGCACATACCTTTTATGTTTGTATGTCGGTCGTGTTTCAAATGTGGCGCAGTTATATTGGCGTAATGTGCCTGTAAAGACTGACTGACTGACTGGCCTGACGTAGCGTACTTACATAGTTCCGTTTCCGAAGCCAACGTCGCAATAGAGTACTCCTATTTTACACGTAAAAGTGATGCGCTCGTACTTTTAGGGTGGGGTACGAACATTATTCACGATCTTTTTCCATTTCAGATCTCATTTTCATAAGAACTGGCACTTGTGACTGAGCGACACAGTTGGCCATTGATAGATAGTTCAACAGATATCCATGGTAGGTACACAAATGACTGTCATGGCTAACATTGTACTCTAGCATTGTATTTCAATGCATCGCTTGCAATATTGACTTGAAATTGTTGTCCTGTAATGTCGTGTGCAATACAAGTGTAACATAGTCCATTTTAAAACCTAAAGTTGTGACGGCATTATCAGTATTTACGGTAGGAAACCGGTACATTACTCGAAGGAACACATAAGAAGCGGCTCGGCACATACCTTTTATGTTTGTATGTCGGTCGTGTTTCAAATGTGGCGCAGTTATATTGGCGTAATGTGCCTGTAAAGACTGACTGACTGACTGGCCTGACGTAGCGTACTTACATAGTTCCGTTTCCGAAGCCAACGTCGCAATAGAGTACTCCTATTTTACACGTAAAAGTGATGCGCTCGTACTTTTAGGGTGGGGTACGAACATTATTCACGATCTTTTTCCATTTCAGATCTCATTTTCATAAGAACTGGCACTTGTGACTGAGCGACACAGTTGGCCATTGATAGATAGTTCAACAGATATCCATGGTAGGTACACAAATGACTGTCATGGCTAACATTGTACTCTAGCATTGTATTTCAATGCATCGCTTGCAATATTGACTTGAAATTGTTGTCCTGTAATGTCGTGTGCAATACAAGTGTAACATAGTCCATTTTAAAACCTAAAGTTGTGACGGCATTATCAGTATTTACGGTAGGAAACCGGTACATTACTCGAAGGAACACATAAGAAGCGGCTCGGCACATACCTTTTATGTTTGTATGTCGGTCGTGTTTCAAATGTGGCGCAGTTATATTGGCGTAATGTGCCTGTAAAGACTGACTGACTGACTGGCCTGACGTAGCGTACTTACATAGTTCCGTTTCCGAAGCCAACGTCGCAATAGAGTACTCCTATTTTACACGTAAAAGTGATGCGCTCGTACTTTTAGGGTGGGGTACGAACATTATTCACGATCTTTTTCCATTTCAGATCTCATTTTCATAAGAACTGGCACTTGTGACTGAGCGACACAGTTGGCCATTGATAGATAGTTCAACAGATATCCATGGTAGGTACACAAATGACTGTCATGGCTAACATTGTACTCTAGCATTGTATTTCAATGCATCGCTTGCAATATTGACTTGAAATTGTTGTCCTGTAATGTCGTGTGCAATACAAGTGTAACATAGTCCATTTTAAAACCTAAAGTTGTGACGGCATTATCAGTATTTACGGTAGGAAACCGGTACATTACTCGAAGGAACACATAAGAAGCGGCTCGGCACATACCTTTTATGTTTGTATGTCGGTCGTGTTTCAAATGTGGCGCAGTTATATTGGCGTAATGTGCCTGTAAAGACTGACTGACTGACTGGCCTGACGTAGCGTACTTACATAGTTCCGTTTCCGAAGCCAACGTCGCAATAGAGTACTCGTATTTTACACGTAAAAGTGATGCGCTCGTACTTTTAGGGTGGGGTACGAACATTATTCACGACATTTTCCATTTTAGATCTCATTTTCATAAGAACTGGCATTTGTGACTGAGCGACACAGATGGCCATTGATAGATAGTTCAACAGATATCCATGGTAGGTACACAAATGACTGTCATGGCTAACATTGTACTCTAGCATTGTATTTCAATGCATCGCTTGCAATATTGACTTGAAATTGTTGTCCTGTAATGTCGTGTGCAATACAAGTGTAACATAGTCCATTTTAAAACCTAAAGTTGTGACGGCATTATCAGTATCTACGGTAGGAAACCGGTACATTACTCGAAGGAACACATAAGAAGCGGCTCGGCACATACCTTTTATGTTTGTATGTCGGTCGTGTTTCAAATGTGGCGCAGTTATATTGGCGTAATGTGCCTGTAAAGACTGACTGACTGACTGGCCTGACGTAGCGTACTTACATAGTTCCGTTTCCGAAGCCAACGTCGCAATAGAGTACTCGTATTTTACACGTAAAAGTGATGCACTCGTACTTTTAGGGTGGGGTACGAACATTATTCACGATCTTTTTCCATTTCAGATCTCATTTTCATAAGAACTGGCACTTGTGACTGAGCGACACAGTTGGCCATTGATAGATAGTTCAACAGATATCCATGGTAGGTACACAAATGACTGTCATGGCTAACATTGTACTCTAGCATTGTATTTCAATGCATCGCTTGCAATATTGACTTGAAATTGTTGTCCTGTAATGTCGTGTGCAATACAAGTGTAACATAGTCCATTTTAAAACCTAAAGTTGTGATGGCATTATCAGTATTTACGGTAGGAAACCGGTACATTACTCGAAGGAACACATAAGAAGCGGCTCGGCACATACCTTTAATGTTTGTTTGTCGGTCGTGTTTCAAATGTGGCGCAGTTATATTGGCGTAATGTGCCTGTAAAGACTGACTGACTGACTGGCCTGACGTAGCGTACTTACATAGTTCCGTTTCCGAAGCCAACGTCGCAATAGAGTACTCGTATTTTACACGTAAAAGTGATGCGCTCGTACTTTTAGGGTGGGGTACGAACATTATTCACGATCTTTTTCCATTTCAGATCTCATTTTCATAAGAACTGGCACTTGTGACTGAGCGACACAGTTGGCCATTGATAGATAGTTCAACAGATATCCATGGTAGGTACACAAATGACTGTCATGGCTAACATTGTACTCTAGCATTGTATTTCAATGCATCGCTTGCAATATTGACTTGAAATTGTTGTCCTGTAATGTCGTGTGCAATACAAGTGTAACATAGTCCATTTTAAAACCTAAAGTTGTGACGGCATTATCAGTATTTACGGTAGGAAACCGGTACATTACTCGAAGGAACACATAAGAAGCGGCTCGGCACATACCTTTTATGTTTATATGTCGGTCGTGTTTCAAATGTGGCGCAGTTATATTGGCGTAATGTGCCTGTAAAGACTGACTGACTGACTGGCCTGACGTAGCGTACTTACATAGTTCCGTTTCCGAAGCCAACGTCGCAATAGAGTACTCATATTTTACACGTAAAAGTGATGCGCTCGTACTTTTAGGGGGGGGGGTACGAACATTATTCACGATCTTTTTCCATTTCAGATCTCATTTTCATAAGAACTGGCACTTGTGACTGAGCGACACAGTTGGCCATTGATAGATAGTTCAACAGATATCCATGGTAGGTACACAAATGACTGTCATGGCTTACATTGTACTCTAGCATTGTATTTCAATGCATCGCTTGCAATATTGACTTGAAATTGTTGTCCTGTAATGTCGTGTGCAATACAAGTGTAACATAGTCCATTTTAAAACCTAAAGTTGTGACAGCATTATCAGTATTTACGGTAGGAAACCGGTACATTACTCGAAGGAATACATAAGAAGCGACTCGGCACATACCTTTTATGTTTGTAAGTCGGTCGTGTCTCAAATGTGGCGCAGTTATATTGGCGTAATGTGCCTGTAAAGACTGACTGACTGGCCTGACGTAGCGTAGTTACATAGTTCCGTTTCCGAAGCCAACGTCGCAATAGAGTACTCATATTTTACACGTAAAAGTGATACGCTCGTACTTTTAGGGTGGGGTACGAACATTATTCACGATCTTTTTCCATTTCAGATCTCATTTTCATAAGAACTGGCACTTGTGACTGAGCGACACAGTTGGCCATTGATAGATAGTTCAACAGATATCCATGGTAGGTACACAAATGACTGTCATGGCTAACATTGTACTCTAGCATTTTATTTCAATGCATCGCTTGCAATATTGACTTGAAATTGTTGTCCTATAATGTCGTGTGCAATACAAGTGTAACATAGTCCATTTTACAACCTAAAGTTGAGACTGCATTATCAGTATTTACGGTAGGAAACCGGTACATTACTCGAAGGAATACATAAGAAACGACTCGGCACATATCTTTTTTGTTTGTATGTCGGTCGTGTCTCAAATGTGGCGCAGTTATATTGGCGTAATGTGCCTGTAAAGACTGACTGACTGGCCTGAAGTAGCGTAGTTACATAGTTCCGTTTCCGAAGCCAACGTCGCAATAGAGTACTCATATTTTACACGTAAAAGTGATGCGCTCGTACTTTTAGGGTGGGGTACGAACATTATTCACGATCTTTTTCCATTTCAGATCTCATTTTCATAAGAACTGGCACTTGTGACTGAGCGACACAGTTGGCCATTGATAGATAGTTCAACAGATATCCATGGTAGGTACACAAATGACTGTCATGGCTTACATTGTACTCTAGCATTGTATTTCAATGCATCGCTTGCAATATTGACTTGAAATTGTTGTCCTCTAATGTCGTGTGTAATACAAGTGTAACATAGTCCATTTTAAAACCTAAAGTTGTGACTGCATTATCAGTATTTACGGTAGGAAACCGGTACATTACTCGAAGGAATACATAAGAAGCGACTCGGCACATACCTTTTATGTTTGTAAGTCGGTCGTGTCTCAAATGTGGCGCAGTTATATTGGCGTAATGTGCCTGTAAAGAATGACTGACTGGCCTGACGTAGCGTAGTTACATAGTTCCGTTTCCGAAGCCAACGTCGCAATAGAGTACTCATATTTTACACGTAAAAGTGATGCGCTCGTACTTTTAGGGTGGGGTACGAACATTATTCACGATCTTTTTCCATTTCAGATCTCATTTTCATAAGAACTTGCACTTGTGACTGAGCGACACAGTTGGCCATTGATAGATAGTTCAACAGATATCCATGGTAGGTACACAAATGACTGTCATGGCTTACATTGTACTCTAGCATTGTATTTCAATGCATCGCTTGCAATATTGACTTGAAATTGTTGTCCTGTAATGTCGTGTGCAATACAAGTGTAACATAGTCCATTTTAAAACCTAAAGTTGTGACTGCATTATCAGTATTTATGGTAGGAATCCGGTACATTACTCGAAGGAATACATAAGAAGCGACTCGGCACATACCTTTTAAGTTTGTATGTCGGTCGTGTCTCAAATGTGGCGCAGTTATATTGGCGTAATGTGCCTGTAAAGACTGACTGACTGGCCTGACGTTGCGTAGTTACATAGTTCCGTTTCCGAAGCCAACGTCGCAATAGAGTACTCATAGTTTACACGTAAAAGTTATACGCTCTTACTTTTAGGGTTGGGTACGAACATTATTCACGGGCTCCTATCTTTTTTTCATTTCAGATCTCATTTTCATAAGAACTGGCACTTGTGACTGAGCGACACTAGGCCTTTGAAAGATAGTTCAAGAGATATCCATGGTAGGTACACAAATGACTGTCATGGCTAACATTAGCATCGTATTTCAATGCATCGCTTGCAATATTGACTTGAAATTGTTGTCCTGTAATTTCGTGTGCAATACAAGTGTAACATAGTCCATTTTAAAACCTAAAGTTGTGACTGCATTAGAAGTATTTACGGTAGGAAACCGGTACATTACTCGAAGGAATACATAAGAAGCGACTAGGCACATACCTTCTATGTTGCTCGTGTTTCAAATGTGGCGCAGTTATATTGACGAAATGTGCCTGTAAAGCTTGACTGACTGGCCTGACGTGGCGTACTTACATAATTCCGTTTCCGAAGCCAACGTCGCAATAGAGTACTCATATTTTACACGTAAAAGTGATACGCTCGTACTTTTATGGTGGGGTACGAACATTATTCACGGGCTTCGATCTTTTTCCATTTCAGATCTCATTTTCATAAGAACTGGCACTTGTGACTGAGCGACACTAGGCCTTTGAAAGATAGTTCAAGAGATATCCATGGTAGGTACACAAATGACTGTCATGGCTAACATTGTACTCTAGCATTGTATTTCAATGCATCGCTTGCAATATTGACTTGAAATTCTTGTCCTGTAATTTCGTGTGCAATACAAGTGTAACATAGTCCATTTTAAAACCTAAAGTTGTGACTGCATTAGAAGTATTTACGGTAGGAAACCGGTACATTACTCGAAGGAATACATAAGAAGCGACTAGGCACATACCTTCTATGTTGCTCGTGTTTCAAATGTGGCGCAGTTATATTGACGAAATGTGCCTGTAAAGCTTGACTGACTGGCCTGACGTGGCGTACTTACATAGTTCCGTTTCCGAAGCCAACGTCGCAATAGAGTACTCATAATTTACACGTAAAAGTGATACGCTCGTACTTTTAAGGTGGGGTACGAACATTATTCACGGGCTCCGATATTTTTCCATTTCAGATCTCATTTTCATAAGAACTGGCACTTGTGACTGAGCGACACTAGGCCTTTCAAAGATAGTTCAAGAGATATCCATGGTAGGTACACAAATGACTGTCATGGCTAACATTGTACTCTAGCATTGTAATCCAATGCATCGCTTGCAATATTGACTTGAAATTGTTGTCCTGTAATTTCGTGTGCAATACAAGTGTAACATAGTCCATTTTAAAACCTAAAGTTGTGACTGCATTAGAAGTATTTACGGTAGGAAACCGGTACATTACTCGAAGGAATGCATAAGAAGCGACTCGGCACATACCTTCTATGTTGCTCGTGTTTCAAATGTGGCGCAGTTATATTGACGAAATGTGCCTGTAAATATTGACTGACTGGCCTGACGTGGCGTACTTACATAGTTCCGTTTCCGAAGCCAACGTCGCAATAGAGTACTCATATTGTACACGTAAAAGTGATACGCTCGTACTTTTAGGGTGGGGTACAAACATTATTCACGGGCTCCGATCTTTTTCCATTTCAGATCTCATTTTCATAAGGACTGGCACTTGTGACTGAGCGACACTAGGCCTTTGAAAGATAGTTCAAGAGATATCCATGGTAGGTACACAAATTACTGTCATGGCTAACATTAGCATCGTATTTCAATGCATCGCTTGCAATATTGACTTGAAATTGTTGTCCTGTAATTTCGTGTGCAATACAAGTGTAACATAGTCCATTTTAAAACCTAAAGTTGTGACTGCATTATCAGTATTTACGGTAGGAAACCGGTACATTACTCGAAGGAATACATAAGAAGCGACTAGGCACATACCTTCTATGTTGCTCGTGTTTCAAATGTGGCGCAGTTATTTTGACGAAATGTGCCTGTAAAGCTTGACTGACTGGCCTGACGTGGCGTACTTACATAGTTCCGTTTCCGAACCCAACGTCGCAATAGAATACTCATATTTTACACGTAAAAGTGATACGCTCGTACTTTTAGGGTGGGGTACGAACATTATTCACGGGCTCCGATCTTTTTCCATTTCAGATCTCATTTTCATAAGAACTGGCACTTGTGACTGAGCGACACTAGGCCTTTGAAAGATAGTTCAAGAGATATCCATGGTAGGTACACAAATGACTGTCATAGCTAACATTGTACTCTAGCAATGTATTTCAATGCATCGCTTGCAATATTGACTTGAAATTGTTGTCCTGTAATATCGTATGCAATACAAGTGTAACATAGTCCATTTTAAAACCTAAAGTTGTGACTGCATTAGAAGTATTTACGGTAGGAAACCGGTACATTACTCGAAGGAATACATAAGAAGCGACTCGGCACATACTTTCTATGTTGCTCGTGTTTCAAATGTGGCGCAGTTATATTGACGAAATGTGCCTGTAAAGATTGACTGACTGGCCTGACGTGGCGTACTTACATAGTTCCGTTTCTCCTTTGAATACGTTCCCCGATCACATTACTTTAGGGATATTAGCCTGCTACCTCGCGAATCCAGCCCTACCAAAAGACAAAAATTCGTCTTTCCTGTCTGTGTCATATATACAAAGGGCAATAACTCTTGCCCCTTACTTCCCCTTGCTACCCGCTAGGTGTCGCTTCTTTAGTTTTTTAGCTTCGCTGTACGCCAAAACACGTACAATTAGACCTCCAATGAATCCAAGCCATCTTATTGTAAATTCTCACCATCCGAAGTTAAATTTCAAATTACTGTGTTGGATAATCATTCCTCTACAGGTTGTGTACATTATTTTACAATATTTTCCTATTTGAGTGATTTTGTCACCTTTTCTAGACTTCGGACCAGGTTGCAACGTGGTCAAGCACGCTTATGGCGGTACTATCATGTAATACATGTAGCACTCAATAATTTTGCTTATTCCGTATGTAACGTTTACGATTTTAGCGACTTAATAACGTGCTGCATTGATAATTTGTGCTTTATTTACCTTCTTTGTAGTTTCAGTAGACTTCAAACAAGTCTTTGAACGACCAAGTTGCGACTATTTAATGGCGGACTTTGTGTTGTAGTCACTAGTTCACTCGACACTTAATCATTTCGCTTCCTCCGTTAGTTACAGTTATGGTAATAGCGACTTAATAGCGTGCTGAATTGCTAATTGTGCTTTGTTTATCATCTTTTTCGTTTCAGTAGACTTCGTCTTGAACGAACCATTGCAACACGCCCACGGCGATAACTAGTGTTGTCATTAAGAGTTAACATGGCACGGAATAATTTGACTACTCCGTTAGTAACGGTTATAGTATTATCGAATTACTAATATGCTGAATTTTTTAATTTGTGCTTTGTTCTCTTCTTTTGTCGTTTCAGTAGCAAAGTCGACAACGAAGACATGAATGGCAAAATGGGTGTTGGTAATGTAGAAATGGAGGAAGTTATGTTGACATGGTTTAGGCTTCCCAGTGGGTGTAAATTTCAACGCAGGTCCGTGCATGGCTTTCGGGCCTGTAAGTCCGGACGCATGGAGTCTATGCTGGATCGATTGGATCCATTTTAGTATGCACTTTCGTCCAGCCGTCCGTCCAGCCGACACCGTCAGTTCAGCCGGCACTTCAGCAGGCACCAACCGGCACTAGCCGTCCATCCGGCACCGTCCGTTAAGCCCAAATGGCACCGGACGGCCAGCCGACCTTCCAGCTTGCATCAACAGGCACCGGCCGTTCAGCCCAAATGGCACCGGCCGGCCAGCCGACCTTCCAGCCTGCGTCAGCAGGCACCGGTCGTCCCGCCGACCTTCCAGCCGGCATGAACCGGCACCGGCCGTCCAGCCGGCAACGACCGTTCAGCCCAAATGGCACCGGTCTTCCAGCCGACCTTCCAGCCTGCATCAACAGGCACCGTCCGTCCACCCGGCAGCGACCGTTCAGCCCAAATGGCACCGGTCGTCCAGCCTACATTCCAGCCGGCATCAACCGGCATCGGCCGTCCATCCGGCAACGACCGTTCAGCCCAAATGTCACCGGTCGTCCAGCCAACCTTCCAGCCGGCATCAACCTGCACCGGCCGTCCATCCGGCAACGACCGTTCAGCCCAAATGGCACCGGTCTTCCAGCCGGCATCAACCTGGACCGGCTGTACATCGGATTTACAGAGATTATAGTGATGTACCCGTCAGTCAATCTGTACTACTGGTTACATATCACTACCATGAGAGAGATGTTAAAGATGAATCTCCGTCCAATCAGACCATTCGAGATTCAGGTGCCGGTCATAGCCGGACCTTCGCCGACATTCCGGCCGACCATATACCAGACTAATCAGTCGGTATTGCCGGTGTACACCTCCCGTCACGTCAAATACGTGACGGTGTGATTTTAAAACAAGGGAGAATTAGTGACATTATCAGAGATGACGCAATTCAGTTCTCTATGCCACTTGGTATGCGCTACCTAGATATGGCAGCTTTACCAGAACAGGACTTTCAGGCCGACCATTCGCCAGTTCAATCAGCCGTTAGTGTCGGCCGTCCATATGTTCACGGCTTCTCCACAAGGGAGATTTAGTGAAAGTGTCAATTATGACAGAATTGCGTCATCTAGGTCACCTGGTATGCTGTACAGATATGAAAACAAGCTGTACCAGAACCAACATACATTCCCTCTGAGCGAATGGTAGATGGGCGCGCAGTGCTGGCCGCACTACACAAGCATTATGGAGATTTATATTAAAAATGATGACAATTCCGCTGCGAATGGATGCTTGAGTTGACCAGAACACGACTCAGCACACAGTGAGTGTGATGAAACACTTTCAGCCGTCCACAGATCAGGTCATGGACCGGACTGAGCTTAGCGCCACGGCTGCAGAATAAAAGATTTATATGTTGTTGGGAACTTCAGAATGCCCAAAACCTCCTACTGCCACTCAAGACTACACAATTCAGGCGCCTGTAGATCTTGAATGAGGAGGAAGAGACGATGTCCTTCCTGCTTCTTTGCCAGTCGGAAAAATAAAAGAAAAAAAAATTCAGGAAGCTAACTTCCAGCGACGTTCTAGTGTAGCTGGTACGAAAATTCCATCAGACGCCTTCAGTACTGATCTCAAATGCCACGTCAAAGCTAGTCCGAAACGTAGTCGATACGTCTTCATTGTTAGACTTGACTTCACTAGCCATTTTTATTCCAACTCCCTAGGCAAATCCAGCCATGACCACGCTTGTGAAGTGAAGGCCTGGATTGCTAGAGTTGTTAACAGGGCAGCTCACCATTCTATGACCAATGCGTTGACTGCTTCTGCCAACTTCGACCTGATACGATGTGACGTCTGTAGGTGGTCCACGTCGCGCAGGCCCCATCGTACTCGGATTTTACGGATGTCTCAGTTTGGGACACCTTTACACTGTGGGGGAAAATTGAAAAAGTTTGGAGGCAGGCAGCTCAGGAACTACCCCTCCAACTCGTCGCCCAACTTTCGCAGGCGTTTCGAAACAATCATCCCCTGACACAGCGGAGGGATGATGGGCGGACCGGGGAAAAGGGATCCTTATAATCAAATGTGTAATATAGATCCCAACCCAATGCTGGGAGTCAACAGTCTAATCAAGCTAGACGGCAACCATACAGAGGCGGCAAGAACCAAAGTTTCTCCGCCTTCACGCCTCCTAACTCTAGACGTTGACATACCCTGCCCACCGCCAGCGGACTGCCTACCTGTGGGCAGCCGCCACCTGCAATTTCAGGACCACTGGACCACGTTATTACCTTAGAACATTTGGGTGATTCAGGTGATTCAGGTCATTTCGAAGGGACTTGGGACTTCATTTATCCATCCCCTCCTCTGTCCTTCTCTCCCCTCTTCATGGATGTATCGTCAGACCGGGAGAAGGATGCCTTTATATATATATATATATATATATATATATATATATATATATATATATATATATATATATATATATATATATATATATTAATAAACCTGCAATAGCTGGGGTTTTATTCATGGCTGTTTCTTATCCAGAGGCCGTTCATCGACCTGAGCCGCCTCAACCACCCTGAAAGTCAATGTGGCGATGGCGTGATCAAACCATCCGACGGGTATGCTGTCAGTCTAGATATGATTGACGCACATTTCCCGTCCCTATCCCACGAGTAGCGGACATTTCTCCGTTGTGCTTGTCGGGACTCGGTTTATCAGTCCAGGTCATACCTTTTGGCCTCAACTTAAGCCCTTGGGCTAGTACCCAGCTTATGGATTACGTCGTCACCCTATTCCGCTCGACTTCATCTATGGCGTCGGCAGTATATTTGGACGACATCCTCCAGAAACATCTGTCAAGTTCTACTCTGCTCAAAGGCAGAAACGATCTTATATCACTTTACATCATATAGGCTTTCTCGTGAACTGGATAAAGTCTGATCTCTGTCCAATCCGGGTTTTTAGTCCATCTGGGTGTGGAGTTTCTCCCGATCTGAATCTGGTAAGGCTTCCTCGAGTTTGCGATCATCCAGATAATTGCACTCGTAGAGTCCGTTTCCAACAGGATGCGCATTTAGCAAGAGAGTTGCAGATCCTCGGATTATTCAATGCGGCAGCAGACTTGATTCCGCTCATCCGACCTTTTATGCGCCCTTTACAAAGGACGTTGCTAGCGTAATTTCGCCCTTTTTAAGTCCCTTCGATCCCACAGTCATGCTCACGCCAGAGATACGATCATTCTTGAGTCAGTGGCACAACCCCTGTGGGCTGTCCACAGGGATTACTCTGGAGATACCCCAAGCGGGGATAACGGTATGTTCCGCCACTAGTACCTACGGTTGGGGTGCCCACCTGTTGCCGGACTTCGATACTGTCAGCGGCACGTGGGTGCCAGGGGCGAGCCCTTTCCACATCAACCTTTCAGAAATAACGGCTGTCATCAACGCCTTTCATTTCGGGCAGGATCAACTCTTATTACATACTGCCCTCATTATGTCAGACAACTTTGTGGTGGTGCCTTGCCTTAAAAACATGGGGACACCAATCACCAGACCTGTGCAATCTGAGCTGGCAGTTTCTACATTGGTTCGACAATCTCCACCTCAATGTACAATTGCGGCACATTCTTGGCAGACTCAATGTCTTGGCTGACACTCTATCTAGTCATTAACACAGAATGGTCACTCCATCAATCGGACTTTCTTCCAATTGACACACTTTGGGGACGTCCGATGATTGATCTTTTGCAACAAGGTGAAATCGCAAGTTGTCCACCTTTCATCTCACAGGTTCCAGACCCAGAAGCTTGGGTCGTGGATGCTCGATCAATCAGCTGGGAAGGGTTGTGGTCATTCTCCTACCCTCCCACCGTCTTGGTACTGAAATTAATCCAGAAGTTAAGGGGTCAGAACTGTCAGATGGTTTTGATTGCCCCTCTCAGATGGAACAACTCCTGGGTCTCCGATCTACTCAATCTAGGCGATAGATCTACCCAGGAAGATTACAGTCAGCACAAGTATTCGCAAGCAACAGCGGCCAGGGGTGTTCCACCCCTGTCCGGACCGTCTTTATGTTCAAGCCTGGCTCTTGTCCAGACAGCCTTGCAAGACAAACAATTTAAATCTTTGATTGCGGAGAGAATCTCGAGAGCAAGAAGGCCCTATACTCTGAAGATTTACGAGGGCAAGTGGCATGTTTTCAGGGACTGGTACCATATCATTCACATTGTTCCTCTGAGTGTCACAATCCCTCAACTGGCCAACTTTTCTCTGGCTTTTCGAGGAGAAACAGCTGGCTCCAGTTATTATCAAATGCTACCGCTCCATGATATCAGACACATTCCGCCATTCTGGTACATGTGCTATCAGCCATGACAAAGATTTGTCAGATCTTTTAGACACTTTAAAAAATTCAATCGACATATCCCTCACCCTGTTTCCAAATGGAATCTGTCCTGGGTTTTAACATGACTCAATTCAGACAGTATTGAGTCTTTAACCCACGATTAGTTAAAGCTACTATCATACAAATTGGATTTCTTGATAGTCTTAGCTTCAGCATGCAGGGTGAGCGAGTTACATTTCCTTTCTAGTGACCCGAACTCTCTTCCGTTCCGATCAGAGGATTTGATGGTCCTCTTGACGCAGCCAGACTTCGTAGTCCAAAATAGATTACCATACATTGGCGATCAACGAGTCGTCATTAGCTCGCTTCTTTATAGATAAGTCAGGATCAACAGCCATGTAAGATCCTGTTTGTGCACTCTAGCACCATTTCAATGCATAGAGGTGAGTCAGGTCACATACAAGCACCTCTTTCTTCTGGTGATAGCTGGGACATGAGATATCTCCATTCAAGCCCTTGCTTCATGGCTGAAGTGGGTTATACGCTTGGCGTATTCTGAGGATTCGCAAATCAGTCACCTTATAGAAGCTGTTGGCTGACATGTAGAGTCAACCTTCTACAGTTTTATCTTCAAGTTTGTACTCGCAGGGGCAAACATTGATTCTAGTAGGTCCGGTGTTGGGCAGCCCAGACGCCCATCAGACCCATGTGCAACAATCAGCACAGCCTATTAGCTTCGCTGGATTCGCCAGATAAATTTTCGTAGGTAAGAAGGTTTCAATAACTATCTTCTTAACCGTATAAAGGGGTCACATATCACGTGACCCTGGGCTGTGTTGCTGATTGAAAATTAGGAGACCGGGTTATCATTCACATGGGGAAGCAAACCATCATTCCCTAGAGGATACCCCGGGTGGAGGTCGGATGCTCCGCATTCCCTCCTCCTATTACTTATTCTCCTAAAGTAATGTGATCGGGAAACGTATTCAAAGGAGAAAGCAAATTTTGTAGTAAATTATGTTTCTCCGAGAATACATACCCGATCACATTACTAAGAAACCCTCCCAACTACCCCGCCATGCGAGCATCCTCGTATTTTATATACCGCTCAGCTTAAAAACTAAAGAAGCGACACCTAGCGGGTAGCAAGGGGAGGTAAGGGGCAAGAGTTATTGCTCTTTGTCTATATGACATAGACAGGAAAGACGAATTTTCGTCTTTTAGTAGGGCTGGATTCGCGAGGTAGCAGGCTAATATCCCTAAAGTAATGTGATCGGGTAAGTATTCTCGGAGAAACATAATTTACTACAAAATTTGCTTTCCGAAGCCAATGTCGCAATAGAGTACTCATATTTTACACGTAAAAGTGATACGCTCGTACTTTTAGGGTGGGGTACGAACATTATTCACGGGCTCCGATCTTTTTCCATTTCAGATCTCATTTTCATAAGAACTGGCACTTGTGACTGAGCGACACTAGGCCTTTGAAAGATAGTTCAAGAGATATCCATGGTAGGTACACAAATGACTGTCATGGCTAACATTGTACTCTAGCATTGTATTTCAATGCATCGCTTGCAATATTGACTTGAAATTGTTGTCCTGTAATTTCGTGTGCAATACAAGTGTAACATAGTCCATTTTAAAACCTAAAGTTGTGACTGCATTAGAAGTATTTACGGTAGGAAACCGGTACATTACTCGAAGGAATACATAAGAAGCGACTCGGCACATACCTACTATGTTGCTCGTGTTTCAAATGTGGCGCAGTTATATTGACGAAATGTGCCTGTAAATATTGACTGACTGGCCTGACGTGGCGTACTTACATAGTTCCGTTTCCTAAGCCAACGTCGCAATAGAGTACTCATATTGTACACGTAAAAGTGATACGTTCGTACTTTTAGGGTGGGGTACGAACATTATTCACGGGCTCCGATCTTTTTCCATTTCAGATCTCATTTTCATAAGAACTGGCACTTGTGACTGAGCGACACTAGGCCTTTGAAAGATAGTTCAAGAGATATCCATGGTAGGTACACAAATGACTGTCATGGCTAACATTAGCATCGTATTTCAATGCATCGCTTGCAATATTGACTTGAAATTGTTGTCCTGTAATTTCGTGTGCAATACAAGTGTAACATAGTCCATTTTAAAACCTAAAGTTGTGACTGCATTATCAGTATTTACGGTAGGAAACCGGTACATTACTCGAAGGAATACATAAGAAGCGACTAGGCACATACCTTCTATGTTGCTCGTGTTTCAAATGTGGCGCAGTTATATTGACGAAATGTGCCTGTAAAGCTTGACTGACTGGCCTGACGTGGCGTACTTACATAGTTCCGTTTCCGAAGCCAACGTCGCAATAGAGTACTCATATTTTACACGTAAAAGTGATACGCTCGTACTTTTAGGGTGGGGTACGGACATTATTCACGGGCTCCGATCTTTTTCCATTTCAGATCTCATTTTCATAAGAACTGGCACTTGTTACTGAGCGACACTAGGCCTTTGAAAGATAGTTCAAGAGATATCCATGGTAGGTACACAAATGACTGTCATGGCTAACATTGTACTCTAGCATTGTATTTCTATGCATCGCTTGCAATATTGACTTGAAATTGTTGTCCTGTAATTTCGTGTGCAATACAAGTGTAACATAGTCCATTTTAAAACCTAAAGTTGTGACTGCATTAGAAGTATTTACGGTAGGAAACCGGTACATTACTCGAAGGAATACATAAGAAGCGACTCGGCACATACCTTCTATGTTGCTCGTGTTTCAAATGTGGCGCAGTTATATTGACGAAATGTGCCTGTAAAGATTGACTGACTGGCCTGACGTGGCGTACTTACATAGTTCCGTTTCCGAAGCCAACGTCGCAATATAGTATTCATATTTTACACGTAAAAGTGATACGCTCGTACTTTTAGGGTGGGGTACGAACATTATTCACGGGCTCCGATCTTTTTCCATTTCAGATCTCATTTTCATAAGAACTGGCACTTGTGACTGAGCGACACTAGGCCTTTGAAAGATAGTTCAAGAGATATCCAAGGTAGGTACACAAATGGCTGTCATGGCTAACATTGTACTCTAGCATTGTATTTCAATGCATCGCTTGCAATATTGACTTGAAATTGTTGTCCTGTAATTTCGTGTGCAAAGTGTAACATAGTCCATTTTACAACTTAAAGTTGTGACTGCATTAGAAGTATTTACATTAGGAAACCGGTACATTACTCGAAGGAATACATAAGAAGCGACTCGGCACATACCTTCTATGTTGCTCGTGTTTCAAATGTGGCGCAGTTATATTGACGAAATGTGCCTGTAAAGATTGACTGACTGGCCTGACTTGGCGTACTTACATAGTTCCGTTTCCGAAGCCAACGTCGCAATAGAGTACTCTTATTATACACGAAAAAGTGATACGCTCGTACTTTTAGGGTGGGGTACGAACATTATTCACGGGCTCCGATCTTTTTCCATTTCAGATTTCATATTCAATGCCATGTCAAGTTGAATGTCAAAATGATGGAAAATGTGTTATGACATCATCAATGCCACGGCAAATTGAATGTCTTCATGATGGAAAATGAATCATGACATCATCAATGCTATGGCAAGTTGAATGTCTTCATGATGGAAAATGTATTATGACGTATTCAATGCCATGTCAAGTTGAATGTCTTCATGATGGAAAATGAATCATGACATCATCAATGCTATGGCAAGTTGAAGTTGAATGTCTTCATGATGGAAAATGAATCATGACATATTCAATGCCATGGCAAGTTGAATGTCATCTTGATGGAAAATGAATCATGACATCATCAATGCCATGGCAAGTTGAATCTCTTCATGATGGAAATTTTTTTTTGACATCATCAATGCCATGGCAAGTTGAATGTCTTCAAGATGGAAAATTAATCATGACATCCTCAATGCCATAGCACGTTGAATGTCTTCGTGATGGAAAATGTATTATGACATATTCAATGCCATGGCAAGTTGAATGTCTTCATGATGGAAAATGTACTATGACATCATCAATGCCATGGCTAGTTGAATGTCCTCATGATGGAAAATGTATTATGACATCATCAATGCCATGGCAAGTTGAATGTCTTCATGATGGAAAATGTATTATGACATCATCAATGCAATGGTAAGTTGATGTCTTCATGATAGAAAATTCATTATGACATCATCAATGCCATGGAAAGCGCTATTACTGACAATATACAAAGCCTGGCAACGGGAAACGTATAATGTTTAGTTATTTCACATGTTAAATATGTGGTGACATTTGATCATTGAATTGTACATTGTCATTGTACATCAAATCAAATAAATATTTGAAACCTTCTAAAAAAATTCATGCATTTCGTGACTAAGTACACAAAGACAGAAGCTGATATACAACTACTGTATGTAAAAGATAAATAAATAAGTGACCCCTTTCAAGAGTGCTCTTAAAACTCACCTTTTCGACTGCAAGAACGAACTTGAAGACCTAATAATGTTTCCTACCTGAAATATTTTCAGTATTTTTTTTATCTTTCTAATTGCATGGTGTCGAGTCTCAGATTCAGCCAATGTGGGTATGTGAGAAAGCTTGCCAGTGGCTTCTCGTGGGTCAGTGGTTCTTTCTCGTGGTTTTCCCCAGGTTCTTCCTCCACCATTAATACTGGCCACCATGTATAACCTATTGTGTGCTGAAAAATGGTATTAAATCCTACAACAACAACAACAATTTCATGATGTTTGTTTGGGTTTTTTTGTAATCATATTATAGATGTTGTAAAGTGCTTAGAGCATCTAAAGATTAGGCGCTATACAAAGTCTTCATTATTATTATTATTATTAAATAGTGACTACTGCATAAGAAAGATGCATGAGTAGAAATGACCATATATAAAAGATAAATAAAGAGTAGAAATTATTAGTATATAAAAGATACATCACGAGTAGTAATTACTGCACATCAAAGATACATGAGTAGAAATTACTATACAAAAAATATAAATGAAGAGAAGTGATTAGTGTATATAAAAGATACATAAAAAGTATATATAAAATATACATAATTTGTAGTGAATATAAAAGATACAAAATGAGTAGTGACTAGTGTATATAAAAGATACATAATGAGTAGTGATTAGTGTATGTAAAAAAAACATGAGTAGTGATAAGTGTATATAAAAGATACATAAAGAGTAGTGATTATTGTATATAAAGATACATAATGAGTAGTGATTAGTGTATATAAAAGATACATAATGAGTAGTGATTAGTGTATATAAAAGATACATAATGAGTAGTGATTAGTGTATATAAAAGATACATAATGAGTAGTGATTAGTGTATATAAAAGATACATAATGTGTATTATGAAAGAGTAAGGTTAAAATCCATGAAGCAGCTGTTATGAAATACCAAGAAATACAAAGTAACAGCAATATATCCATGAATCCAACAAGTAACGATACTAAGAAATTATTTAAGTGCTGGAAAAATATATTAAAGTATAGATCAGAAATCCAATGTATACTGGATTACACAAAAGTTACAGGTTTCCATCTTTTACAACATATAATACCACTTCAAAATTTCATTCCTGAGCAATAATAATAAAAAATGAAATAAACTTTTGCCCACTGGTATTTTTCACAAATTGAAAACTCTAAGCCATTAGCATTTGTGCCATAAGTGTGCCAAACTTTGACAGACCTGATAATTATGCTACTGCAAACAATTGTGCAAACTTTTTGTAAGGAAGATTTTATTTATTTCCTAATTAAGATAATGAGCTTTGCTCAAGCAAAACCTTAAACTTTGTGATTAAGTAAAAAAAAACTTGTTTAATCTGTCAATATGGCTAAATATTAGCCCTTTTTATATCCTGAAGTCACATCTCTCTAATAAGATTATAAATTATCAAATGGCTGTGGGAGAAAAATACTCTGAAGGTGGTCTTTTTTCAAAAGCATCTTCTGTCTGATGTAATTAATGGGATTGAGTAACAGTAGTTTTTATAATTGGATGGTTTCATGTATGGGGTGGTTGGACACAGAGGTTGTAATCTATTTAGCATAAAACATCAAACGTGTGCATTAGCAATACCCAGGAGACAATTGAGACATGGTCCTTAGTGGGAGGTCCTCATACAATGCACAGGGGACAATTTAGACATAGACCTTAGAAGAAGCAGGTCTTTTTACAATACCCAGGAGGCAATCGAGACATGGTCCTTAGAAAGAGGTCCTCATACAGTACCCAGGAGACAATATGAGGAGGTCCTCTCATACAATAACCAGGAGACAATGCTGACATGGTCCTTAGATGGAGGTCCTCGTACAATAATTAATAATTAGAGAACAATCCAGAAGTGATATTTATTAGTAAGTAGGCTTTATACACCACACAAAGGACAATCTAGACAGGGTCTTTTACTAGGAGAGGGTCTTTATACAAAACCAGAGCAAGTATTTATACAACACCCAGGGGCTAATGTAGACATGGTCCTTACTAGGAAGTGGTCTTTATATAACACAAATAAAGTATTTATACAACACCCACAGGACAATCTAGATATGATCTTTACAAGTAGGAGGTCTATAAACAACACCAACAGGATGGTCTAGAAGTGATCTTTAACAGTCAGAGGTCTTTATACAGAACTTTGTTGTGGGACAATTGTGATATTTACTAGTAAAAGGTCTTTATACAAAACTCCAGAGGACAATTTAGACATTAACAATAACAACTTGGCCATTACATACAGCTGGCCTTATATGCAGTTATTAGCTAATATAAAAAATGCTATAAATTACATTGATAGTCCTTGGCAATGGTGGATAAAACATGTTGCTCTAAATTTGGAAACTACAATGCCAGATTCTGCTGAACATATGCACCTGTTGCATGAAAATAAGCATAAAGAAATCCTCTATTAAAATGCAAGGGTATGGGAATTAAACAAAGCAACTACTGGTGCAAAGTTTCTGCTGAAATATTTATTTGTTGAATAACAGTCAAGTAATATGGCACCTGTTCTGTTTTTAATTGCTCTATTTGAGGATATCTTCTGTGCCAAAATTGGAAAGTTGAGGGATACAAATTTCATCTTCTTGGTTTAGTTCTTTTACTGGATATATCTAATTCAATGTTAGGCACCTGTTTTGTAAATACAAAAATTGGGGGTTGGGTTGGGCTATCATGTGTTGAGGCAGGTGCATGTATTCAGCAGAATATAAATGTGTTATGTCAAGTTCCTTTCACCAAGTGGTCTATATGTGGATAAATCGGCGAGAAAAAATATACCTCTCTCGAGTTGTCGTAATTTTTAACATAACTGGTTCTTGTTTTGTTTGTAAACAGGTAGATTTTTCTCGTTCACCATACTCCAAATCTTCCATACTTAATGAAAAGTAGAATGAGAATATACAAGGTATAACATATGCTTCCTCGGAGCTGATCACAAACCACAAGTGTAACGTCTCAAAAGTGTAATGTCTCACATGTGTAACATCTCACCTGTGTAATGTCTCACATGTGTAACATCTCCCATGTATAATATACATATTCAGAACTTGATATGTTAATAACATCTGACATGACAGCTGCTGCTGAGACCACTCTCTTTCAAAACCTTCACCCACAATGACTTTTCCTTTGAAGAATAAATGTTGTCATGATTATTCCTATTCATTATCATAGTTTAACAGTTTAACATAGCCATAATCACCCCTCCTTAATCAATCATTTCAGAAAATGATAACTAAATACTTGGTTTTTTAACTTTTCTACAATTTTTCAATTATTCTAATTCTTACATTACTAATTATAATTAAATAAAACAAAGTAAAATTATGCAAATAAATATCTGATCATTAGCACACTTAAGAATTTGCTTGATTGCAATTCTACACAAACAAATCGATGATGTCTGAGTCATCAGTTTATTCTGGCATCAAAGAATAACGTATAATATATAATTAGCTCAGTTTTTCAAGAGCCAATGGCTAAAATCATCTATTTTATTAAAGGCATGTCACGATAAATTCCACGAAAAACTCCACAATAAACAAAGGTTGGTCACAGTGACCCATATTGTAGGTTCCAGGAATAAGTCTTAATGAAATTTGGGTATACGCTTTTTGTTGATATTTCCTAGAATAATGGGATTTAACCTATATGTGCCTCATGAGCAGGACCATAGCATTTTGACAAAACTAGGTCACTATTTCCAAATTGTCATGCTCATGTAATTTGCCTTGTTTAGAACTTTGTACAGATTTTCAGCTACAAATGCTTGCATGGTTGTCTAATTTAAAAATGATAAGTACTGTAAAGTTCAGAAATACAAAATACAGACATGCCACAAAAAATGGTTTCTTGTTTAACATTTTACGTTCCATCATGCACAGATTTAAAATGATGTTTCCTATCTTAATGGTACACCTTGCAGGTTATTAAATGCTAAATACTACTTCAACATCATAAAAAAATGTATCAAAGTCAATCAATGCTGGGCATGACAATATCTACAACCACTTAGTCAGACCCATGTCCACAGGTATAATGGATATAATTTTTAAACTTTAACACTGTGTCACACTTAATTAAGGTTAAGTCAATTTAAGTATTTTCCAGGATATAAGACGATACTTTTTTACTTGAAAGCCAGGTCTTCGCTTTATACTCCGAATTGACTTATATATGGATTATGTTATTGATGAAAGTTTATATAAGTTACGTTCATAACTACAGGTAATAAAATGAACTGCAACATGGATGTGCTTTCAATTATAATAAAACAAGCATGGACTGTTTATTCAGCTGTGTCAATTGATAACATAATGTAGCAGTGATTTGTCCAGAAGTAAAATCACAAGCATTTTAGCATCGGTAATGCAATTTCACGATTGCTGGTAATATGGAATATCATACAATGATACCATTAATAGTGTAAAATATGAAGCCAAGATATTGATCTGGCCTCGTCTTATACTCCGAATTGACTTAGATATGGACGAAGGATGGAAAATTTACAAAATTTGTGAATTCGACTTATACTCCGAATCCACTTAAAAGCCGGAAAATACTGCAAATGCATAAACTGAATAATATATAAACCATCTCATTGACGGAATGGAATTAATGAAGTATAAACACAAGTGATGCATGCAAAAAATTATTAATTCCGGTCAAACTTACTTTTCAGGATCAAACTCCTCCTCAGTATCTCTCTCTCTGCTGGTTCCCTGGCAGAGGTCTCTTCTGCTAACCTCCGGCTGGGTTCTGATAGTTCCTGAAGAAAAAATGTAAAGTTGTGTCGCTACTGTACATGACTAGAATAATTTAAATTCAAAGCTTAAATACATAATCTTAATCCCAACTGTGGTCATAAATAATCGGAAAAATACATTATTTGTAGAAACTTTAAAGCTCTTAATTTCAGGATGCTTTCTGTTAAAGTGGTTTTTCCAATGCTGAAAACAGGAAACGATGATGGATGTATGAAGGACAATGCCTGATACGTTAACTATGATGCTCAATGGATGCAGGACCATACCAAAAGCTCACTTGTCTTTCAAGCGAATTGATTTAAACCAGGAAAGATAAACACAAATAAAACCCTGATGATAAAATTACAGAGCTTGTGTTTTGAGGAGCATGATTGCTCTTATGTGCTGTGACACTAATTAATCTGCTTCCAGGAGTGTGATGGATAGCTCTCCTCAATAGTATTGTTCAAAACAGATTTCCAAGTGTTTTCTGAGCAAATGTCTCAAATTTTGTCTCAGATTTTAATGGCAGTTGCCTTTCGCGAATATTGTTATCCTTACAGTTTCTGGTATTTTGGTATACTGTAATTGACGATGTGATGAAAGCAATCGTGTTTTAAACATATGAGGAGATAACTCTACTCAATACTACCAGGAGTGCTGTTTGCAGTTTTCCTGCACTTTACAAAAGACAAGACCTGTAATTATAAACCAAACCTGCCGAATCATGCAATCTGGCCAGAATCTCTCCAAATTTACTCAAAACAGTGGGCTTCATCTAAAGAAGAATAAAAGCTGATAATGCCCAAATATACAACTTCATCAGTGATAAATAACATAGTATTGGACAGTTTCTTGGTCAAATTAAGAATGCTGTCACAGTTTCATAAATAACTGAACTTAAAATATGCTACTGGCATCCTATTTGCCCTAAGCATGTAAACACAGTTATTTCATTTTTGTTGCCTGAGCTTTGGGACTCTATTTGGCATTTTTCCTCTTGTTAAAATCTGAATAATTGTAGCTACTTTGCACAGAATCCATTAAAGTGAGAAACGAATTATAAAATTAACTATTATAAAATGTAAACCTTCACACCCTTTGTTTTCTTCTTTTCAAGAAAATACATATAAATTATATTCATCTTCTGATAATATATTAGTAATCACAAGGAACAAGTATTAATTCAATTATATATAGAAGTAAACATTTATGTTTAGTTTTGAAAAAAATTAGATTTCTGGAGAAATGAACAAGAAAAATATCCAATTTCAAAATATTTCTGGTTAGCATCTCATTTCAAACATATCAAAAGATATAGCTATCAAAGTTGATGGCATTAAAATTTTATTTAAAGTCTTAAAATTTAAATTTTCAGAGCTGGTAAACTAATAGAAAATCTTAAGTATGAATAAAATTGATTAATGTTATCTCTCCTGAAATTTTTAATCTTAAAAGAAGTTCTTAACCAATTCTTATATAGTTTTCATCAATGTTGGCACTATTAATTGCCAAAGTTGTCAACAACCATCAAGCTCTTCTGAATTGGACATTTCATTGTTTATCATAAGTTAGCTGACAAAGAACATTCCACTGAGTCTTTCTTCTTATACATGGTCAATCTGCCTCCAAATAATTTTTTCTGGAGCAAATTTGACAACTGAAATAATATCCTGGTTTTCAGATGGTAAAGCAGTGGATTCCTAATACAAGGGTCACATGTTAAATAACTGACCATACCAGTTCAGTTCAGGTGCATAGGTGTGACTTGTGTTGTTCCAATTATCGATTATAATCGATCATCAGTTGGTTGAGCAGATAATCGATTGTGAACTCCATAATCGATTGTGTGTAAAGGAAGACTACTTTTTAGGTGTATGCAAAGCACAAAGGTTAGTAAAACTCCCAGCCACTAAAGTTGACCTGAAATTTATTAATTACCTTCACAAATACAAATATGAAACCTTATGATTCATAATTAGGAACATATAGTCATTATTACATGGTCAAGTTGTTAAATAGTTGAGTTAATAAATTTAAAAACATTTTGTTGATTTGTTTCAGTTAAATTGAAACTTCTTTTGTAGTATTTATAAACAATGACAAACAAGAAAAACATGACCTTCTAAAATGTAACTGTTTAACAAAAATTAAAATTTGCTCTTAGTAACCGATTATAATCGATGATCAATTGGTTAAGGGGAACCGATTATCGATTATGAAGTTCTGACCGATTCCCATCACTAGGTGTGACCTTGGGAAAGACACTTATCTCCCATTTATAAAGGATAATATACAGCACAAGATAGGCTATACATGGTGGCCAGTATTAATGATGGAGGAAAAACCCGGAAAAAGATCAACATGCAAACAGAGCTGAGATGGCAGTTATCCATAATGGAGAGCACTTTAGACCACTAGGCCACTGGAGGCCCCATTAATCTATGTTAAAACCAATCAACCGTCCGACCAACTAACTCATTGCTTGCCTAGCTTTAAGTCCTGACCCAATAGTAATGAAATTGTGTAAGCAAAGAAAAAGAAATTATACTCAATCCATCCCATAATTTGTAGAATGAAAACTCATATTGCAAGTTTCACAATATTTTTTTAAACTTTTTCATGCTTGGAGAGATTTAAAAAGATGATGACATTATGTCAAAATTTTACTCATAATTTAAGTTGGGTTTAAATTACAAAGGATACAAATTCTTGAAATTTGAGCAGGAGTCGAGTTTTTGTGCTCTTTTTAAGTCTCTGCTAATGTCATACCTTGATGATACTAAACTCGTAATACTGGTATCCCTTAAAGCTCTCTGCCACTGCTGTCATGGTTCTCGATGTTTTCTCCCAGAAGTGTAGTAGCGAGGACTGATAGTTAGCAAGGACATGGGAAAACATATTACAGCGGCTAGCGGCCAGAAGATCTATTTTCTGCATTACATCAAGCTTCAGCTTGTCAAATCGCGCCTTTGTCTTTCTAACTTGTGCTTGAACCTGAAAATTTAGAGATAATGAATACTCGTCTGTTTCTCATACAGACAAGATATAAGGTAGTTTACAATTTAATTAACTTATTTTGGATTTAAAGATGCTTCTGATTTATTTAAGTTGAATTGAATTTAAAGATGTTTCCAATTTAATTAATTTACCTTGTATTTCATGACACTTCCTATCTAATTAAGTTATCTTGTAATTAAAGATGATTCCAATTTAATTAAGTTATCTTGGATTTAAAGATGCTTCCAATTTAATTAAGTTACCTTGGATTTAAAGATGCTTCCAATTTAATTAAGTTACCTTGTATTTCAAGACACTTCCCACTTAATTAATTTGTCTTGGATTTAAAGATGCTTCCAATTAAATTAAATTACCTTGGATTTAAAGATGCTTGCAATTTAATTAAGTTACCTTGGATTAAAAGATACTTCCAATTTAGTTATGTTATCTTGGATTTAAAGATGCTTCCAATTTAATTACGTTACCTTGGATTTAAAGACGTTTCCAATTTAATTAAGTTAACATGGATTTAAAGATGCTTCCAGTTAAATTAAATTACCTTGGATTTAAAGATGTTTCCAATTAAATTAAATTACCTTGGATTTAAAGATGTTTCCAATTTAATTAAGTTACCCTGGATTTAAAGATGCTTCCAATTTAATTAAGTTACAATGTATTTCAAGACACTTCCCATTTAATTACCTTGGATTTAAAGATGCTTCCAATTTAATTAATTACCTTTGATATAAAGATGCTGTCCATTTATCTAAGTTATATAGTATTTAAAGACACTTCCAATTTCATTAATTTAAAATATCTTTAAAGACACTTTCAATTTAATTAAGTTACCTTGGATTTAAAGATGCGCCCCATTGTATTTAATGACGATTCCAATTTAATTAAGTTACCTTGGATTTAAAGATGCTTCCAATTTAATTAAGTTACCTTGTATTTAAAGATGATTTTAATTTAATTAAGTTACCTTGGATTTAAAGATGATTTCAATTTAATGAAGTTACCTTTGATTTAAAGATGGTTTTAATTTAATGTATTGATCATTTATTTAAAGATGCTTCCAATTGAATAAGTCCCACTGTATTTCAAGAACTAACACTTCTACTATTACCTTTATTTTGCTTTCTTTCCATTTTTCTTGATTTTCAAAATTAGTTGACCTTTCAATGGTCTTAGTTTTGCCTGATTTCTTGGCAGAACCTTCCTCATAGTTAATATGAAAATACATAACCTTGATTACTTGCTAATGGCTTCTGAAAATCTAAAGACAATCTTTAAAGCCCTTGAAAAGATTTCTCAGTTGGCCAGTTGGCTTGTTGATCTGTACTTACTTTTATGTTTTAATACAACTAGAATCTCTTTCCATTATTGATGCCAAGACAACAAGTGGCATACTAGTGTCACTTCATTTGAAATAACTATTCCATTAATACCTTCAACAGTAATGGATCACTGATTTTTATTTCAAAGAATCATGTGCCAGTAAATACAGCCTTAAAAATGGTAGGTAATACAGTAACTCAAGATAATGTCACTCAATACTAACTTGAGTGTAAAATTTAAAAAATATGGTGAGAATATGTGTTAATGTGTGTGTGTGTGTGTGTGTGTGTGTGTGTGTGTGTGTGAAAGATTTGGATTTTTAATGAAGCTTTAATCATTTTTTCGGTCATATTGTTATGCAGTGTAGCAGTTTACAGTGATGTCTAGCACTGGGGCATCATGCCTCAGACATGAAGTACATGTCCCAACAAGTCACATTATCCTGATATCAGGCTGTAGAGTCCTAAGACAAACATATTAATGCTGAGAGCCTAGCAAGTATTAGTACCATTTTTATAAGACCTTAGAATAATTCAACAGGGGTTCAAATCCGCGACCTCCCACACCCAAGGCGGACACTCTAACCACTAGGCCACCTGAGTGGTTTTGGTCAGAATAAATTTTATAAAAAATGTTTTAAAATTAAATATACTAGTTCAAAAAGTGCATGATGCGAGTAATTTTTTCCATATTTCAACTCTGAACTGTATTAGAAAACAATATTTGAGTATATAAGAAATTTATGGTGTTTTAAACACTTCACCTACATCAAACTCATCATTTAAAAAAAATATCAGCATTCTTGACTTCTCAAATATATATTTTTTTAAATTTCACACTTCTCAAATATATTTTTTTAAAATTTCACCTTTTAAAATAAAAACCCCCTCACCTTTCTAAGATAAACCATCTAAAACACTGACTGTTCTGATGGCCTAAGTGGCTACAGCATCCGCTTCAAATGCGGCAGGTCAAGTTCAAAGTGACTCCAAGTCATATCAAAGAATTATAAAACTGGTACTAACAGCTGCCCAACCTGGCACTATGCATTAAACGGTTAGTGGTAGGACATGTCTGTGGCATGATGCCCTAGTATTAGACATCACTATAAACTTCTACACTGCACACACAGTAGCAATATGACTAAATATTTTAAAATTATATTAAAAATCCCAAAACACACTCCCTCTAAAATAAACACACCTTTCTAAACTTCTCCAGCTGTTTGAAGGTGTCTGGATCAAGCTCTTCTGACACATTTTTCATTCATATGAGGGCACCTCTGTATTCTGTCCTAGCTCCTTCCATCCTGTTAATCGTCATTAAAGTGTCAGAGATTGCACGATACCTGAATGTCTCCACCTCTTGATACAGTCTTACTAGAGGTACTCGTAGCGCTAACCTGTAGTCAAAAGGTAAGTGATATTTCATTGCATTTTAAGTCAGCTACAAACATTTTCAATGAAAGACCTGTCAAGAAAATGCTTAATATTTCAGTCAAACAAATAAATTCCGATGTAGCTGCAACATTTTGACTTGATATATTTTAACATGTTTTATTTTTTGGCACATTAAAAAGCAATGCAGAATGTTCAGTTCCAGTTCAAATGCTTATTTAATATTTATAAAATCATCAAATTAGTATCTTTATTTCTAGAATGACTCATCTAATAAAGAGGAGATCATGGGAAGGCCGCTTAAAAACTGATAAAGTCAAAAGTTATAAAATTTTTAAAAAAAATATTTATAACGCAATCTTAATCTGCACTGTGTATATTTTCTTTAATCTGCAATAATAAAAGTTCATTGGAAACCGATGAAAAGTGCAAAAGTTTTTAAAATTGACACAAAAATGTGATGACTGATTTTGGTGCTTTACAGCACAGCAAAACAAGTAGGTTATTCAGTGCTCAGGCAGTGAAAATGGGTCAAGCCAATGTCACTCTATGGTAGTCAAAATGGGTCAAGCCAATGACACTCTATGGTAGTCAAAATGGGTCAAGCCAATAACACTCTATGGGAGTCAAAATGGGTCAAGCCTATGACACTCTATGGTAGTTAAAATGGGTCAAGCCAATGACACTCTATGGTAGTCAAAATGGGTCAAGCCTATGACACTCTATGGTAGTCAATATGGGTCAAGCCAATGTCACTCTATGGTAGTCAAAATGGGTCAAGCCTATGACACTCTATGGTAGTCAAAATGGATCAACCCAATATGGTAGTCAAAATGGATCAACCCTAACATGGAACTGAAACCCACATCCTTTCAGTTGCAAGTATGTCACTGACCATGGAGCCATCATGGACAATGACTGGACTAATGGAGTGACAGACCATGGAACCATCATGGACAATGAATGGACTTATGGAGTGACAGAAGTGAGATGAGCAGACAAATATAATATATTGCTCTATGATACTGTGTTTAGAGAATGGCATAAAAGGACATACTGGTAGACAAAGATAGATTTGCTAGTGCTAAGGTACTTCAAAAATCCAGGACTAGACCCTGCAATAAGTATTTTTAACAAATCTTACTTCATGTGCATTTGAAATGCATTCATAATTTTTGTTGTACCTCAGTCCATTCACATCTGCATTTCTTGCATTCAGAATTCATTTGTCCATTCAAATTTGCACTTAAAATATGAACTTCTTTTTCATTTATGGCTATATAATTATATTCTACTTTTGTTGTATTACTTACTTGCATGATTTCCTTTCTTCTTTGTATAAAAATGAATTTGTAAATGCCTTTATTGAAGTAATATGTTCCACGAAATGCATTTTCTTGATTTAGGTTTTCATGGAAATGCATTTAATGAATAAGATTATCCACTGAAAAGGGAGAGATCTACTATTTCTGCTGAAAGGAGAGATCTACTATTTTCATATATTGTCTTATTTAGAGGTCCGGGAAAGACAAGTGGTCTAAAGTATTCTCTTTTACTGATCACTGCCATCTCACTCCTGTCTGCGTTGGCTTGAATCCCCATCTCAGCCTATGTGTGTATATGAGAAAGCTTGTCCGTAGTTTCAAGTGGATCACTGGTCATTCTTCCCATTTCTAAACTCAACTAGTAATACTGACCACTATGTATAGTCTATGATGTGCTGAAAATAACCACAGCAAAAAACGTGTCTTATTAAAAAGTGTGCTTTAATTGAATATCTAATCTATGAAGGGCATAAGACAACACTGAATTTATGATACCTAAAAATCTATTACACAATAATTTTAAAATATACTGTAAACACATTGGATTTCTTTCCCTTCAATAATTCAATCATTCTATGTTTATGTTTTTCATTCTATTTTCATCAGAATGACAATCAATATGTTTTCCTCATTTTGTAATCCATATTTTATCAGAAACGAGTCATCACTCTTAGCTCAGCATTTCATACTCCATTTTCTTCAGAAAACAGTCATCACTCTTAGTTATGTTTCACAATCTCCATTTTCTTCAAAAATCACTCATCACTATGTTTAGGTTCATTCTGCAATCCATTTGTATTTCTTTTTATTTTCAGTCAAAAAATTATTTATTTTAAAGTCAATACACATATTAAAAATTTCAGCAATAAACTGAAACATAGGGTAACAAATCAGGACTCAATAACATGACTGGCACAGTCATATTGCCATGGGCCTTGCACTGTAAAATCTGACCTTACTCTGTGGATTAGGGATGTTCCATTTAGATTTAATAAGTTATACAAAGGTAGGCATATTTCAAAAAAATATGAAAAGTACTCTAATTGGTCTAAGAGTTTATATGAAAATGATACAAATTTCTAAACTGTATCTATGGGTTACTATGAGTACAGTATTTTGATTGGTTAAACTTTTTTAAGATTTGAAGTCGTAAAACAGTTTTTGTCAGTGAAACCTCATAATATTATTTAACATCACCACAGTGAGATAGTCATGTGAGTTGTGTGTATATATATATGTACCTTTGTTGAGCTGCAAAACTCTGTGACTTGCCAACAGCAGCCATTATCTTGCCGGCTCTCGTCTTATCCTGACTGCTAGTTGATTTGAGGAACCGACCAGTTGCATTTTCTTCTAGTGACAAAGCTGTAATTAAATAACCATTGTTATTGTTAGATTTTAAATTAATGCATTACTATGGCAACAATATTTGAATATTTTGACAACTGATACATGATTACATTTGCCAGAATCATAAAGTACTTTTGAAAATTAGTGCCTCACAACTGTTGGTATGGCTGTAATTTTCTAGGCATATTGAAAATATCAGAAGTTGATTCTCCTTGTGGGCAGCTCAAATTACAGAAAGCTTATGAAATAGAAAAGCCTTTAAATAAAGTCCAAATCAGTTGCAGTTCAAATCTGTTACAGTCCGAATCTGTTACACATTCACATTCTTTTTCAAAGTCTAAGACTCTTTTCCTTGCTGTGGGGATGAAGACAAATGATAAGGCACCTGACTGGTCAATTACAAGCCTAATTAATTTTAATTGGCAGGTCTGTCATCACACTTGTACTGTTTTAACCTGGTGGTCTATAAGGCTGCATTGTTTTCATGTGTAAATGGCTTAGTTCCACGTACTGTTAAAATAAACATTCATAAAATCAGTAAATATACAAATGTCTTAGTTCCGTGTACAGCCAATAAACATTTATAAAATCGGTAAAAGTATAAATGACTTAGTTTCTTGTACTGCCAATAAACATTTATAAAATCGGTAAAAGTGTAAATGGCTTAGTTCCGTGTACTGCCAATAAACATTCATAAAATCAGTAAATGTACAAATGTCTTAGTTCCGTGTACTGCCAATAAACATTTATAAACATTAGTAAAAGTGTAAATGGCTTAGTTTCGTGTACTGCCAATAAACATTTATAAAATCGGTAAAAGTGCAAATGGCTTAGTTTCATGTACTGCCAATAAACATTCATAAAATCAGTAAATGTACAAATGTCTTAGTTCCGTGTACTGCCAATAAACATTTATAAACATTTGTAAAAGTGTAAATGGCTTAGTTTCGTGTACTGCCAATAAACATTTATAAACATTTGTAAAAGTGTAAATGGCTTAGTTTCGTGTACTGCCAATAAACATTTATAAAATCGGTAAAAGTGTAAATGGCTTAGTTTCGTGCACTGCCAATAAACATTTATAAAATCGGTTAAAGTGTAAATGGCTTCGTTTCGTGTACTGCCAATAAACATTTATAAATTCGGTAAACATATATATGGACAGTCATGTAGCTGTGACTGACTGATGAAGGAACTACCCATACCAAATAACTGATATATATTTCCACAGCAGTCATACTGGCACCATTTTCATTTACGACCAACTGGACATCATAAGCATAGCTGCCAACCCTCCAGTCTCGCAATTAGTGAAAATGGTGAATTTTGACATTAATTTGTGAAACTCATAAACAATGCTTCAGTGCTGGAAGCTTGCAGATCTTCCGTTGATGGTTTAAAATATTCCAGTGGTGAAATCTACTGTGAGTTCTTAATTTTCCCAACCTATTATGTGCTTTTTGCTTCCAATGTGCTTCTTCACATCGTCTGTCACCATGTCCAATGCTAAAATTTGTGACACAGTGTGTACAAAAAACATGATGTATAGCTGTGTTTGATTGATGAATGCACATCGATTTTTTAAATATTCCAAACTAAACTTCACTTTTTGTGAAATACATTTCTTCTTCCTTGGTGGTGAAGCAATTTTAAGATGCGATAACGAATGGTAATTCAAATAAGTGTTGACAGAAGTACTGAGCAAAGTTCCAGTTAGGCCCCAGTTTCTTTCAAAACCATTGGTAAAGCTACTCGAATACATATAGATTAAAATGAGCTAAAATGCTTGCTACCAGACCAACTGTACCAATCAGCTCTAAAACTACTAAAATCGCGACATGCAGTACTAGACTGTTTCGGCAACTGCCAATATCATAACTAGTATTTAATGGGAAATTGGATATTTTATTAAAGATTTAAAATAATTGAGAATTGGGGAATTCAATTATTTTGCAAGTGATGTGAATCGCTAAAAATAAATATGAAATTCATGCCAAAATCACGAGGATTGGCAGCTTTGCCTGAGCTTTTCCATGAAAACCAAATGCTGATATGACCATTAATTAATGATTAGTAGTGGTAAAAAAAAAATGTCAAGATTGCCATTGGAGCCCCGAGTGGCCAAGTGGTCTACAGCGCTCTCCGTTACGGATCACTGCCATCTCACCTCTGTCTGTGTGGGTTCGAGTCTAAGATTCGGCTAATGTAGTTATGTGAGAAAGCTTGCCAGTAGCTTCTTGTGGGTTGTGGTTCTTTCCGGGGGTTTTCCCGGGGTTTTCCTCCACAATATTACTGGCTGCCATGTATAGCCTATCGTGTGCTGAGAAATAGTGTTATACCCTACAACAAGATTGCCACTGCAATGTCCATATTGGATGTCTGCATGGCACCATTTTCATTTAGGAACAAATAGACATCATACACTGTCTTTGAACCTCTTACTGATTTGACCAGCAGTTCAGGAAGAGTAGACAGCGATAGCAAGATCTCAAGATGTTCTCTGTGGCTGCCACACTGGATGTACTAGTGGCACCATTTTCATTCAGGACAAACTAGACCTCTAAAGAAGAATCTGGTGAAAACCCTTTGTCAAATGACTTTACCTTTGATAAATAGTACCAGTAACATTTTTTTTTGCAATGGCAGCCATATCAGACATTAGATCGCCACCCTCTTCATTTAGGACCAACTGGATGTCATATGATCATCACTTTCATATAGGACCAACAAGATATCATATCATATCAGAAGATGTTTAGAGAAAACTCCATGCTGATGTGATCATTCAAAGAAGCATCTGCATCATTTTCGTTCAGGACCAACTAGACCATTGTATGTCTGTGTAAATTTGACTGCAATCCTCAAAGTAGCTTGAGCTAATGGTTGGAAAGATGACCATCTGATAAGCTATTCCATCCTATGACCATATGATAACATATGATAAGCCATTCCATTCTATGACCATCTGATAAGCTATTCCATTCTATGACCATCTAATAACATAATGATAAGCCATTCCATTCTATGACCATATGATAAGCTATTCCATTCTATGACCATCTGATAAGCTCTTCCAGTCCATGACCTATTGAGCTTAAAAACAGTAAATATGTGTCCCCATAATATCAATGATTTTGTGTGTGCTTGTGGGATTAATATATATATGTGTGTGTGTATGTGTGTTACCTCTCAACCATATTAAAAGTATGTAAGTCATGCTTAATTGCACTTCCCTTGGGTGTACGATAATAATAACTCATTAATAATTGTGAAATCATGTGCATTATGATGTTACAGGCATTCTTTGTGGAATTCATTGTTTCCATGGCGTTGAATTCAATGTTCCCATAGTGTGGAATTCAATGTTGCCATTGCATGGAAATCAATAATATGTGGAATTCGATGTTCCCACAGAGTAGAATTCAAATTCAATGTTTGCATAGCATGGAATTCAGTGTTCCCATAGCAATGAATTCAATGTTTCCATGCCATGGAATTCATTATTTCCATGGTATAGAATTCAACAAACTGGACAGATATAACTTTATGGAACATTTTAGTATATTAACATTTACTTGTGCTTTTTGATATTCTGCATGCATAATGATACAATGTTGAACACTGAAATTAAGAAATGTATGAAACAATAACTAAACTGGTTAATTTAAAATTATGTATTTTTTTCTAAATAAGAAAGTAACATAATTACAATAACATAGATAAAAATATTATAGTTTTTAACTGATCTCCTAATTTTTCTAACTTGTATTGTTATTCATGAGATAGAATGTCCAAGATTCTCTAAGCTGGAAATCCAGGATTCCAAGTTTAAAAATACTGTTGAGAAACATGAACAATAATTTGAATGGAAAATCCTATATATGTCCAGTGTAAATGAGAGTTCCAGCCATTCCCTTCCATTTTTCTAACCTTTATCTAAACTTTTCGTGTCATTGTCTCTGTCAACAAACAGGGATGACATTTTTTTGCAAGCCCGCTTCTTCTTTCCATTGCCATCAGTTTCCTTTACACCAAGATTCGTTGGAGAAATTTAAACTTTTGACCAATCAGAATACTGTTTACGAGAGTTGTGGGCTAACTAATATATGGAGCAAATGCGTTACAAGGGTTGTTGCGGAATGGAACTGAAAAGAATGGTTTAAAAAACGGACTATTTCAAGAAAAATCGGATTCAAGTCAGGAGAAAAGCGGAATTCCGTTTTAAAACGAAGAAAAATCATGTCTGTGTAATGTATTCTAACTGCTGGTAGTACCCAAGTTGTATTATAGTAATTACAAAAAGGTAAACCGCTCCAATTGCATAGTGGTTAGAGCGTCCGCCGTGGGAGTGTGAGGTCGTGGGTTCGATACCAGGCCGAGTCATACTAAATACTTACAAAAATAGTACTAACAGCTGCCTCGCTTGACGCTCAGCATTATTATGGTATTTTACAAATAGACAATGTATTAATGTAATTAATTAATGTAAATAGACAATGATAGTACCTAGATTGCATCGTGATAATTAAAAATAGGCAAAATATTGAATAAACTTGACGTATAGCTTTCCATATGCTCATTGTATTTGTTCTTTGCAAGTTAAGGTCACCTTAAACATATACTGCTATAACATCTGATATACTCTGCCTTTACTAGAACAATGTACACTCTGCCTTTTGGCCGATGGACATTACTATAGCTGTTACTTTATACACTGTACCTTGTGACCAATGGACATTACTATAACAATGTACACTCTGTCTTTTGGCAGACATATAAATATTAAACCTAATTTCTGAAATTGTATGCAAGCTAATGGTGTAATTTTACATTACCACACAGCCTGTCTTGGTACTTTTCTATCACTCGCAGTAGTTCCATACAGGACCTCTGAATTGCCTTGAAAACCTGACAACATAATAACATTTCATAATTACCAAGCAGGGTACAATGATATTCCAATAAAACATTATATAACATTTTTGTTATTTATTACAAATATAATATTTGCGGCATGTAAAAAAAAATGCCATATGTCAGGGTCATGGGAAAGTGTTGACCTGGGCAAAACAGTTGTTCTTGTTTACCGATCTGCTAAACGTGCCCCCAAAGATATATTCACTGTACTCTGTCTTGATATCACATCATAATTGCTCTGTCTTGATATCACATCATTGTCATCAACTTTTTTATTTCAATACAAGGCATTAATTACAACTTTAATCTAAAAGCAATTCCCTTTAAGGAGAAAAGTGACCAATTAAAAAGGGAGGTTTTATTATCAGCAATCAAATGTTGGTGCTAACACGATGATTACAAATGCCAGAAATCCCAATGCTATGTATGTAATTCCCACTAAAATTCACAAATGCCAGAAATCCCACTGCTTTCTGCAGAATTCTCACTGAAATTCACAAATGCCAGAAATTCTACTGCTATCTACCGAATTTCCACTGAAATTCACAAATGCTATAAATCTCAGTGCTATATATGTAATTCCCACAAATGCCATAAATCCCACTATCTATGGAATTCCCACATAAAATTCACAAAAATACCAGAAATGACACTGCTCTTTAAAGAATTATGACTAAACATTAATGCCAGAAATAACAGTGTCATCTAATGAAACCCTATTGAAACAAATGTTTGCTATTAGAACCAACAAGATCGTGGGATAAATATGTATGTAAAGTTTATAGTAATCCTCCAAAAAGTTGAGAAGTATTGATAACAGACTAATGCGAACATGGATGGATGACAAAAATGAGATACCAAAGGAACATCCTATAAGTTCCCATGGTCTAAGGCAATTGGGTCTACAAATTTTCTGTACAACGGATAAAGCGAATCCTTGTGCATCCTATCTAGCAAAACATACAAATGGGCCAAACCTTTTGGTTTCTTTATTTTAATCATTTTGAATTTTTTAAGTTGGAGAATACTTAACAGCAGATTTAAAGAGGTTTTTCAAGTGATGCTGAGTATGATTGATGGATGCAGTATTCAAGTGTCATTACCTTCCAAAACGTAATTTAAATTCTGTACAAAAGTTGCATCAAGTGTAAACTTCACACATCTGTTCAGTAAATATTTGCTTCTGGCAACATGCTTGTGTAAAAAGTCACTGTCCTGGAGTATAATTTAAACATTTCCAGCAAAAAGTCTCCAATATATTATCTTTAGTTCATGGATGATATGTCATCAATTTAATACATGTGAATCCTCGCCTCAAGCTTTGCATCCAGTTCTGCATCTGATGCCACAACATGTTCATCCTCCTTCTTGCCTAGTTTTTGGATGACAGCCTGTTTTGTTGTCCAGTATGTCTCCTTCATTTTGTGAAGAGTGGATGTCTCTCTCTGTTCCACAAAGCGGTCATAACTAGATCCACTGTATCCATGGCTACTGAAAAAGAGCAAAACAAATCAGCTTGACCACGGTTTATATGATTATTATTCAGGTTAAATTTTACAAGATTTCTGTAGCCAATGTGTTTCTATGAGTCCAGCCTACGGTACTGTATATCCGTTAATTTAAATCAGTTGCAATATGAACTTTACGATGTATTAAAAAATTCCCAAAAGAAACGTAAATCATTCTATTTTCTATGCAGTGAAAAAGCATGCTTTGTGCTAGTGGATGTCTGTGTTTATGAAATAAATTACGGTCAATAATTTTATTTTCATGGGTATCAATTTTTAAGGTTTGCTAAAAGTGACATTTTCACTAGCATTTTAAATTCATGAATCATGATAGAGATCCTATATTTTACCCATCCCATAATTAAGACCCATATCTCCTCTTTTCATATGTAAAATAAATCTTAAAATGCTGATCTGGCAAAAATCAACTGCCCAAAACCTTTATCTTTTAATACTGACCAATTGACTGGACATGCTAAACATGTGGATACAAATTAAAATAATGGGTTGATAAAGTACAGCATTCAATGTTGATTTGGTCGATAGGAGTTCTTTATAAAGGATCACATAAATTAACATGTATAAAAAAATTACAAAAAACAGTCTCAGTTTGGCAAACTAATAGATGCCCTTCTTATATGATATTGCAATTTGCAGCAGAGCATTTATTACAAAAAAACACAGAAAACAAATGTTTGACTTTCTTACAGCACCTGTAGAATAAAACTGCAGTAAATGATACAGTATATGAATGGAATACTATCTTCTGCAAGTCCCTGAGTAGATAGGCATGTACTGGATTGAAATCATACTATATTGAGATATATAGAGAAACTTCTGAATAATAAAATCATCTGACCAAAGTCAGATATTTAACTTGTCCAAGAAATGTTTTATAAAAAATTTGCACCATATCTATAAGATACATGAAAGTATACATACGACATTTTGCCTTTGGGAAAGCCACGTCAAAAGTTTGTCAAAAAAGCAACGTACTGTAATGGAAAACAAAAAATGTAGCAATTATACTGGGAATATATATATATATATATATATATATATATATATATATATATATATATATATATATATATATATATATATATATATATAATATTTTTCATACATTATACATTTACACTATCATAAAGTAAGTAAAACTTCAGTGCTACCTTAATGTGTCACTTGGTAGGATGTAAAATAGCAGATACAACATTAGTAGGATCTAAAATAGCAGATACAACATTAGTAGGATGTAAAATAGCAGAAACAACATTGGTAGGATGTAAAATAGCAGCTACAACATTGGTAGGATATAAAATAGCAGATACAACATTGGTAGGATGTAAAATAGCAGATACAACATTAGTAGGATGTAAAATAGCAGATACAACATTGGTAGGATGTAAAATAGCAGATACAACATTGGTAGGATGTAAAATAGCAGATACAACATTGGTAGGATGTAAAATAGCAGATACAACAGTTCCGTAATCAGTGCTAAGGTCTGTTCTATTATATACAGTTCTAATTCCTTGGTAACCTTTTAAAAAGTACATGTATCATGACTGTTCAGTAATCTGGAAACAACGATACAAGTCCCTGTGATAAATATCAATATGACTTAGCCTTGGGAGAGGGAGGGAGGGAGGTGGGGACACCAGCTAGTGACCTTTCAGCAAAATTCAATTAGAACTATTTGTAAAAATTCTAAATAATTTACTCATGACATGGAAGCAAATATAGTATTATCCATCAGTAATGGATATATGATGATTCAACTGTGTCCTTACACAACAATGGATATCCGCTGATTGAACTGTATCCCAATACAGCAATGGATATCTGCTGATTCAACTGTATCCCAACACAGCAATGGATATATGCTGACTCAAGCACATCCCTACACAACAATGGATAACTGCTGATTAAACTGTATCCATACACAGCAACGGCTATCTGCTGATTAAACTGTATACCTACATAACAGCGGATATCTGGTGATTCAACTGTATCCCAATACAACAATGGATATCAGAATATCAGAATACACAAGAATGGATATCTGCTGATTCTACTGTATCGCTACACAGCAATGGATATCTGCTGATTCTACTGTATCACTACATAACAATGGATATCTGCTTATTCAACTGTATCACTACACAGCAATGGATATCTGCTGATTCTCAGTGGAGAAAATCACTCACTACTTTGCTCAGTTTATATTGAAATCCTTTTAAAACAGCAACAGTTGTATCCATTTCAGAAAAATATTAAAATTAAGTAGTATATAACTTGCCATCTGTATATTTTCCATAAATGGCTTTAGCATCAATTATTTGATTTATTCAAATATTCTGTTTTGATACAAAGCTGGCCCTGAACTTTCATTTTTTTATTAAAAAATCTCCTACAATAAAGAATTTAATTGAAAAGTCACCAGAGAAAGAAGAAAAAAAACTTATAAGGGGAAAAGCCTTGGCTGTAACATAATGTTCAAGTATTATCTAAATTTAATTCACCAGGTGATGCCTACTACTGTCATCATTCATTTGCGTTTGTACTGTTCTACCTATCAAATCAAAAATATTATTTTACTTTGATATCTCTCTCTCTCTCTCTCTCTCTCTCTCTCTCTCTCTCTCTCTCTCTCTCTCTTATCTGCCTAATGATAAATACCAATTTAAATCATACCCTGTTGGTGTACATGTTTTTATTAGTTTTATTGTTTAGGAACTTACCTATTACGTCTTCATATTTCAAACAGAAATTTTATCTCCTCGGATAATAAATGGCTTAAAAAAAACTGAAGGGCACCAAAGATTGAATCAAGGGATTAAAATAATCCAAATGTTTCAAATAATGGGTAGATCGTGGATTTCTCATGCTACCAGTAAATAGATCTTCAAATACTCAGCAGGCATATTTAAGTCAATTTCTCAAAAGGAAAAATTCTACTTTCAATACAAAACATAGCTGTAAAATGTTCAGCCTAAGATTATAATGTAAAACGTTGTATTTATTTTAATTATCATAAAATAACAGGTCTGGTTGGTGACAGTTCTTGATACAAGACTTTAATCAATTTGGAATATTACTCCCTAGTTTGGAATAAATGACATTCTTTTAAAAATCTGAGGGTTCTATCAAATCTGCATGACTGAATCTTCAAGTCAAGACAATTCATGGTGCATTTGACTTTATTGTCCTCGGTGTATATTCTTGTGATCAAAACCATTCCAAAATGTAATTTAAATAATGGTACATACATTGTTTCATTTTTAAAATAATTCTCTTTCCATATACATTTTCCCACTGCTACTAAATATTCTCCTTTACCAGTCTTGTTTATTTGACTCTCCCAAGAAATGTTTTTGGCAAGTGAAGTCTCCCCATTGTTAAGTTGAATAACTTTAGTATTTTGTCTTTGTTTACGAGCTGACATGTTAAAGATTTGCAATGATTTATTCCAATAAAAATAATTGTACACTATTGAAATTTAATTTTGCAGATGAAACTTTTGTCAACCAAATGCCTTGCTCTAAAGGAAGTGATTCATGAACTTTATTATTTTTATCTTTGTCTGGTACCCTGATTTGTTCAAAGTTAATTTTTGTGTTTTAACTTTTAATCCACAAATCTATATTTAGCGAATCTGACAATGACATCCAGTCCTAATCATCAATTACAAGAAAGAATCCAAAAAATATGCTGTGTAAAGCCCAAAGCTATATCAAAACATTGCTGACACTACTTCTATCTGACAATGTTATGATCTTGACAACTATGTCTGGTCATAATCGTCAATTTTTTATTTTAAAAAATCTGCTGTATGAAGCCCAAAGCTCTATCAATACATTACTGACCCCATTTCCTGTTTTAATGATTTAATAATAACATTAGTGGTACGTGTACATTATACAGAACTTCTTTCAGAAATAAAAACCTAAAAACTGGAAACAGACTTCGGGAAAAGATATTCAGATTACTTACCTAAACATAATTAAATATTGCTTCTAAACACATAAGATAAAATGTGGCCACTTGTGAGAGTTTAAGTTTACATTTCTGCACTAATATGCTGTCCACTGGTCACTTTAGAGGGGTGACCTTTCTTGAGGGGCACTTTTGAATACAAACTTGACATTGCAAAGGGATTCTGGCAATAAAGAGTGGATGGGCACTGGTCGAAAGGGCTGTTTAAGTGAGGATCATTTGAAATGTGCACTTGGCATCAATAACTTTAACTGACAGAATTTTTTATGATGCCCAATGCACCAAAAGCAATACACCAAGTAAATGCGTACATTTAACAGGTTTTGCGTAATCTGAATACATAAATGTCTTTTCATTTTTTTTTGTTGATTATTATGTTTGCAAAACAAAATGCATAAAGAGACAGAAAAGACAGCTGAAAATTACCATTAGCGGGTAAGTTATTCATTACATCTTTGAATAATGTATCATCATGAAAACTTGTTTTGATTTTTTTGTCAGTTGTTTTATGATATAATATATAAAGATCAATGTCAATCATGATGTGGGCGCCCCGAGTGGCCGAGTGGTCTAAAGCACTCTCCGTTATGGATCACTGCCATCTCACCTCTGTCTACAAGGGTTCGGGTCTCAGATTCGGCCAATGTGGGTACGTGAGAAAGCTTGCCAGTAGCTTCTCATGGGTCGGTTCTTTCGGGGTTCTTCCTCCACCAATAATACTGGCCACCATGTATAGCCTATTTTGTGCTGAAAAATGGCGTTGAACACAACAACAATCATGATGTATTCACTAACATCAAGGGTTAAACTGTATAACTTGTCATGTAAGTTTTGTATCAACAATTATAAAGGCCATTCATAAATGCTTGAATGATGTCTTGTATGTTATAGAAATCATAAATGCTCTAATGATGTATTGTATGTTACAGAAATAATAAATGCTCTATGTCTTGAATATTACAAAGATTATTTATGCTCTAATGCTGTCTAATATGTTACAGAAATCATAAATGCTTTAACGATGAGTTGTATGTTACAGAAATCACAAATCTAGAACAGTGCACAATGAGACAACAGGATTAGGTACACAATAGGAGGAATTTGTACTGGAGTCAAAAGTATGAGAGCTCTGTGTTACAGAAATGGCACTGGGGAAAACCAATGTCCTTCTTTGGCATATCTAAACCTGTCATGGTTTATTACAGAAGATGTCCATGCACCAATGGCAATGACCTTTATTATTGAACTTAAAATTATTCATCTTAGGTGCATGCAAACTCCCTGTACGACAAACATATGCTGCAGTTCACAGAGTCAACAAAAGAAGATTATTAATGTAGATTTTAAATGGACCAAGCCTACTGAATAGAATCTTGTACCAGCAATTTCACTGGCTGACACATGTATGTTTTTGATTGCTGGCTGACACATGTATGTTTTAGATTGCTTGATTTAATGTACACAGATGATCATCACTAATAGGAACAAATGAAAAATGAAATATTTAGCAAAGACACCGATGCATTTACTTTCCAAATTAACGTATATGGAGGACAAGGTGTTTATTCAAAGATCCAAAATAAATTATAGAGGGCAATTGGTACTAAAGTACGAGTAATTCAATTACCAACAGTAATGATAAAAACTACATGGGTGATGAATCAATAGCTTCAATAAATTTTGTCTTATTACGGAAAACTGGGTCCGACGTATCTCATTTCTGAAACGAACACTAACAAATGCTGCCCCTGACACCACCACTAATACTTCACGGTATAGCCAAATTCACCATGGTGCGATCTGATATTGAAGGAATGATGTTTCGTAAATCTACATCACTTTGTTTAGATCTGGACACCGTTCATTGCAGTTGCTTTATCATGACGTGAACACAAGATTATATAATTAGTTGCATACATTACTTCCTTACAAATATGCTCCTTAATCAACAACGTGGCAGAATTAAAACCCGACATAAATACTTCTTTCAGCTTCCATGTTTAATATGATAAACTACAACTGCCTGAGATTATTACAGTTAAATATACCCGTACGGATAAAATTTTGAGAACCAGTCTGGAACATAAACAAACGTTAGGTATAAAGACATGATTCGTGCCAGAAACGTACCTCTTTGACTACCTGAACCATGAAAGAAATTAACCGAAATTGTAATGCGAAAGTTTAAAAACAAAATACAAAAGACAATTTTTAAAAAAATAGCGCATAACATACCTAGTCATACTACACTGAATTTATGTATAATTTATTTTATAGCATTATAATAAAATCGTCTTTCCACCATAATAATAATAATAATAATAATAATAATAATAATAATAATAATAATAATAATAATAATAATAATAATTGTAAATCACTGTTTGTTCTTGTTTGTGTACGTTTAGTATTTTGGTCCAACAGATTCAGGTCAGCGATCTTTAGTGTCCGTATATATGTTGTTCAGTGGTGCACATGACGAGTGAGTCGTATCTGACTTGCTAGCATTGCACGTGTCTAACATGCAACCGTCAATTACATTAACAAGTCCATTGTTCACTCCTCCAACGACACTCCAGGAGTCAAATTCAGTTTCTGAGTCCAATATATGGACTAAATACTTTGCAAACTGTATCGAAGAAAATGACTATTGCATACCAAAAAACAACACCGCGCTGGTGAGTTTTTAATTTGATTGTTTTATAATAATTCCGCGCCTTATTATTTTGTGAATTGTCCGTTTGTGTTATATTCGTTTACTTTTAGTTATTTGTATATTCAGGTGTACATGTTCATGTTGTAGGTCTTAATCTTCTCTATCTTTATGGACTTCATCTTAATGGTCTTTATCTTCATCTTCCTCGTTGTCTTCATCTTCATGGTCTTTATTTAGTCACCAAGTCTGATTAATTCGGTAGCGCTGGATAATGTTGGACTGGTTCTTGTTTTCACGTCGCTGAGAAATCAATAACATCCATATTATACCAAATATAATAAATAATATGGATCTATATTATGTATAATGTAGGCATCCGCCCCTACAGATGGAGTAGCAACAATAATTTAAAAAATAAAAAGCGTTCGATCACATGCAAGTGTGTAAAATGTGGTACAAAAGCTATAAATTTATCTCCCTAGCTCGGTTAGGATAAAAAAAAATAATAGTTCGTTATATCTCTATTTCATTATGAAAATTACCAATAACACCATAGACTTAATCCTCAAATGAGAAAGATATCTTCCAGAATATATTTATTGTGGCCCTGGTACTCTAGTTATATCCGACTCTATAAGCATGATCAGCCAAGACCTGGCGAATATGTAATAAATGAAATTGATAAAGCGTGTCATGTTCATGATGTAGCTTATAAAATAAAGATTTACTACAAAGACGTATTGCAGATGTGAAATTAATTCATGCATTAAAAAATTAAACAATAATAAAAAAAATTCAGATAATCATTAGCTAATTAGTATTATCCGCTATGATATCATTAGGGGCTGGTAATTAATCAAGCGATTATTATTATATTGAAATATATTTATTATACCTCAAGAAGATATTGGAAATGTAGAACAGCGGTTAGTAAACCCGCTGATGTAGCAAATGTTGTACATGTCGTTGCTGCAAATTGGTTAGCACGACAGGCAATATGATAAAGTTATCTACCACCACCTAAACAAAATTTTGATACCTATGTTCCTAATGCAGTCCATCATAATGAAGTTCGTCAGGCGGATATTTTCTTTTTACCACACGATACTATTACAATTGGAAGGCATCAACACGTATACAAATACGCGTTGACTGTCGTTGACGTTGCAAGTATATATAAATAAGCAGAGCCGTTATTAATTAAAAAAGCTTTTGCGTTTGAACGAATTTATATAGGATCTGGACCACAAAGTGGTTTACGATGGTCATATCTACTACAGGTTGATTCTGGCATGGAATTTTATGGTGAAGTATCGAAATCAGGAAAGATACGAGATCTAGTGAATGGGTTACAACATTACCAAGTTTGATAGGTGCATTAAACGATGAATTTACTCTTGTAACTACTCTGAAACCCGTTAACACCATCATAAACTTGTAATAATACAACGACATTACTTTTCAAAACAACCAGTAATAGGTAATGTGACTGTAAGATATTTATATGAACCCGATGAACTTTCAGGTGGTACAAACTAGCAACTGATCCTATTTGGAGTGTAATTACACATACAATTTCCAACGTAGTAAGATACACGGGTAGATACGCAAAATACAAGTTACATTCAACTGCTCCACAACCAAGATTTATACGTGAACAAATGCAAGTAATTCCTTAAGATGCACAATTACCACCCTTCAAGTACCTAGCATCCATACGTCGATTACATATTTTAACGTACGTGACCAAAACTACTATTAATTCTATCTATTGTAAATTATCTTGGATTATTATTTGAATACTGCCAAAACATTACGGCGTTCCAGTAAGCACAATAATAATTTTGTTGTTTTAATGTCATGACAAAGGCAGCGTCAAGATCAAAGTCGCGCTTATTTATTTTTATCACATTGTTTATTAACTAATTATATATGTTAAACCCTACAACATTTTTAGAGGCGTGTGTTTATCAAACCAAGGCCTCCTCCAAAACCGAAAAAAATGTGAAAAAGCAGAACAAAGGCTTCTGACCAACCGAGACGCCCTCTCTGTTGCTAAGGTTTAAACCGAATATTTTATCAAGTCCGATACGTTATCGTGATCTAGGGTCATGTAAATTTATCGTTATAAATCCATGTGGGACTGACTTAGCATGACTAAAGAAATTTCTAAAAAGATTATAATCCATATCACCGCTGCACCAGGTCTGATGAATATTTCTGAGTGTGTGAGTATCAACACCATTAAACACAGCAAGAATATTACAATTATCCCTGATCACTTTTGGAATTTGTGTATACCGCTAGGTTACATAAATCACGTCAGTATTTGTATGTTTGCCTCGGGAAAATATTCTAGCAGGGTTTGATTGTTTATCCACAATCACATCATCGTACTAAATTGTTAATAGATCCGTCAATGGAGTCAACATTCGGCGATTCATCGATATCAGCGATAAATTCAATAACATAATCATCTTCATTTATCGTCTTTGCATTTTCATTAAAATCTTTAACACATCGTAACATCGTTGATCATCTACAGATGGAGCAATCAAAAATAATTTATCCCACTTTATCCATCTCATTATTAGATTCAGTAACAGTTGCGTCTTGCCACTTCGAGAAGGTCCAATTATAATCATACGAATAGAATTTGGTAGCGCAACAATATGCTTAACAGGTTCTCGTGTTTTTGTCGCCGAAAAATCAATTACATTCATGTTATTATATATAAATTATGGATCTATATTGCGTTAAATGTAAAACGCGTACTAGCACAAATGACTTAAAACAATTACAACAAAACATAACAGATCTGCGCTAACCGGCAAGTGCGCACAGTGTGGTACAAATAAATTATTTGTTTTCAAATATTTATTTCTGCAAATTTCAACTAAAACGAGATGATGTTGCAGCAAAATTGACAACTCCCAGGGACACCATGGGCCAAATACCCAGGAGAAAAACATCTTACAGGATATAATAACTGCGGTCCTAAAACCAGACTCGATAGCCGACTTGACGGCCAAGACCAACCAAGACCAGATGAATATGCGATAAACGCTATCGATAAGGCGTGTTATGCTCATTATGTTGCTTATAAAATTAGCAATCTGCAACATAGACATATTGCAGATGTGAAATTGATTCACGCGTTAAATTCTATTAAGAATAAATCTTTCAAGGAATCGTTAGCTAACTGGTTAGTGAGATCTGAGATGAAAGGTAAACTGGTATTAAGTGCTGGTAATTAATATTATAATGGAATCTATATATTATTCCCCAAGAGGGAACTGGAGGGGTAAATCAGCAATTAATAAACTCGCCAGCGCGGTAAAAGTCAATGAAGTTACTGCAGCAGACTGGGTATCAAGACAGACGATATCTACCACCGCCTAAACAAATTCACTTTGCACATTTTGATGTCATCGTTCCAAATGGAGTTCACCAGGCTGATATATTATTTCTGCCACATGATACTGTCAAAAGACGGGCTTGCACATACGCGTTAACTATGGCTGATGTTGCGTTGCGAGTAGATACAAAGAAGATGAGCCATTCTTGACCAAGGCAATATCAGAAGTAGCTTCTGCGTTTCAACGAATTTATCGACGAGGTTGTCTGCATTGGCCAAATCTATAACCAGTTGATCCTGGCAAGGAATTTCAGATTGCAGTATCATTAATGAAGCAAAATAATGTCACTATCAGACGAAGACATAACTGCAATGCACCGCGATCAGGCAATTGTTCATCGATTTAATCGAACACTTTCTGAGCGGTAATTTCGATATCAATACGAGAAGGAATTTACTCAAGGCAAGAGATATCGTGAATCGGTTGCAAGATTACCAAGTATGATAACCGCGCTAAATAATGAAATTACTCGAACAATCAATATGAAACCTATTAACGCGATCCCCACAAAATATATACCCCATTTACAAAATGATTTTTCAAAACAAATTAATACTCTGTAATGTGGCTATGATATTTATATAAACCAGGTGAACTTTAAGGTGGTAAAAATAGAGCTACTGATCCTATTTGGAGTGTTACCGCACATAAAACATCTTAACATAACAAGATCCACGGGTAGACCAGCGATCTATATATTATATTCAACTGCTCTCCAGCGTGGATTTACACGTGAACATTTAGTGATACCCGAGGATAGACAACTACCGCCACGAACACTTAACTAGCAGCTCTGCGTCTGTTACACTCAAGACAGGTCAGCATAACATTTTCTCGTGTATGACCAAGACTGCTATTATTTTTATCTGCGGTAAATTGTCGTGGATTGTTATCCGAATACTGCCATAGCATGATACAATTACAGCTAGCTCAGTGATTATATTGCTATTGTTTTAGCCTCATTATAAATTCAAGATCTATATCAAATTCTCTAAACAAAATTTGGTGCTTTGTTTATAACCAGCGAGTTTTTTTCTGATTATATAATCACTGACAATTTCATTTTTGCTGGTGTCATTAGAATCTAAAACATCTCTTCGAAGTTGATTTATTCTTCTAACTCGTGACATTGCGAGATAAACTTAATTCGACCACTCGATGCGATCATCTACGATCCAAATAACTGCATCAGAGATGGTTAAACCCTGAGATGAGTGTATCGTCATTGCGTATACTAGCGTCCAGGGAGATTTGTCAGCGAGCAATGCATCTTCCACAACATTGATATCGACCAGAACAATATCATTTAACACGAGTTTGTTTTTCTGTTTTCCCTGGAATATCAAATTCAATATTTTGTCTTCGTGTATCAGCTGGTCTGTAACATAACGGCACTGGGAGTGTAACGAATTTTTCTTTATGTAATTGAAACAACCGCGGTTGAAGTGTGTTTCTGACTATCTTGCTACTTGCCACCATCAAATCGTTTGGGATCGACGCTTCCCAGATTCATTTAAGGAGGTTTCTGAAATTATTTGACCTGCTATTTCACAGTGGAATTTATACGGTTGTAATCTGATTAATTTCTTGAACTCGCTTGATTCTGGATCAAGTGCTGTATGATCAGTATTAATTTCTTCATAATCTACAAATTGCTGCAGCCAGTCATGTGAAGACAAACTAACAAATGGTGGTGGTTGACCATGAGCGCCACACATTATCACAGCTGTATTTTTGAGTAAGAGCCAATCAATAAACATTTTTAATATATCCAAAGCCATTGTACATATTTCGTCTGTAATAACAAGTTTTGGAATATATTTCTCACTCATTCGATCAGAAGTCTATGCGTCACCCTTATACCGAAAGAAACTGTGATAAGTGCAGTAATTAACTCCTCGTTGTTTCATCTCTCTGGCAAGTCTGTGTGTAGGTGTTAGCACAATCATGTCTTACTTCTCCTGAAATAATTCGATCAATCGTGTTGTTTTTCCGGAGCCGCCAGATCCGTTTAAGGAAATGGTTTTATATCTACATACTGGATCGGATAACGAAGGTACACTTGATAGTTTTGATATTTGTTTGTTTTGCATGTAATTATCTTCAGCCGTAACATCTTCTGATTCAGAATAATCCCGACACATTTCTTCTTTTGTTCTCCATGATCCCCAATGTGCATCAGAATTTGTAAAACGAACGACTGCTTCTTTATAATTGCTATCTATATAAAAAGAATCCGTGGAGACTCTTAATGCCAATTCAGGAAATCTATTTATCATCGATAGCAGGTTTATAGAAAAATAAGCCAAGATAGACCATCTTAGGTGTGTATACTGAGGAGATTAACCATCGATGTTGCTAACAATTGTACCAAATTTTGTTCCATGGGACAAGTAAGCATTTTTATGATTGACATAAATATATCTAGTTGTTGCATCTGCGACTATAAAATCGTATTTAGAGTCATCTATAATTAATCGTAAAAATGCCGCTTGTGATCATATGCTCCGCCTTAGTTGAATTTACCGATGATTTTTCTACCGAGATCCTTTGCGTTATTTTTTATTTCCAAAATCTACTCGGATCGTTTAACAATATAATCCTCGTCGAGATCAGGAAATTGTTCCTTGTAATTGTTAATAATGTTATCAAGATTATTAGGTTGTGGTAACCAAACCTCAGTCTGCGCTCGATAAGATATAATTGCTTCACCGACAATAAGCGATATCAGTATTTTACAATCGATCATATATCGTAATAACACTATTGGTGCCCAGTATTTTTCAGAGAAGTGTCTACCAAACCAAACATAACAAATTGGATGAAGCTCTTTAGCGATTTCAAATGAAAGTACACGAGCGAATCCGGTTAGATAAAAATCGGGTAGTGGTCCATTTATCGCAACTCGTGTCATCTCGTGTGTTGGATGTCCTTATCGTTTAAAATACACAGCGCACTCTCCATACCCGAGGAAACTTCCTGGATAACACTCAACCATATCAACCGAGATAACACTTTTAGAATCATATTTGGTACTCCATAATCCGCCGTGTCCATATCTCCACAACTAGCTTGACCATATGAGAGAAATTCAAATCTTGTTGGCTGCCACAGATTTCGTTCTCCAGCGAAATAAGCTGCAACTGACGGGACTGTAAAACAGATTGTTAGTAATTGCTTGGTATTATCCTTTGAAAATTTCTCAGAGTTTTCTCATTGCACCGTGATGAGATTCCGTACGGTATATTTCATCGTTAGATCTTACAAATTGATCAAATTTACCTTCTTCATCTTCAAAACTCTGAAATAACCACACTGACACAGGATCGTTTTTACTTAAATCGTAAAAAAAATCAAACATTATCCGTGTGGTATTTCACAGTTCTATCTCGTAGAAATATTGTTACTGCGTTAGTCCACGCGTATGCATTACGATCAATGATATTTATTGGAGCTCCGTTTTTTATATTTTGATTCGTATAATACTTCTCCTGTTATAGTTGCTACGGTTATTGGGAATCTTAATGTTTTTTCTAGTTCAGCCACATTTTTTATTGCAGCGCCAGTATCCTTGACTGATAAAGCATGTTCGTTTATTTTGTGACGTATTAGATCTGTCAGACTCGAAAACCTCGATATTATAATTAAAACAAGTATTTAAAAAAAGATATTTTATATTATCGACTAATGTAAATAGCTGATGATAGGATCTGTAACCGCTTGTAACAAATCCTGCAGAAACGAATTCTTTGGATATTATTCACAGAGTGTGCGACGAGGAAACCTAGGTCCGAAACCTTGTATACGATGCAGTGTTGGAGTACGAGGTCAACACAGCTTGTGCCTCCAATGTGGTGGTAAGCGATACAGAGAACTTAAACGGTATTATGATAAAAGAAATAATGACCTTGACATCGTCCCTGATAAAATCGTAAGAACTCCATTGGATTATCTTACTAGATTCGCAACAAAAATAATTAAAACAAATAATATATTATATATAAATGAACCAAGAATTTCAACCACATCCTACGATCAAGAACTACGAAGCATCACGTGATGGTGTAGTCAGACACTGTCGGTTGAAAAGACCATTAGGGGATGTCGAGAATACTGGTTATCTTAGATTAAATGCTGAAGAAAAAAAGATATTTATGCCACAGGTTCGCATACGAATGTTTCTTTGGGGTGACTAAAGGTGGCTTTGTGATTGCCCACATTAATTCTATAAAACGAATAATTCTTGATGTCACCTTGAAGCTATCACTCAAAGTGAGAATGCCGAACGCGGTCAAGATAGAATGTATCACAAAGTTGCGAGATCTGTCAAATCGGTGAATGCTGAGACTGGTAAAGAATTAATATTTCGATCGATGAATGATGTCGGCAAGTATTTTGATATTTGCCAACCTTGGGTTTGACGTATTGCAGAGAAAATACAAAATCTGCTTTTTTGAAATAGTTCGGGCAAAAACATTTGGGGTTTATTTATATACAGTAACTCCGCGGCGGATATATGTGTGTAATGCTGATAGTTACTGCCCTTCTCAGAAACTGCGTAAATGGATTTTCCCATGCATTTATTAATATATATATAACACACGGTTGAGGATTTTATATATATTTGTTTGACTGAATTGATTTCAACAGCAAGTGACATAGCATATATGACATGTGCAAATTAAATTAACGTCTCGATGGAGTTCCAACCCCTAACCCTTTTATACGACTGATCCACACATGAAGTTCGGTGGTTGGGGATAAAAGAATGCTGAAAAGTTTATCCGCTATGACATTTCAACCAATGATCTGACGAAAAGGATCATAATGCACTCGTGATATATTTATCAACAATATACACATTTATTTTTAAAGTTGTTCAAGAAAGAAATTTTTATCAGTAGCAGTGTTTGAAAGGCACAAATAGATCGGTAAAATTTAATGCCCATCCAGCAAGGATGTTTCAACCAATCAACTCGTTTAATTCTTCATGGTATAAAATGCATAATTATGTCTATATAATTTTGGAATGATTTTGCATCTTTATTTGTATTGAGGGATTTGTTCCGCTACAAAAATAAATATATTGGACTTAAGGAAAGCACCTTTAAAGTGGGATATTTTAATTTATCAAATACTACCATCACAGGGTATCATGCATTTCTAAATGGAACAGCCCTAATCGCAGTTGAGGGAAACAATTGGTGAATTTTGCGCTCGGTTCCTCCTGTTAAAAAATGCTATGCCACTAACATTTCCCATAATGATTAGTAATTGTAAAACACTATTTCACTATACCAACTTTGCCATTTTTCTCTTATAATAATGCAGTTTAATAACTAGTTAAGACTCTACATTACAATGGTAATCGTTGTAATGTATTCAGATGATGTTGAGCATGGTTTAGTAATGTTATTTTTTAATATACCTGCCAAAACCGGATTTTATCATTGTGCGACTCCCCGTCCATCCATCTCTTGATCTGCTCTTTTAATGTCTACACTACAAATAGTGCAGAAACTATCTACCTTTACCACACTTTAGGGATTTGTTAACAAGATATCCAGGTGGGATTTCGGATTTACAACACACTTGATGTTGATAATAATACAATGTTTAATGACAAATAATTTGGATGAGAAATTATGAAAAATTATGTGCACGTGTATCAATCAAATATTGGATTAACATAAGGCGCACACTTAATGATTCGTTGATTGTATTTTAATGGTGCACCAGAACTTTTAGCGCCAAACAATAGGTAATATGTAAGAACGTTTAGAAAAAGAGTAAATAGTTTAATATTGACCAGCGTTACAAGAAACACTGTGTTTAGTAAAACGGTAAGATGGTAACGGTAAAACATAAAGATTCCCGATCAACAGTGGATACACATGGTGTATATTAATGAAGATGGATGAAAAGATGTTGAAAATAAGTGACAGTATTTTACATAGATAAACGTGCTCTAGCTGAGGACATACAATTTATTATTTAAAATGTTTACTTCCTTAGGAAATATGTCATGCAGATTATAATACTTATCACATATTTAAGAGTTAATGGTTCATTGCAAGTAACTCACCCTGCTGAAACTTCACCTTTTAGCAGGTGGGAGTGGGTTATGACCAATTCGAATTCTTAAAAAGAATACCTCCTCTCCTCCATACGCAGAGTTATGTAGTCACGAGTCCATTATCCTAGGGTTGATTTGATGGCGTGAAGTTTGTTATTCACTGCAACATTCCACGATCCCTGCCACTTCTGCCGTAAATACTCTTTGATACGTTTAAAATTAAAATAGTGTACTTTAAAATCAGATAGATCTTCAGATAGGGCCAGTTTAGCAACGCGATTTGCTTTTTCATTATCTTTAATACCAATATGGCTTGGCAACCAACCAACAGTATACTATATTATGGGAGGACAAAGCTCTGCATTTTTGACGAGAAGATTTTGCTACTGTAAAGGATGGATGAAATTATGATGCTACAAATAGGCTATGCATGGCTTCCAGTATTATTGGTGGAGGAAGAACCCGGAAAAATTCCCCGGAAAGAACCACCTACCCACGAGAAGCTACTGGCAAGCTTTTTCCCATAACTACATTAGCCGAATCTTTAGACAGGTGAGATGGCAGTGATCCGTAACGGAGAGCGTTTTAGACCACTCGGCCACTCGGAGCTTGCGTTGAAAAACTGCCGAAAATACAGGATTCAGAGGGTTTAATCTTAATTTGAGAGCGTACTGTGCAGAAAGCATTTCTCAACGATGTGATACAAGTGGTTCATTCGTTTCCGCGAAAAGGCTTTCACATGAAGAATTATTAAATGCTCCCAAAGCCAGTCTTATTCTATGATGCTCAGTTGGGTCAAGCATTTTCAAATACGACTTCCTAACTGAACCGTAAATAACGCAACCATAGAATCGATTTTAGGGGATAAATGTTATATACAAATTGTCACAGAATTAGAATAAAAACAACTTTTGTTTTGCCTGAGAAATGTTTGATCATTTGTGTTGTGCACGCTTATAGCGCTGTCTGGTATGTACAGGTGGTTTTTTTTCAGACGAGCGACGGAACAAAACATATGTCTCGCCGCCGTAACTATTTGCGGCTACGGACACCATTATCACGATATGCAAGGGTATTTTACCCTGAATATTACACTCTGTCCTATGAACTGAGCAAGATTAAGGTATAATCGACACAGTGATCTTTTGGATCTAGAGAAGATAGCACGTATTTTCACGTGGTATTTCTAAAAGCCATAGGGGTGAGTGTTAAATGTGTTTTTTGATATGCGAAGTTAATCGAATATGTACTGTCATATCGTGTAATGATACATTTATTACAACGCATAATTTAAACGTTCAACCGTGAATTTCAAGTTGTTTTTAAGACTTTAATATATTAGTATTTTCCAGAACTCATTATTATTACCAGTTTGGCTTTTTTTTTGTAGTTTACGAGGTGGTTACAAGGTTACGAGGTGGTTGCGAGGTTGTCTATATGTATGTACGTATGTCTGAACATGTGGTGAAGCCACGACTGTAGACGTAGCTAATACAAGGGTGATTATGCTGTCGGTACGTTTATACGCATGACTGACTGTACATGTAGTGGATCCTTGAAGGGGTGAGCGGCCGATACAAAGGAGGAGGTCAACCCAAAGAAAGTGGTGAAACTGCGGTTTATCGGTGGATGACTCGTGAGACTGTACAAGGGTCAAGAAGCACATGTTTATTCCAAGTGTTGTTTAAATTAGTATATTTGTATTACATGAGATTAATTTGAATCTTAATTGAATTCCAGGAGATTTGTGACTCTTACTGACAGTGCAGATTATTTTTTAACGTATTTGAAAACTTTAGATTGTTTGAATCCCAAGCCTAGTTTATACGTGAAACTATATGAATATCTTGGTGTGTACTATTATTTTAAACTGGGGTTTCGTGAAGCTGTATATCAGAGAGATATTATTGGTTTATTTTTAATGTGTGAATGTTGGTATAGAGTGATTGAATCAATTGTATGCTAAGAGTATGTGAGAATCATTTTTTTTTACATCGTACATTTTTCTTTACTAATTAAGTTAATACATTTTCATCTTTCATTCATTGTTTGAATTATTCATTTAATCCATTACCCACTCTGTTAAAATTCTGCCACACAAATTGAAGATGACTTTTTTTTTTAACAGCGGTAAAGTCCGTGTGCGCAACATATTTAAGTAGATCCAAAGATTTCAAGCATTTAGCTTTCAAATTCTTGATGTGTGGAATAAAAGTCAGTTTTCTGTAGATTACCCATAAAATTTGTTTCATCAACTGAGAGAAATACATGCATACCGTTTTAGATTTTGAAAATTTGAAACCGTTACTTCTGGCCCAATTTTGGATCTTGTTGATATTTTGTTGTAGTTGTCGTTCAATTGTATGTGTGCTTCGATCTATAACATTAGTCAGTCATCAACGTATAGTGAGTACCCGCACCGGGAGCCAAACACTTGGTGATGCTATTGATTATGTTAAATTAGGATGTACTCTTTTTGTGGCAACACCACTGAACCTAAAACAGTCACGGTTCAGCAGTCTAATTCAGTGCATGTAACTATCTCCGGCATGAGCATTTTTCTAGAAGTGCTAATATTTTTGGAACAACAGATTCTCGCAAACATGCAAGTCTTCTGCTATCAAATTAAATTTAATGGCGATCAGTCTCAGAATCCTGTTATATGGTTAGATTATATACTTTTTTTAACGTAAATACACGTACGTTTCCATGTTTTAGTTCTTATCGATAAAGACAATTTGTTTCTTTTCTACCTCACAGTAATATACTACCTCTACATACATTATATATATATATATATATATATATATATATATATATATATATATATATATATATATATATATATATATATATATATATATATAATATGTATGATAATTTATTCAGAACACGCGTATTAACTCAGCTTACATAATTCTTTCATTTTATTAACATACTGCTCTATAAGGTAATTTGGACATAAATTTTGTATTTTTTCAAAACCAGCACGGCAACGCTTGGAATATCCAAAGGGATCGTGCGGTGAGAGGCAGTTACTATCTTTCTAAAGCATGATTTTGTTTTCAGTTGTGGATATATAGTTTTGTTTCCAAATTTAAAAAATAGTACCAGCCACTTTTCTCACATTTTAAGAAATAAACTTGGCGTTCTCCTGAAATTATTATATATGCACAGGTAAGACTAGACAGATGCCTTCTATACATACACAAGTAGGGTATGGTTGAATGTCTATTTCACATACTGCCAAGGATCTCTGAATAGAATTTTCAAGGCTATATTGTGGAAATAGCTAATATTTAATGCAGTTCCAAGTTCGATTTTATATCTAATTTAGTGTGGGGCTATAAACAGTTTCTAAGTTGTAACCCAGTGGCCAATCATTGGTGGGTAGGAAGGGAGTATAATGCTGGCCGCATCAATGACTTGACCTTTACATCCAGATAAAGTATACATATCATTATAGGGTAGAGAGCTCAATGTTAACCCAGGGGATACTTTTAACCATCCCAAGTGGGGTGATACAAGTATGCATCATAACAATGGAGAGAATTTAACATTTACAAATGGGGTGATACAAGTTTGCATCATTCCAAACGTGAGACATTTAACTTTCCCAAGTTGGGTGATAAAAGCATGCATCATAACAATGGGGAAAATTTAACATTTGCGCTGGGAATACTTTTAATCATCCAGAGTGGGATGATACAAGTGTGGATGATAACAATGGGGTAAATTTATCATTTACCAATTGGGTGATACAAGTATGCATGATAACAATGGGATGAATTTAACCTTTCCCAGTGCTGTGATACAACCATGCATGATAACATTGGGGAGACTCTTTACCTTCCACAGTAAGGTGGTACTGAGTGCAATTAAGAAATCATTTATTTATCAAACTCATACTACAGTCCTACCCGTTTGTATCGACATCGTTTATATCGACAAGCCGCCTATGTCGACAAAAAAGCAAAGCCCCAGTCCCTTGGTCTACTATTACTATCAAATTGTCGTGCTTATGTCGACGTCGAGATAAAAGATAAACGTACATGTCGACAGAAGCCCTTGGTCCCAGCATGAACAAATCCTTTGTTTTCTAATTATTTATGTCTACAGGCTGCCAGTTCCGACCCATACTTTGTTCAACAACTACATCTTGCCTACAGGCTTTAATTCGCAGTCAGATATAAAAAAACAACCACCATAGGCTTTTGTTTGGGCCTATAAAGCTGGCCTCACGCAGAAACTTAAAAGAAGTGAAATCTGATAAATTCTTGCATTTTCCAAAGAATGCACAGAGGTATCGCTAGCATTTTAAAAGTAGGAGTTCAAGAGTACCACCAATAAACGTTCCCTACCAGAAACAAATTGGGCATACCTGAAATGGCTAGATTTCCGGACGAGTAGAAATAGCGGTTGCCATAGTTTAATTTTCAAACTCGTTTACAGCATCGACATGTAGCCGTTGTTTGTCCATTAGAGTGAGAGTGAATTGTCAGGTCAAGAAAAGATCTTATTCCAAGCACTAAGTTAGGCATCACAATGTTCCACGTGAAATGTCAGTTCTAGCAACTTCTAACACTGTTGAATTTCATTACAATCTTCGTCGATTTACCGTTTAACCTTTCTTGTCAAAATTTGCAAACAGCATTTTGTCTAACTCTCAACATCAACTCTCCTGTTTAACACGTCTCGATTTTGAGGTCACAAGCACTACTTAGTTTCCTACACTTGGAAATGAAAATAATAATGAAGGCAAAAGTTTCATTTGATGTACTCTTTTTATACACAAGTACATGAATGGGTCATTCTACCTCTGAAATCAATCATTGTAAATATGAGCACATTTTCTCACCACTCTGCAGCTAGTAAAGTCTTTGATCCTGCCGCCTAGCTTGTGGGTCATGTTCTTCAGATATAATCTTACAATGACAACATGTACATCTGTGGGTCTTTCAGCTACTGAATTTTCTGATTCTAAATATCAGCACAGCTAAAAGGATCAATTGATCAACACAATTTCCCACTAACAGGTGGTTGAAGTAGGACTAGCAAGCCCTTAAATTTGCTCACCAGGAAATTGATGCGTACAGAGGACTCCTGTATACATGATTTTCTGAATCCCAGATATAACAATTGCGTCAAAATACAGATTACACGTTTCCGAGACCTTTGAAAGTGATCGGTGATTAAAACAAGTTTATTTTGCTGTGAAAGTTTCGTTTTTAACTTTATTTACATTTACGATGGTTACCAACAGCAGTGTAAAAGGCAAATTAAACTTACAGTCTCTGGAAACTAAATATCAGGAATTTGAGGGTTAAACATCTCGCAAAGAGGTCTGGGAAATTTTGTCACATAAAAATAACACCTGTTCAGGAAGGATGAAGCTGCTGAGTTTATAAAGAAAGACTACATTGAAGGTAACTGCGCTCCCCAAAGGAAGAATCAAAAGACTGCTACATTTGAAGACGTGGAGGAAGCATCAAAATGGTTCACTGCGAAATGCTTTTGCGAAAGAAACTTAGTGTGGAGAACTTTGCTGCAACAAGTGGTTGGTTCAGTCGCTTTAATGTTCGTCATAACATCGGATACAAAAGTATTTGTGGAGAATATATGTAGTGTTGATTTTTTTTATTTCCTTGTGAATAGCCCCATCCCCTTGGTAGCCTCAATATGATGAAAACAGACTGACCAAAATCCAGGCCAATTTAAGTACATAAACATGAATCGTGTAAATAAAAACTATCCTACCATGTGCAAATGCCGACATTGAATATCGTAATGTTTTTTGTATTAGGATATGATCGATGCAATATTTTAATTTGAATTTTACTACACAAGGGTAACCAAAATGTAATTTGTCAATATGATAGTGTATTTCACAGATTCTGTCTTCATGTACTCAAAATTTCCATCGTTTTCTCAAAGTACAAATGCTACTCACTGACGACGGGTGACCCTATGCTGACGAATTTGAACTTTTATCTTTTATCAGACTACCCCCCCCCGCCCCCCAACACTTATCTCGACATCCGCCTATGTCGACAATATTTTCTCGGGCCCGAGGATGTCAACATAAACGGGTAGGACTGTAATAATTTTAGAGTTACTAGCTGCAACTATATAAATGAACTGCCACTATGCCTAGTGTGTTTTTCTGAACTATTTATAACTATGCAAGGAACTGTCATTATGCCTAGCATTTTTATATTGTTACGGCTATTGGATTTAATTAATTTATTTATTTATTATTGTTAAGTCCAAATTTATCATTTAGGGTTTAATATCCATTAATTGGGAAATTATTCTAGAAAGTTTAAGCTGACTTAGATTCTCTAATTGTAAACAAGTTTTGACCTTGGCTTGTTTGACCTAAATCCTGACCTTGCTTTAGACATTGTCAACAAGCCTCTATAACTATTGGTCAATTTCAAGGACAACACTTTTATTTTTAGTTCTTGAGGGTGGAAAGTGAATGATTTCCTTCTAGAATATTCCATTATTACGTGACTTGGAGAAGGTAGCTTCTTTCTGTGACTTTCCAGAATCACATGATTCCTCTTGTTTACGAGGGAATTACATATATATATATATAGCTGTGTTTTGGAAAAGAGATTCAGTAGATTTTGGGCTTATTGTAATATTAAGTTGTGTATTATCTGTTTGAGTTTAATTATTTTGGACTTTGTGTCAATTCGTTGGAAAAGAAGAATATCTGGAAAAAGGACATATGTTTATGATATTCATTTGGATGATTAAAAACAAGAACTGTACCACGTGACATTGTCAGCCATTTTGGATTACATCGTCAAGATTCGAACCTGGAACTATTAGAACATTTATTTATCAGGACTTGCAATTCAATTAGTGGATTATTTTGTGAATTCTATATTTGTTGGATTTGATTCTCTAAAACCGTAAGTTTATTTATTTTATGAAAATAATTGTACTTAATAAATGTCATTGTTCAATTTATACAGGCTTGTTAGTTTTCACTCTTTCTGTGTTGCTGCTTATTCGAGCCTAAGCACGTAACAATATACACTATAACTATACAAGGAACTGCCATTATGTCTAGCATATTTATATACACTGTATAAATATAACTGAGCTGCAACTATGTCTAGCATATCTATATGCACTATATATGGCGGAAGCCATAAAGCAGACCACCCTTCTATCAAACAGGAGTATTAACATCGCAACATGGAATGTGAGGACAATGTATGAGGCAGGAAAAACAGCACAGGTAGCAGCAGAGATGAGAAGCCACAAAATATCCCTACTGGGCATCAGCGAGACGAGATGGATTCAATCTGGACAAAGAAGACTGATGACAGGAGAGATACTACTGTATTCAGGACATGAGGAAGAGAATGCGCCTCATACACAAGGGGTAGGGCTCATGCTGTCGAAGTAAGCATATAATGCACTAACGGGATGTGAACCACATGGGCCCAGAATCCTCACTGCAACATTTAGGACCAAGAAGAAGAAAATAAAAATAAATGTCATGCAGTGCTATGCTCCAACAAATGACAGCGAAGAAAAAGATAAGGACCAGTTTTACAACAAACTACAGAACATAGTAGAGAACTTTCCAGACAAAGACATCAACATCGTCATGGGTGACTTCAATGCCAAAGTTGGGTCAGACAACACAGGGTATGAACAAGTTATGTGGGTCCATGGCCTAGGGGAGATGAACGAAAATGGGGAGAGATTTGTAGACCTCTGTGCACTGAACAACATGGTCATCGGAGGTACCATCTTTCCCCACAAGAGAATCCACAAGAGCACATGGATATCACCAGACCATGTAACAGAAAATCAGACTGACCACATCTGCACAGCCAAGAAGTTCATAAGATCCCTGCAAGATGCGAGGGTGAAGAGGGGAGCAGATGTGGCATCTGACCACCACTTAGTTGTTGCAAAGCTTAAACTTAAGCTGAAGAAAGAACTGGATGGGCTCAAAAGAGAAGAAAACAAGGTATAACATCGGCCTGTTGAGAGATGCAAATACTAAAGAAGAATATAGACTTACTCTTAACAACAAGTACCAGGTATTAGAAGAGCTGCTTGAAGACGAGGTAGACAGCGTGAACAACAGATGAAAGAAAGTTAAGGAGGCAGTAAAATCAACATGCCAAGAAGTACTAGGCCCCATGAAGCACCAACAGAAAGAGTGGATTTCAGCCAAAACATTGTGCAAAATCCAGAAGCGTAAACAGAAAAAAGCAGCAGTAAATAACAGTAAGACAAGAACTAAAAAAGTACAGGCAGAAAAAGATTACACTGATGCCCACAGAGAAATGTAAAGAACCATCAAGATAGACAAGAGAAACTACCTTGAAGGACTGGCAGCAGAGGCAGAAGAAGCGGCTGAAAGTGGAAACATGAAGAAGCTGTACGACATCACCAAGAAGCTGTCCGGCAAGTACAGTAATACAGAGAGACCCGTAAAGGACAAGCATGAAAAGACCATACCAAGTACAGAACACCAAATGAATAGATGGGCAGAACATTTTGAAGAACTGTTGAACAGGCCAGCACCACCAAATCCCCCAGAAATCCATCCAGCCAACGCAGATCTCCCCATAAGTTGTGACAATCCCACCAGAGACGAGATCAGGAAAGCCATCACCCAGCTGAAGAACGGCAAGGCTGCTGGGCCTGATGACATCCCAGCAGAAGCCCTCAGAGCAGACATAGAGACTTCAGTGCAAATGCTATACCCTCTTTTTGTGAAGATATGGGAGGAAGAAGAAATACCAACTGACTGGAAGGAGGGACACCTCATCAAGATCCCAAAGAAAGGTGACCTCAGCAGCTGCTCCAACTATAGAGGAATCACACTCTTGTCAGTAGCAGGAAAAGTCTTCAACCGGGTACTCTTGGAGAGGATGAAGGAGGCCGTCGACCCCAGTTACGAGATGAGCAAGCGGGATTCCGGCAAAACAGATCATGTACGGACCAAATAGCTACTCTTCGCATCATAGTCGAGCAGTCATTGGAGTGGAATTCTTCGCTCTACATCAACTTTGTCGATTATGAGAAGGCATTTGACAGCGTGGACCGAGAGACACTCTGGCAACTTCTTCGCCACTATGGCATTCCAACCAGCTGGTGAACCTGATCAAAAACTCTTACAACGGAATGTCCTTCAGAGTTGTTCATGCAGGACAGCACACAGACACCTTCCTAGTGCAGACTGGCGTCAGGCAAGGCTGCTTGCTGTCACCATTTCTCTTCCTTCTTGTTATCGATTGGATTATGACGACGACCACCAATGGGCGGAAAAATGGTATCCAGTGGACATTGTGGAGTCAATTTGAGGACCTGGACTTTGCTGATGACCTAGCGCTCGTGTCCCACAGTCAGCAGCAAATGCAGGACAAGACCGACATACCGGCAGCCACATCTGCACAGGTGGGCCTCAACATTCACAAAGACAAGACCAAGATCCTCAAGATCAGCTATACCAGTAACAACCCAGTCACACTGCAGGGAGGTCCCCTGGAAGAGGTGGAGTCCTTCACATATCTAGGCAGCATTTTCAAGCAGCAGGGTGGCACAGATGCAGATGTCAAGGCAAGGATCGGAAAGGTGAGAGCAGCTTTCATCCAGCTCAAGAACATCTGGAGCTCCAAACAAATTTCCTTGACTACCAAAATCAGACTGTTCAACTCCAACGTCAAGTCAGTCCTACTGTATAGAGCAGAGACTTGGAGAACCACCAAGTCCACAGTAAAGAGAGTTGAGACCTTCATCAACAGCTGCCAAAGAAGAATTCTCCAGACCCACTGGCCAGACACCATGAGCAACAACAACTTGTGGCAGAGAACCTCCCAGCTTCCAATAGAGGATGAGATACAGAAGAGAAGGTGGGGTTGGATAGGACACACCCTACTTAAGCCGCGAACCAACATTACCAGACAGGCATTGAGGTGGAATTCTCAAGGCAAAAGGAGAAGGGGACGACCAAGAAACACCTGGCGACGCGACCTTGAGGCAGACATCACTAAGATGGGTTACACCTGGAGTCAGCTTGAGGGGATGGCACAGGACAGAAGCCTCTGGAGATCTTTTGTGGGCAGCGTATACCCTGGCAGGGGTGACGGGCAAAACTAACTAGCTAACTAACTATATATATATAAAAAAATGAGCTGCAACTGTCTAGCATATTTCTATGCATTCTATATTATGGCAAGCATATTTCTATACACTTTCTACAACAATGAACTATTAATTGTGCCACAATTTCCATACACTCAATGAAGCAGCCATAACCCTGAAGTGTGAATGTACCAATATTTCCATACATATACTAACCATAACATTATTTCCATACACTATATGTAACACAGTAATGATAACACTATTTCCTTACATTCTCTATACACTCTATGTAACACAGTAACTACAACATTATTTCCATACATTCCTTGTAATGCAGAAACTATAACACTATCTCCATTGTTTCTATGTAATACTATTTCCATACACTCTGTAACACATAAACTATAACACTATTACACACTATGTAACAAAACAGCTATAACACTATTTCGATACACTGTGTAACACTGTAAGTATAACAATATTTCCATACACTCTATGTAACAGTCAATTTAACTGTACACTATTTCCATAACAGTATGTAATGCAGTTATTATAACATTATTTCCATACACTCTATGTAACACAGTACAGTAATAATAACACTATTTCCATGCACTGTGTAATACAGTAACTATAACACTATTTCCATACAATGTGTAACATAGTAACTATAACATTATTTCCATATGCTTTATGTAACACAGTAACAATGACATCATTTCATACATTATATGGAGGGGATCCGAGTGGTCTAAAGTGCTCTGTTACGGATCACTGCCATCTCACATTTGTCTATGTGTGTTCGAGTCTCACATTCTGCCACTGTGTGTATGTGAGAAAGCTTGCCAATAGCTTTTCATGGGTAGGTTCTTTCCAATGGTATTTCTGGGTTCTTTAACTACCATTAATACTGGCTGCCATGCATAGCTTTTCGTTTGCTGAAAAATGCCATTAAACCCTACAACATTCTATGTAACACAGTAACTATAACATCATTTCCATACAGTATATGGAACACAGTAATACAACACTATTCCCATATACTGTATGTAACACAGTAACTAAAAAATTTCCATACACTCTTATGTAACACAGTAACCACAACACTATTTCCATACACTCTATATAACTTCAACACTATTTCCATACATTCTATGTAACATAGTAACTACAACTTTATTACCATACACTATATGTAACACAGTAACTAGAACACTGTTTCCATACACTATGTAACACATTAACTGTGACACTATTTTCATTCACTAAATGTAACACAGTAACTATAGCACTATTTCCATACAGTTTTACAAAGTAACTATAACATTATTTCCATACACTCTATGTACCACAGCAACTACAATACTACTGTCATACACTATGTAACACAATAACTACAACATTATTACCAAACACACTATGTAACACAATAACTACAATATTATTACCAAACACTATGTAACACATTACTATAACACTATTTCCATGCACTCTATGTAACACTTTAAATACAACATTATTATCATACTCTCTATGCAACACAGTTGTTGTTGTTGTTGTAGAGCTTAATGCCACTTTTCAGCACATGATAGGCTATACATGGTGGCCAGTATTATTGATGGAGGGAGAACCCTCAGAAAGAACCACCGAACCACGAGAAGCTACTGGCAAGCTTTCTCATATAACTACATTAGCCGAATCTTAGACTCGAACCTACGCAGACAGAGGTGAGATGGCAGTGATCCGTAATGGACAGCACTTTAGACCACTCTGGGCCCCTATGCAACACTTAACTATAAGATTATTTCCATACACTATGTAAAAATGTAAGAACAACAATATTTCCATACACTGTTTAATACAGCAACTATAACACTATTTCCATACACTACATAAACACCAACTAAAACAATTAAATACTGATGATTGTCACTGTGAAGCATATTTCTGAAAAATACTAAATTAAATGACAAGATACACAGAACATATTTTAAGTTTTCAAATCATAGGAATGTTTAAAATAAATGACTTATAAGACGGTGAGACCATGTTTAGCAACATGTATACAAACTGATGGTTGTAAAACACTTGTGAATAGATACACACTTATAAATATGATACTTTTGTCAAGAACCATTTCTGGTATGATCATAAGGCATGTGTATTTATATAATTCTTATCTAGTAAGTTGGTGGTTGTTGTTGTAGGGTTTAATGCCATTTTTCAGCACACGATAGGCTATACATGGCGGACAGTATTATTGGTGGAGGAAGAACCTGGAGAAAAAAAACCGGAAAGAACCACCGACCTACGAGAAGCTACTGGCAAGCTTTCTCACATAACTACATTAGTCAAATCTTAACCTTGAACCCACGCAGACTGAGGTGAGATGGCAGTGATCCGTATCGGAGAGCGCTTCAGACCACTCTGCCTCTCGGGGGCCCCTTCTAGTAAGTTTTAAAACATTCAATGTATTGCAAACTTGAAAATCAAATTCATAATATATCAAGGCTATCCTCTCTCAGTTCATTCCAACACTGAATAAAGAAACATGTACAGTACCAGTCATCTGCTAGGGATACAAGCTGTTAAAGATTTAATGTTGCTGACATGTATGTTTTAGTCAAATGCAGTTTATAAATGCCTGTCCTGTAATGGGATAATAATTTAACACAAGTCAATGCCTCATATTGTCTGGGACTCTTCCTTAAAGTGTGATTACATTATGACTTTGTTTTTCTTCAGACTGCTCCTTGTACTGAGGGACATCCATGATAACGACTCACATGCTGATATTTTTTTTTATTTGACTCCATTGATTTTAGTCTTGTTGTCACATTTTGTAACTAATCTTTAACTGATTATCCTCATGTCAAACCATGTTTTGAGTATACCTAAGGATGATTCTGTAGGGATTCCTGCTATCTGAATGCGCTGAATTTCCTGCAATAAATTAGCCTCAAAAACAGTGTGCCTACCTGTATTAAGGGGCAGCCATGTTTATGACTCATTAGTTTTAGACTGCACCTACTATTGAGGGGCATTCATATTTACGAGTCACTTGCTGATGACCTTTCCCTTGACTCCAGTGCTTGTAATCTTATTTCTATACACTCAACATGACACTGAATTGCTAGGTTATGTGTAGCATATTTATATACACTGTATATAACACAGCAACTATAACAAATTAGTACTGATAGTGTCAGTTCATTCCAAACTCAATCATCAAACACATTATGATAGGGATTATATACACACAGTTAATTCCAAACTCAATCATCAAACACATTATGATATATTATGGAGTCCCCTGACTCCAGTGCTTGTAGTCTTGTTGTCTCATTCTGTAATACACCCTCAACATTTTCTATCTTTCCAAACCATGTTTTGAGTATATCTAGGTAGGATCCAGCAGGGATTGCTGAAACTTTAGTGAGCTGAATTTCCTGCGATATCTTAGCCTCAAAAGCAGTGTCCCTGCACTGTTGACTGAGAGTTGTCAATGTTGAGCTGATGTCATTCCAGTAAGTCTGGAAGTCATTGGCACTAATCTGACATGACTTAGCATGACCATACAGCTTGTTTCTCTCTTCTCCTAGTCTTTTGATCATATCCTTTTCTTGCTGACTCAGAGTTGGTACAATGTTCTGGAAGAGGGCGGACAGCAGGGTGATGTCATAGTCATCTAGGTTTGTATCATCACTATTTGGTGGAAACATGATGTCCATCTGGGAGTGGTTGAATACCCTTCCAAGACTGTTGATAGTATTCATGTTTTGGGCCAGATATTGGGCCAGAGTGTGGGTGGAGGTCACTGTGTGATGACTTAAAAGTTGTCTCAATACCCTGGATCCAACATCAACTAGAAGATATACAATACACATGAACCTATCAGTGTCACTGGTTAGAGGTGATGGCAAGGCGCCAGCAGATGCTGAAAGACAAATAATTGTTGAAAAATTTCAGTACATATAAAAATGTTTTGAAAATCACACAGACTTGGAGTTGTACTGACACTGTATTTTACATAAAATCACTTTTATTCATGGATCTCATTCATTAGCTACTTATGATTGGTGTAGTGCTTAGTGACACAAAGGACTGACTTATTTCCAATTTAATGGGGCTCGAAAGGGTTTGAGATTTGGGTTGAAAATCCACACACACATACACAATCCAGGTTTGTTTAAAATCCGACCAAAAGTATGGCTTCCACAGTGGAAGATGGCTCAGTCAATTAGATACAAAATCATCTAAAACTATATAGAATAACAACACATGATACATCTTTCCATATCACTTAAATGACTTGATTATAATTGTATTATACATCTTGCCATATCAACAAAACTGATTACAACTTTTATATACATTTTCCATATCTAAACTGATTTATAATTGTATTGATTCTATTTCCATATTAAACTGGTTATAATTGTATTGATACTTTTTCCATATCAACTAAACTAATTATAATTTTATTATACAGCTTGCACAAACTAAACTATGAACTACATATGATAAAACATTTGTTGATTAATGTTGCATTTATTCAAATTAGCTCAATACAGACATAACACTTTTTGAATTGTATATTGTTTCAAAATTAAACCTAGCAATGAATAACTCATTTAATGTCTGTTTTTGAAATACAAACGTGAATCAATAACATTGACTCTCATTGTTTTCATTAACTCTAGTGTACATTCATCTCTGCCACCATTTATCAGAAAAAAACACAATTTATTTTAACAAATCATTACTTAACACATTCTGTATTTGCATAAATTTTCCGTTTTTAAATTACAGATCAAAAAAAGGATTACTATTATTTTGATACACATAAAAATAGATTTACTATCAAAAAAATGGGTGTATTATGGGATAGGCCGGTACAGCAAATTTTGAATCAATTCTAAATGGCGTTTATAAATGTGACGTTCAATTACAAATATTTCTGAAGATTTTACGAGTATATTTCACTGACTATATATGTGCACTATTGAGAGAAATTCTGACTCTCATAGCACGGATAAAAGTGTTGTAATTTATAAAAGTAAATAAAATTAATAGTCTATACCCACTAGTTGAAATAATAATCATAGCATAAAATCTTGCAGCCGCCAAAAATATTTTGTCCGTCTCTTTGCATGTATGTTGTTCCCCCTGTTAAGTTATTTGTGTCCTTTTCTTAAATTATAACACATGGACCTTTAAAGAGAGAATGTTCGGTTTATTTCAATTGTTAAATATAAATATTTTTTGCAAAATAGACCTGTGACAATAAATGCGCGATACACAACCAGTAAACATTTCCAGACGCCAAACCAATGGTCCGCTCTAAACCGGATTGAGAGGCACGCGCCACGATGAAAAGCGACACCTGGTAAGAAATAGTTTGTGTACTTCCCTAGACTGGTAATGGCTTCTCAACCCGGTTGTAGTCGTCCATAACTATTTTTTATTTTTGTCTGTAAATTTTGGTTGATAAATAGAACGTATCTCACTAAACAGTAAGGAAATTGAAATACATAAATAAAGCAATATTAATATTAAATTTAATAATTATAAATATAATTTTATTTCAACTTAACATTAATAAAGGCGACACTACATAACGAAACTTACATCTTTTTTTCTAAATTTAAATTAAAAAATGTTTGAAAATGTCAGTAAATCAAGTTTGTAATTTTATTTGTGATGTCAAGTAATAATTAATGTCACTAAAATAAATTAAATTATGTCAATAAAATAATAACTATTGTAAATCAAATGAAATAAATTATGGGAATAAAAAAGGAATATGAATTACCTGGGTACTGTGTCCTGTATCTAGTGATTTGATTACTATTATAGCTTGTTAGATACAGAAGTCCTTCATCCCAGAATATGGCCAATGGCCAACTTGGTATTCCCTGTCTGAGAATGGACACTAGTTGACATTCAGACGTAAGGTGGTGAATACAGGGATAAGGGTTTTTATAGTTACACACAAACAGACTTCCCTGTTGGTCAATATCGATGCCTGTGGGTGTCTTCAAATCTTTATGTTTGTAGATATATTTATATTTACTGGGATTCTGGACATCATAGGCATATACACCAGTATCAGGGGATTGAATATAAGTATCACACATAACATCACACGAAATGTAAATAATGTTATGTTTTGCCGTCATGAAACTTGACGACAAGTAGGACTCCACTTTACAAATCTGGTGAATGGTGCCAACAACACTTCCATCATTACTGGACACAATACACCAACACAACGTGTTTTCCTTGACACCATACACAACAAGATCCCCATTTAATGACACAACACAATCATACCTATCTAGTCCTCCCCGTACACGTAAATCCCTAGCCCATCGTATAACAGGTGTGTTGTTTGTGGACATAATTTTTATCAGACCGTTTTCCAGAATCAAAGCGATTTCCAAGTCGTTGATAATACAGAAGGCTCTTGGTGATGGCTCCAGTCTGTCTGACTCGCACAGTAATTGTCCATCTTGGAGTCCGTGAATCCGGACTTTCCAGTCATTCCTGTCTATGACGAATATCTTGTTACTAAAAACCACGATATCATCATAAAAGGGCAACTTGTTGGCTGTGGAAATAAAGTGATATACACATTAATATACATATACACAAAAATACCAATATGGAGACCTATATTAACATAATAAATAACTTATATACGTCGTCTTATCGTTACGACAAATTTAATTTCTGACAAACAAGTTTTTATCGACATCTTTGATTATTATCATATTTACAGACACACAAAAAACGCTTAAACAGGGGATACATATTTGCATATACAGATATAACTATTTTAATTTCTTTAGACACGAAAATAGAAACCTAAAAAATTCTTTTCTTAATGTTTTTTTTTTTTTCTAATAATCATTATTAATTTAATTATATATCTGACCTTAAGTAAGGTCAACTTAAAACATCTGACTGTTACAATCGTCGTAGAGGTGTTATCGTTATCATCGTCTTTATTATTATTATTATTATTATTATTATTATTATTATTATTATTATTATTATTATTATTATTATAGTAAGTCACACAGGCCATGTATAAATGTATTTTGTTTTTAGCAGTAAGCATATTATTCTTGTTTGACAGTATTTTAGTAAAGATTTCAACTGTATCTTCAGTTGGACATTTCTACTGTGTTAACAAAAATAATACGGTACACAGTTAACTATAAGAAATAGTGTGGTAGTTATTAATTATGGGTGAAAACTACTCAATTCCCTCGTAATAAATAACTTACATACTTCATCTTATCATTACAATGAAATTCATTATATTTGTGACAACACCGCCGCTGTACCAGGGGTGACGATCAGATGTGGAATTTGATACAGGCCTTAATATAACATATTTTTTCACAACAATTACTGACATTTATACCTATCCGTTGTTTTTACGTGACGTCCCAAAACGTGTGTACTTCCATATCCGCCATTTTGAGTCCCTATCCCACATAACCGACAAGTTTCATTTTGTGAGTAAGAATATAAAAATACATGACATTCTGTTGTGCATGTCAACCTCGCGAGATCGAATCGCGTGACTCTTTTTACGTGTTTTCTTTAAGTAAAATATTTATATTTCAACCATATTTGTTATTCTTTCCGAAACAAATAGATCGATCAATAAAAAAACGCATGACAAATGGATATACAACAAAGTAGAAACATGTAATGATTTTCGATTTTTACGGGCTTAAATCAACCATCTGATTATCGTTCAAGTTTAAAAGCCAATTGTTTATATACAATTTCATATTTCTAAAAGCATTTGAGGAAAACATTGTTTAGACATTCGAAACAACGTCATGTTCCGTCAGACACGTGTTTCGTTTGAATACACTAAAGATGACACTTCTTTGACCGGTTATCGCTTTCATCTAGTACAAGCCTACGTCCACCATCCCCTCCACAAATATAATATTTGAATATATTAATTAAAATGGTTTCTCAAACATTCTATGGCACAAACACATGTCGCGAAAAATATTTGTGCATAAAAGTTCTAGCAAAAAATACATGCCATGAAATTTTAATTCGTGACTGATATTGTATCCAAAAAATCATGATCTGGAAATACTCTTTCAAGATGACAAATTTAGGGATATGATACGAATGACTTTTTAAAAACGTCAATATTGTCTGTTTCTTAGATATCAATAATATACACGATTACGGTTCTACTTTACTATTCTGTCTTTCGATATAAGCAAGGGAACTTCCAGCTTTATTTTTATTTTTGTGCTATAGTGCACATAATTTCAAAATGGCGGTAGAAGGTGCGCAAGCGTTTAATTGTGGGTATTTGCGTACTTAATCGTGACGTCTGTGAAAACAACCCATAGTAATACATGTGCATGTAATTAATGTATATAAATTTAGTCTATTATTATAACTATCTAACAATTACAAGAGTCGTATTAGTATCGTTATTTTTATCATCTAATTGATATTATTATTACTCAAGGGTTACATAGCAGACATAATATAGAAGCCGTAAGCACGATATTGTAGTTCTGTACAGTTTTTCAGTAAACTGAAGATACCAACAACAGTGCGTTAACAAGTTCTGTGTGGAAACTGCCATTGTCCCACGAATTTTCAAAGACTTTAGCGTGATACGTGCGTGAGTACATGTGTACTATCTAATAAGGTGTCTAACATCGTAAAAACTAAGCATTATTGACTATCATTTCAATAATAATGTCTATCATTTCATTAGTGTATTGTAATAAATAAATAAGATAATACATGTACGTAATATCCTGGAACTCGTGAATGTTTTTTTTCGAAAATATGAAGAATTTAATCCTGATAAATGATATTTTCTTTTGCTTTTAGGAAACTTGTTTAACCATATTCTATAACGCTGGCCACACAAGCGGATGGGTGGATATAACTTATTGCAATAATAATAATAATAATAATAATAATAATGATAATAATAAATCATTGATGTAATATTGTCTTGTCATATACAACATTTCTTCGTATCTCTATAGTGTACTACTCCCTGCATTTCAATGAAAATCCCTGTTGGCAAACGACTCCATTCATTCCTTCTTTATTTTATCGTCTGCTGAATATTTCTCACAGTGGGCTTTCTTACTTGTGTTATGATACTGACATTGCTAAGAACGCTGGCGGAAACTTTAAACATGGATAAATCTGTGCCTTTTGGAAAATATATTACATTAGGTTTAGGTTCCGTTTGCGGCAGTCTGTACTTTAGAACGATTTAAGTGGAAAATGTGAAGATTTGTTGCAAAAAACGTATGTGAGAAAAGTAAGGGATTCTTTTCTTGCAGTGCTAGAGCACAATGCTGATTATGTTACAAGGCAGCGCGCGACATGCGTCACAAAATCTACGGTTGCGCGTTTCCTAATGTATAACACATAAGACAAACAGAACGGAAAAGAAATTATATACAACCATATGTTTTAATGTGTGCAGGTAATAGTAGGTTGTGCTATTTTACATATAAAACAAAACATTAGTATAGATATAAAACTGAGCCAGAGCATGGGACTAACTGGTGCAGCTTTTGTTTACTTTTCTCAAGATTTATTTCGGTAATTACTATCCTACACAGTTACTAGAAACAGCGAAATAAACGGGAAAAAACAACGAAATACACCGACATACACATGTATTTACATGTTCTCTCTGTATATATCGGTTTCCACACACACATTATTTTTTATTTTGTTTGAATCACAATATAAAGCAAATTAAAATATGATTTATGTGATTTTGATATGAATTGTTTTTTTTTAAAAATCCTAGTTATAGCACGCGACAATTGGTCATACTTGATTGAATAGATTGACCGTTCCGGAACAGTCATGTTTTGATAACGACTGATCCTTTCGGAACGAATGTAATCTCCGGAACGGACGGTGTAAGTCGGCTAATTCATATTGTTTCTACTAGTTTAATTAATGTTCTAATTGACTGCACTGCACTCATTTATTGTTCTTCCTTTGATCTAATTTCTTATTCAATTTAAGAAAACAACCTTTTTTTTGTAACTCGCTTAATTCGGAACAGACAGTGAAAGTCACTTAATTCATTTTCGAATTGACCTCACACACTTTATTGTCATCTCTTTGAACCCATTTTTTACTCAAGTGTCGTGCACATTAAGAGAAAGGCACCCTTTTGCTCAACGTTGTCATTATTCGTTAATTGCGTACATAAAGAAATCACGCCCGACTTTTATTATGAACACATTTGATAACTGAAAAGTAAATGTTTTCATATAACAGCGTTATACAATACTGATATTATCACATACACAAACATACGCAACATGGATGGATCAATATCCATGTATTATTTGTTCCTGTGAATGTAAAACTGACGCTTTGCAGTACACAAACTGTCGACAATGGGTCCACAGTGAGTGCAAAAGACTTCATATCATGGTCTAGCGATGACTTGGCGTTTCTTTGCACGTGTTCTTTCAACTGAGATGTATATGATGCAGGACAAGCCTTACAACGGCATTACAAATGTATGTTCTCTCTTTTGATAGATAAACAGATACCTTGATGAATGAAATACTGCTTGTCGTTATTATTCTTCAAATAAATATTTTATTCGTGCCGCTTTTCTCGTTGAAATGAATGTACGTGATTACGACACTTTCATACCTTTCCTGTATCTCTCTATTTATCCATGTATATATTCCGTCCATTCAATACATTATTACTGTTATATTCATTTGAATTGAATGACTTACTTATTTCAAAGCGTACTTCAGTCGAGAAATATAAATCATTTAATGTTATTATTGTCTGCGTAAAACTTGGAGAGAACAAATAAAATATTGAATGTATCGATTTAAGTCACATTTTGTAGTTAATATTCTTTGTTTATATTTGCTTTTACTGTTTGGGGAGTGAGGACTCCAATATGCTTGTGCTTTCTACTAAATCCCCGTTTGTAATTGCAATTGACAAAGTTTCTTAAAATAAATAATTTAAAATATATGTACATAACTTATACCTGACCATTCTTGCCCTCTCGCCATACTTAATGCTTTAATATACCTTTCTCAATGTGTCCTGCACACATTCTAATATTCATTTTTAATTAACTGCACATCCTTTATTGTCTTTCCCGTAATCTGTGTTTTTAATTCAAACTAGGATAACAATGTCGAGCACATTAATGAAATGGCCCGGATTTTGATATCGGATGTGTCTATGCATACGAAAGATATAAGGTAAAGCAAACAAGAATTTCACTTATATTTATATGACACTGTAAAAATATATTGCCAAGCTGCTGACAGCTTTCCGTTTGAAGGAAAAAAATGCCTTGACCAATGCTGCAAAGTCAGAAAGTAAGCTCATCACCTACGGGATTTTGATTCCAGAATCAGAGCACATGTCTACCAATGGAGCGAAAGATGCAGTTTATGTGAAAATTTTAAAAATGTATAATCCAGCAATTTTACAGGAACTTGTACCAATGTCATTTTGTGGTGATGGTAACTGTTTATATAGATGCAGTTTCTAGAGCACTGACTGGTTCAGAAAACTTTCACGAACTACTGCGACTACAAACCTCAATAGAAGTGATAATGAATCATATTTTCTATGATGAAAAGTCCAACAGTTTTGTAGATTTGAGCTGTGAAAATCGCATTGTTGTTAGTGACTATTCAAAGCTTGTGAAATACGCTATTGTGGCTGGTTCCTACTCTGAAATGGCGCACATTTGCACTACGTGCCGGCATCTCCAAACCTATTTGTTCTTATGCGCCACAGTTACAAACCGAGTTTGCATCAAAACCTTTTAATCGTAAGGTTGATGGAAGGGCAGCGAACCAGTCCGCATCTTCCGCACTATGCATAATGTGGACTAAAATGTCTGTCCTATAAAGAACAAACAGGCTTATACCCAATCACTTTGTGCCTCTGGTATATGAATTCAAGGAGCATATGGTCGTTGTAAATGTCGATGACTCATTAGATTACTCAATAGATGTTACTTCTGTTAATTCTGACATGACGGCAAAACACGTCAGTAACGAAGTCACATACAGATATAATCAACGACGTAACTGACATACAAAACGTGGTAAAACACGGAAATGACACATACAAACATCCAGCAAAAAGGCAAATTAGACCAGTGTCATTTTCTTGACACTGAAAAAGCCGTGGAATTCTTGTTAAATTCAGATTCTGGAGTAGAATACATTCCATATGATTTGAAAGAAATGTATATTTAATTGTGAATAATGCAAAAAACCTCGAAAAGAGGTCTAATAATGGCACAAGTTCTTCTTCAGACGACTGTGGTGTATGGGATACATCTGCTGGTGCATCCCCTAAATCCCACTATTTGCTTTCTGACAACGGTAATCAGACCATGATTTTTTAAAACATGGGAAGTATTGTTGGAAAACCGAGTATGACATTTTGATCCGCAACCTGGCAAATATCAAGTTGTTGTGATCCACAGGTGCTATACTCAGTTAAAAAAGGACAATATGTACAAAAAGAGGGTCACATGGCTAGGGGATGGGGGTTCAGGCAAGTAATTTGTCACTGGTTGAATATGTAGAGAAATGTCCAGGGTTAACGCCGCATGGAAACTCGCGACAACGACAGAGTATTTGCAGACTACTGATTTTGTTTTAGACCAGATTACATCAATGACTGGAAAAATGAAACCGCATCAAATATTAAATAAACTTACTTCAAAATATGGTGAATTATCCCAACCGTCAGGACTTCAACAAATTTATCACAAACAAAAATATCAAAACTAAAAGGTCAGAAAAGCTCCTGGACACTGCAGCAATATTGCTGACCAAATCCGACATTTAGAAAATATGGTAACGGAAAATAACCATTTTGTAAGATCAGTCATCCGGACCAGCGCTGAACCTCCTTGTGTCAGTTTGTACATAGATGAACAGATGATATACATTTAGAAGCTGTGTTGCGCCGTGCAGACTGTCGTTTGTATTGACAAAACTTTTATGTTGTGTAAAATGCATGTGACGGTAACATGTTACAAGCAACTTGTGGTCAAACGAGTCAGAACATGCGATCCACCAATCTTTGTTGGGCCGCTCATCATTCACGACAATAGCGATTTCGAAACTTAGTCCTCTTTTCCATCATCTGAAAGTAAAACTTGTTGATTAGAATCTTAAGAGCCTTGTAAATGGAAATGATCACGAGAAGGCTCTAGTCAACGGCATTTGTGGCAGTTCTGCCAGAACCAACACACGTTCTGTGAACACGCTATTTACAAGAGAACGTCAGACATATATTGACAGATGACGCAGTTACCGTAATTGACCGCAACATTATCTTGAAACTAATTTTTGGGAAAGCTGGACTAGTTGACTCAAATGACAGCATTTGCTTTGACGATAAATGTGAAGTGATAGAAAATCATTGTGCTGGAATTTCAGGAAAATTTCTCAGGTACTTTCGGAAAAAAACTAAAGACAAATATCAAACTAAAAGTCAATAATCCATTAAGAATCTATCAAATAGACCACATGTGGAAAAATAATAATTGTGAGTCCATGAACCACGTTCTAAAACAGATGGTTGAATGGAAGACGAAAACGCAGACGAAATTTGTACAACTAACACATTAGTTAGTAAGCGGACAATTCAGAAATCTGAGGAGTGCTCTAGTATGCACTGGAGAATTCCGGCTTGCCGACAGTCATAAACAATTTTGAGTCGAGAAAAACAGACTGGATAAAAATGACAGAGCAACAACTCACAAACTTGTTCAAACGCTTCAGACGCCACATCGACATAGACAAAAAATACATGATTTTCACGGACAGTCAGACAACTGTTGTTGCACCAAGAACTAATGGACGAAAATCTGGACAAAGGAAACGAAAAGTTAATGTATGAACTGTGACAACTACAGCTTAAAATGCTAAACGTGAACAAGAGATTTCGTCATAATATCCTATATTTTATTATTTTCGGTTAGGTTTGTTTTACCCTGTCTTGTGCAACATTACTTGTAGTTCTGTGTTCAAGAGGAGCATAATCCTGAATAATATTGGATTAATTGCTTACCTGAGTTATCTTTGTCTATCATCATATATCGTGGCTTGTTACGGTCACAGGATTAAACTCACTCTTGTATATATACTATCGTATACACTTTGGTACTTCGTTATATTTCACTTTCACTTTGTGTATTTTTTTCAATTCGCCGTTTATCATACATGTCAAATCAACTAAGGAATAAATAATTCATATAAACTGAAATTATTTTGCTTTCTATTATTATCAAACATGTATGACAAATGAACGTTCACATATTTCCGAAAATAGATTTTCTTAATACTCTTACAATCAACTGTCATGTCATCATAACCAGTATATTACATATATATATATATATATATATATATATATATATATATATATATATATATATATATATATATATATATATATATATATATATATATATATACACATACATACATACATACAAATATATATATATATATATATATATATATATATATATATATATATATATATATATATACACATACATACATACAAATATATATATATATATATATATATATATATATATATATATATATATATATATATATATGAGATATATATGCAGATATATATTGTATATATGCCAAATATTTCGAAACCTTTTAAACAAAAATTAAATTAAATGTTATTTATTGGTCAAAAACTCTATCATTAAAAGTTATATTTAATATGTAATATAATGTCGGCAAATACTGTTGATACTTCTATACTTTTCCCTTTCACTCTGTGTGTGTATTACTTCGATTCGCCATGTATCATTTCTGTCGAATGAAGTACGACTAAGTGACATCATTACATGAATTCTGCTATAAAGAGGAAAAAGGTAAATAATTCGTATCAAAATCACATAAATCATATTTTATTTTGTGTTTATTATGATTCAAACAAAAACAATATTAAGGTGTGTGGAAACCGGCAAAGTCACTAAAACAGGAAGTAACCAAAGAATGAGGAAAGGAAACCTACCCTGGGACAAGTGTACTAAGTAGGGGAGTACAATCCTTGTTTGAAGCATAAAGAGAAAGGAAACGAAGTTGTTTTTGTCAGTTGCAGACAAAATCTCTGAATATGAACTATCAGCACGGATAATAAGTAGGAAGTACACTCTATTAAGCTTCTTTGGGATAAAGTAACTTGAAAAATATGACAAACGAAGTAAAGAATAACCCTTGAAAACTTCAGAATTCAAAATAAAATAAAAATAAAAATAATAAAAAATAACAAACTATAACAACAAAACACAATAAAAAGAAAATCATAACACGGGGTGGACAGGGAAACCCTACACCTAACATTTTATATCTAACACATATTGAATCTATGTTGGAGTTTGGACCGAGACAATGAAATCCCAGCCTAGGGGTTATATTATTTGTCTCCCCACGAGGCTTGTCCGAGTGGGGAGACATATAATGTAACCCCGCGGCTGGGATTTCATTGTCTCGGTCCAAACCCCAACGTAGATTATTTTTCCCACCCAATATTATCCTTTAAAGTAAAAATAACTCTTTAAAAGTGTGCACCTCGCAATGTTTACATGTGACGCATGAATACAAATAAGCTAATGAGGGCTGTGGTGTGACCGTTACGTCAGAAGTACACTGTTCATACGCGTGAGCAAAGAAATATAACAACATAAAACGCCGCATAGTAATGAGGTATTATCACATTTAATATATGGATGTTATATGAAATTAACAATAAATAGTTAAAATTTATTAGAAAGAAACTGTTTCCTTTCATCATTTCCAATTTTGAGTACCCCACAATTCTGAAGTTTTCAAGGGTTATTCTTTACTTCGTTTGTCAATTATATTTCTGTCTTGGAAATATGGCAAGTGATGCAGTGATATTTGCTTATGTATTTGTGTGTTGAGGGATAAATGATTTCTTCTGGCTGGTAAGTGTATTATTTGTCAATACATATTGCAGGTATATTCAACTGGATCACAATGGACGGAGATGCTTAACAAAATTATAATAGAGCATGTTTGACATAACACATTTATGGCTGTTGCTAAGTTTTCCGTTGTTTAGAGAGTTGGGATGCTATGAAGTGTATAGGTATATAGTCGTATGTGCATGGATCAGTGTTATCTGACATAGTTCATTTCAAATACCATTCATAATTTTATCCTGTCTGTAGCACAGTAAATTTCAGATCAGCTTCATTAAATGTAGCTAACAGTATATACTGTTTCACGCGAAGTGTTTACAACTAATTCAGTTGCTTTAGCTACATTTAATGATATGAAAATGTATTGAGCTAGTCCTGCATATAGGATAAACTTGACCATGCTAGTTTGAACGAACTAATATATTATCAAAACCTCGAAATAGTATGCATGTGTGTATTTGTCTCTATCAAAATGTTTTTTGTTTTGGTGTGTTTTTATTACAGATTGACCTTAAGTAACTATGTTTTAGTTATATATTATTTGTTGTTGTTGTTGTTGTTTTATTTGAGAACAACTATGGCACAGCAGAAGACACAAAGTTTTTTTGTGGTTAAAAGTAGTTCTCATCGCATGGAAACCATGACTGAGACGACTGGTCTGAGATGACTAGACTGAGATAAGAAAAGTAAGGTTAGCAAAACAGATAGATTTCTCTGTCGCTTGGGTGAGAAATATAAGGGTGTCACCTCAAGTACCAAACCAGCTATACGTGCTGGGGAGGGACGAAGGGTGTCAACACTGTATCGATATCACCGAACTTGTTTTACGCATCAAGGTCAACATTCTAGAAAGTAATTTTTCATGGAATTTATAATTTAAACAAATATAAAGGACTAGAAAGTAATTTTTAATGGGATTTATAATTTAATCAAATTTAAAGGATTATAAAGTCTTATAAAGCACGTTGTTTTTTTTCAAGACAGATGTGGATGTGATCCATTTTTCATAAATTTCTTTGCAACGAGTAAGATACAAAGGTACACAGAAAATGAACCATATACATATATAATGTTTTTTACAAGTTTGAGCGAATTTCAGTTTTGTATGTTATTTCCCCTTTAAGCAATTGACGATATACGAAAATCGATCATTTCATTAAATACGTGATTTTTCCCAGAAGACAAAAATAATGATTGCCAAGAACTTTATATTGAAAACAAAATTGTCAACACATATCTGTCTTCAAAAGTATTATTACGCTCAACGTGAAAATAAAAACAATTTATTTTTATTAAACACATTCTTGAGATTATACATAAAACGCTCTATCAGCAATAATACAATTTTGTCTTGAAAACGATACTTTGTCTTAAAAAGATAAAACATCCATGTTATTATTAACTTTATGCACAGCTTTAAATTTGTATCATCACAAACGAGTCACTTTTCAGAATAAATGTGAAGGCATCGATGAAAAGTAAATACGTACATTTAAAAAAAGATTGAGAATTGAAAATACTTTGCCAAGAGTTCACTAAGCACAGTGATCTTAATGGGATATTTTAAACTTAACAGTCACTGGCTATGGACCAAAAAGTGTAAATGGGATGAGTTCTTACATTTAGTCCAGTTATGCAACATGATCGTAAATATATGGGAAAGTGGCTCCAGATGAAGTAAATGAAAGATCATAATTTTTTCGCATGTTAATAAATCTTTGTACTAATCTATTATATACAACAGTGAATGGAATACCATTCTGAATATCGGCATTTCCTGCCCCAGTTCTAACATGCCGTATATACAACTGTATTTTTTTATACAGTTATTATTAACAAAATTTCATTGAAATTGCTGATTGAATGTCTTGATTGTTTATATTCTCGAGTCATCAGGAAAGTAAAATTTATCATATTTATATTAATGTTCACAATTTTAATTTTTATATATACATATAAATAAGTTTTAAAATAGTTTTGTTAGGAAAAGACCTATATAGGGTATATACTTGAGTGTCAAGCTTCTCTCTCTCTCTCTCTCTCTCTCTCTCTCTCTCTCTCTCTCTCTCTCTCTCTCTCTCTCCACAAACATACTTGGGGGAAAGAAAATCAATTTTCTGTTACCTTTTACTTGCGCAAGGTAACGTAAAAGTGTAACTCAGTAATAAAAAGTGCGTAATTCTCGTTAGTGAAACGACTGCAATCCCGAAATGATGTCGTACTCAGAAATCTAAGAAAATATTGGGCGCTCGTTATTTTGTGAAATTGTGTCTCATTTCACGACGCACCTTAAGTTTACGCATCCAATCATCCTACATTTTAAACATAAGAAAATGCTACGATATTTCGCAAGAGTGTTTCACACAAATATCCTTAGGAACATTTCGTATGCCTAAAAAACACTTTTGTGTAAGCTACTCTTTTGAATAGGAAATACACAGTAAATTAGTAAAAGTTACTTGGCAAGATACAAAGGACGGCGACGAAGACGACGACGACAACACCAATAACAATTGAAAGACCCCAGAATAATGGGCAAAATGTGTCTTGACATATTGGTCATAATAATGAAATACAGGTAATATCTAAATTAAATAGGATAGTGTGTGTGTGTGTATGGGGTGGGGGGGGGGAATTAATAATTTTGTCGTGTCCAGACAATGTCTGTCTTGTCACTGTCAGAGATCCAACACCCATCCCATGTACTTAATGAAGCTAACTTGGAAATATATTCAAATATAAACTATTTTTTTAAGACATTTTTTTAAAAAACAAATCCAGATTATCATAATTTAAAACCTTTGTGAAGTTTTTCCACCCTAGGCAGTTTATTTGTCTGACTAATGGGAAACAGTACGCACGTGTATGAATGCGTGTGTGTGTGAGAGAGAGAGACAGAGAGAGACAGAGAGAGACAGACAGACAGACAGACAGAGAGAGAGAGACAAACAGACAGACAGAGAGAGACAGACAGACTGACAAACAAATAGCGAAAAAGAATGAAAAGGAGCCTGTCGTGCTAGAAGTCCATGAATAAACATAATTTAACTTATTTCTGAAGGAAGCGGTTAAGCCTCACTTATTTTATTATCTGTATCAAAATTGTTACACCCCCTTCATTGCAATAATATTCCATTCCCTCCAATGGGACGTGACGTAGATCCACTCACTCGCAAAATATTTACAAAGGACGGCGACGACGACGAAGATGACACGAAAAACAATGCAATACAATACAACGACCGAAATATCGGGCAAACAGTGGAATAGCCTATTGGTCATATGGAATGGTATATAATTATTTATGTATACAAAAATTGGATGCATATCTGTGTGCTTGCGTTCGTGCATGTGCAAGTGTTTATGCGGTGACGGAATTATGATATTATCTCCAAAAGGCACTCTAAGAGATTCAATTCCAATTCCACCGATCTTCACTTGCCTACGTTAGCCATTAAGTTAATTTTGATTTGGCCCAGAACATACGTGGATCCGTATTTCTGAAGAGAAGTCCGTCTCAAGACGATTTTAGCTGCAGTGGGCAAGAACCAATGCAAACGTACATACAATAGTGGACAAGAACTATTTAGCATACATACAACAATGAATAAGAACCATTCAGCGTACATACAACAATGGACAAGAACTATTCAACGTACATACAACAATGACTAAGAACCATACAGTGTACATACAACAGTGGTCAAGAACCATTCAGCGTGACGCAACAATAGAAAAGAACCATTGCACGTATTCAAATGAAATTTGGCTTGCATTTTTGTATGCATACATAAAGAACCTAATTAGATTTTCAGGTAATTACAGACATCGTTTTTGTTTTACACCTTTTAAAACTGTTTTATATTTTTTTTAAATTAAAATTGTTAGGCAAGATTAAACATAAATCTATCTAGGCCGAAAATATTAAAATGAATAGTCATATTTCTATTAGTATGGAAATAAAAAAGATTAGATATTCTGAAAAATCCGTCAATTTGTTTATTCCTTTAATTATTTCGTATTCACATTTTTGAACTTTTTGAAATGTTACATTTTTAATATGAACCGTGTCATAAAGCTATTAAGCAAGAACAACTTGACGTCGATAAAAGAAATAAAATGTCTCGCTTTTCTTTACATTGTGATGTGAGCAAAACCGAGACGATAAATATATAAATACAGACTTGAAAGTAGTACATATATTCATCTTGAACCTCGATACATTGAAGATATTCTTTTGAATTCACTGTATAGAACAGAAGTTAAACACGACAAAATATGCACATCGTTTCCATTGATAAATTACTAGTCTGTTTACTTGGAAAGCATACACAGCGGCAAGCGTCTGCCTAGGTAAACTAGACAGCTGCCTATGGCCCAGACCTGGAAGGGGACCCCGGCCAGGTGCCGAAATGGTACACATTGAGGACACAGGACACGGAAAATAATATGTCAGTTCTTCCGAACGAAATAGAAAATAATTGACCATATTTAGTTATATGTAAATGTAAAAATTATAATGTGTAAAATAAAAGTATAGTTGTTACTTGTCTATTTCAATTCAAAGTCTGCTTGTCTATTTTCTAACATCAAAGTACATTAAATGAATAATAAAAAAGTAAAGTTTTTGTGTGCTAAATTAAAGAAACGGGGACTCCGACTCTGTTAACTTTCTAGGGGCACTGAGTCTCTATGTCCGGGCCTGGTCATACATGATGAATTTTACTTTTTCTTCAATTTGTGTTTTTGTTCACATTACCTTTGTAAACAAGCGAACTTGAAGAAAACAAATGGATATTACGATCAGATGCCATAGCAATGTTGTATGAAATAAATCAAGAGTCAAGAATTACTGTTACGAGATGTCTGATTGCTCTAATTGAAAAATAAATAAAATGTCAAAATAAATAGAGAGACGTGATATTAGCTAGTTTTAAACTTAAAATTTGTTCAGTAAATGAGAAAAGCAAATGACGACTATGTAGGTAAATGTAAGTGTACAGTTCACCCAGCTATTAATTTGAATAAAAAGTCTGATGAAAATGTAATTCAACTATAAATATAATGGTTTTTTTAAATTTCTTTTGTTAGTTCTATTTGTTGCAGATTTCCGCTCCTGAAATGGAAATAGGAGCAAAGAAATGTGACAAATTTATTAATCTGACTTAATAAACAATTATAAGTAGTAGATTAGTCCCTCTATAGAATCATAATAATCCAATATAAATAATACATTAGTCCCTCTATAGAATTATTATAATCCATTATAAATAATACATTAGTTCCTCTATAGAATCACAATAATCCAATATAAATAATACATGAATCCCTCGATAGAATCACAATAATTCATTATAAATAATAAATTAGTCCTTCTATAGAATCATAATAATCCATTATAAATAATACATTAGTCCCTTTATAGAATCACAATAATCCATTATAAATAGTACAAATCTCTTTATAAAATCACAATAATCCAATATATATAATACATTAGTCCCTTTATAGAATCACAATAATCCAATATAAATAATACATTAATCCCTCTATAGAATCAAAATAATCCAATATAAATAATACATTAGTCCCTTTATAGAATCACAATAATCCAATATAAATAATACATTAGTCCCTCTATAGAATCACAATAATCCAATATAAATAATACATTAGTCCCTCTATAGAATCACAATAGCCCAATATAAATAATACATTAGTCCCTCTATAGAATCACAATAATCCTATATAAATAATACATTAGTCCCTCTATAGAATCACAATAATCCAATATCACTAATACATTAGTCCCTCTATAGAATCATAATAATCCAATATAAATAATACATTAGTCCCTCTATAGAATCACAATAATCCTATATAAATAATACATTAGTCCCTCTATAGAATCATAATAATCCAATATAAATAATACATTAGTCCCTCTATAGAATCACAATAATCCAATATAAACAATACATTAGTCCATCTATAGAATCACAATAATCCAATATAAACAATACATTAGTCCCTCTATAGAATCACAATAATCCAATATAAACAATACATTAGTCCCTCTATAGAATCATAATAATCCAATATAAATAATACATTAGTCCCTCTATAGAATCACAATAATCCAATATAAATAATACATTAGTCCCTCTATAGAATCACAATAATCCAATATAAATAATACATTAGTCCCTCTATAGAATCAAAATAATCCAATATAAACAATACATTAGTCCCTCTATAGAATCATAATAATCCAATATAAATAATACATTAGTCCCTCTATAGAATCAAAATAATCCATTATAAACAATACATTAGTCCCTTTATAGAATCACAATAATCCAATATAAATAATACATTAGTCCCTCTATAGAATCACAATAATCCAATATAAATAATACATTATTCCCTCTATAGAATCACAATAATCCAATATAAATAATACATTAGTACCTTTATAGAATCACAATAATCCAATATAAATAGTACATTAGTCCCTTTATAGAATCATAATAAACCAATAGAAATAGTACATTAGTCTCTTCATATAATTGTTAGGATTGAATTTTTAGTAAAATTAATAAGATTACTATTTTCTTTTAAGTGTATTATTAAAGCAATGTTTTATGCATTTATAGCAAAACGTTGGCAACTTAAATCATTAGCTATACGAATGTACATTATTGTATGGAAATAGGTTATAAAGCAAAAGTCAGTCAGCTTCTAAGTCTTATCAGTGAAACATATATTTTGTAAAACCAGGCATTGGCAAAAATCTTACTGAAGTCAGTCAGACCCTAAAGTCTTATCGGTAAAACACAGAACAAACTTCCGTACTGACGTAAATACAGAATGGTTATTGTCTAATGTTGGACAGTATCTAATGTTTGACGGACATTCCTGCTGGCTTAATATATTAAACATGTTGCTGATTTAGAATACTTAGGGATTATCATGTTCGGACCTAACTAATGCCAAACGAATATAGATGAACTACAAATTTGAGTTCTACCTTATGTCAAATGACGTCAAATTAAGCCGGTTTTGACCGGGAGAAACTAATCCTTACCTGAAAAGAGCGGACATATTTTCTCGTCGATGCCTTAAACTCTGATACAAGTTACGTATAAATAGACCGCGCAGTGTAAGGGTCAGGTCAGTTCCTATCGACGAGAAAATAGATCTTCGCCTTATCATTTCAGGTAAGAGAATTGTATATGTCATAACTTCTTTAGGAATAAGTACTTTTAATGTTGAGATTTTAATAGTAGCATTGTTATGTTAGCATCATTGTTCACCTAATACTCTTATTTATAATATATTGTAATGGAATGTTTAAATGTTTTAAAGAATTATTATTAATTATATTTGTGTAATTTTTATTGTAAAGATTGAATTCGCTACCAACTTCATGTTTTGAGTTAATGATTGAAATAAAGTATTCTTTAAGCAAGAAAGAGTAATATCTAGCAATATATTCTAAATCAATATTCTATTTTAAAATAAGTAAAATGCATTTCTTTAAATTAATTGTTACATTAAATATGGTCATTACATTTTTATACCTTTGGCTATCTTGAAATTGATTGAGAATTAACCATTTGTATAATATTCTAAAATGCAGAAGTTATACGAATAAATGAAGTTGGAAAGCTTGAAAAAGGAAAATATAATATGTATTGCATGAATTTTTATTATAAACTTTTTAGATGTGTTTCTAGAATATAGTCAATATATGTGTGTTGATTAATTAAATAAAAGTCAGTTCCTATCGACGAGAAAATAGATCTTCGCCTTATCATTTCAGATGTAGCTGATTTAACATCGTGACGGCACACGGTTAAGAGAGCTTTCTCTCTTTCTCTCTCAAAGATGTAGCCGTACAATAACCTTTATTACAACTACTTTTCATTACATAACATAATCATAACAAACTATTATAAATAGTACATTAGTTTCTCTTTAGAATCGTTATGTCGAAATGAAATTTTGTGTAATATCCAAATGAAACTAGTCTACAAATAGTATGGATAACTCTATTATGAATTGATTGTTTAGTAAAATTAATAAGATTACTATTTTCTTTAAATTGTATTATTAAAGCAATGTTTTATGCATTTATAGCAAAACGTTGGCAACTTAAATCATTAGCTATACGAATGTACATTATTGTGTGGAAATAGGTTATAAAGCAAAAGTCAGTCAGCTTCTAAGTCTTACCAGTGAAACATATATTCCGTAAAACCAGGCATTGGCAAAAGTCTAATTCGGTTAATAAAAAAGTAGAACAAACTTCCGTACTGACGTAAATACAGAATGGTTCTTAACTAATGATGGACAGTCGTTTCTACAAAATGGTTCTTATCTAAAGATTGACAGACATTACAGCTGGCTTAATATTTTAACTTGTTCCTGGTTTAGAAAATTTAAGGAATTATCATATTTGGATCTAACTAGTGCCAAACGAACTACAAATCTGAGTTGTACCTTATGTCAGATGACGTCAAATTAAGCCGGTTTGAACCAGGAGAAACTGAATTTCACCTGATGAGAATAAAACATCTTTTTCCAACGGTACGTTAGCCTGACAAAGGATGCATACAAAAGACCACGCATTTAAGGGTCAGGTCAGTTCCGTACCGACAAAGAAAATAGATGTTTGTCTTCTCATTACAGGTAAAATAATTGTATATGTTGTAGCTTCTTTAGAAATAAGTATTTTTGGTGTTTGTTATTTTAATGGTAACATTGTTATGTTAGCAATATTGTTCACTTAATACCTTTATTTATAATATATTGTAACGGAATGTTTAAATGTTCTAAAGGATTTATATTTAATTATATTTATGTACTTTTTATTGTAAGGTTGAGATTGCTACCAACTTCATGTTTAGATTTAATGATTGAAATAAAGTATTCTTTAAGTAAGAAAGAATATTATCCAGCAATATATTCTAAATCAATATTCTATTTTAAAATTAGTAAAATGCATTTCTTTAAATTAATTGTTACATTAACTATAGTAATTACATCTTACACTTTTGGTTATCTTGAAAATGATTGAAATTAACTATTTGTATAATATTCTAAAAAGCAGAAGTTATACGAATAAATGAAGTTTGAAAGCTTAAAAAGGAAAAATATAATATGGATTGCATGAATTTTTATTATAAAGGTTTTAGATGTGTTTCTAGAATGTAGTCAATATATTTGTGTTGTTTAATTAAATAAAGGTCAGTTCTGTACCGACAAAGAAAATAGATGTTTATCTTCTCATTACAGATGCAGTGCTGCTGGTTTATCATCGCAGCGGCGGCTATCATTTCAGATATAGCTGGTAGCTGGCGCCTTATCATTTCAGTGTAGCTGTCTTATCATCGTGGCAGCACTCCTTTAAGAGAGCCTTCTCTCTTTCTTTCTCTCTCTCTCTCTCTCTCTCTCTCTCTCTCTCTCTCTCTCTCTCTCTCTCTCTCTCTCTCAAAGATGTAGCCGTACAACAACCTTTATTACACAACTTTTATTACATAACAACTCCAACCAAGTTTTTCTAACTAACCATTTTAAATACTCTTCAATAATGCAGTTGTACTTTTAAGAAATATTAGTTTCTTGTTTTAGCTGACACGTGTTTTTTTTATATAAGGACCACAGAGTCAGCATGAAAGAGTTCCTATCATTGACCATAATTAAAATATCTAATAATTCCGGCATGAAAGTGTTCCTCTAATTGTTATTACAACATCTATTTATTTCCGGCATGAAAAAGTCCCTATCATTAACCATTATTAATAATAATTACGGCATGAGAGAGTTCCTGTCATTAACCGTTATTAAAACATCTAATTCCGTTTTCAAAACCTCGGCCAATGTAGGGATGCGAGAAAGCTCACCAATAGTTTCCAGTGGGTAGGTGGTTCTTACCGGGGATTTCCTCGACTTTTTTTCCATCAATTATTCTGACGGCCTGTATCATGCGCTCAAAAATGGCGTTAAGTCCAAAGTAACAACATTTAAAGACATCTGCTACTGCCACAAGGAGAGTAAATGTTGACATTGTCACAAGCAAACACGCAGAAAAGAAAATTGTATACGTAATAGAGTATGGAAAAGAAGTTAGTCTACTGGTTTACATTTTCCGCATATTGATTTATCTCTTAGCTTACATTTATAGAATCTATATCATCACATCGGATGGAAACCCTCTTCATATCAATACTTGCTGACCCTGACATGCCGTATATATACGGGAGTAATTTTTGGCCGTTAGTTTTATATTTTTTAACAGAATTTCATTAATATTATTAATTTAATGTCTATCTTTATTGTATTTTATCACACTAAAGAACAAATCAAAGTATCATTAATGCTTACATATTTATTTTACTGATAACCATCATAAAGGGGCCCCGAGTGGCCAAGTGGTCTAAAGCGCTCTCCGTTTCGGATCACTGCCATCTCACTTCTGTCTGCGTGGGTTCAAGTCTCAGATTCGGCTAATGTAGTTATTTGAAAAGGCTTGCCAGTAGCTTCTCGTGGGTCGGTGGTTCTTTCCGGGGGTCTTCCCCCACCAATAATACTGGCCGCCATGTATTACCTATCGTGTGCTGAATTATTTTCAGATATCCTTGCATGAAGAAACCTAATTTTCAGAAGAAAATTTTAATTAATACTGTAGAGTAAGTGAATATATCAAGATGTAACAATAATTTGCAAAATTTATCACAATATCTAAATCTGACCAGCTCAAAAGGGACCTTTTGTGCCAAAGAAGCTTTTGTTACATTAGTCCAGTCACGTGATCCCTAGCTAATTGTAATTGTCTTTGACGATACATTTGCAAAATTCTATAGCGGATTTACCGAGATGCAGAATACAGCTCATAATCACATCCTTTTTCTCCCAACTAATAGACCCCCTTGGTCCATAAACACACTTACCTATCACCAAAAGTCAGGCAAAACGTGAAGATATTATTGGTGCCATAAAATTTTCAATGAAATGAGACTCTTGCCGTATTTTTTTTGTATAATCCAATTAATTTTTAACAAGTTATTAATTGCCACATAATTATTTATTCATGCAATCTCTCTTAATATATCCTTATTTTCAGGAGTATACATACATACACACATCCATACACACATCCATACACACATGCATACATACATACATACATACATACATACATACATACATACATACATACGTACGTACGTACGTACGTACGTACGTACGTACGTACGTACGTACGTACGTACGTACGTACGTACATACATACATACATACATACATACATACATACATACATACATACATACATACATACATACATACATACATACATACATACATACATACATACATACATAAACACGCACACACACACACACATATACATTCATACATACATGCATGCATGCATACATACATACATACATACATACATACATACATACATACATACATACATACATACATACATGCATACATGCATACATACATACGTACATCTGCATACATAGTAACGTTCTCCTTAGGATTAAATTTTGTTTTGCATGTATTAGATTATGGTAAGACATTATAAACATTTTACGATAGCTACAATGTCGATGTTATTAATCATGTTGAGGTAATTGTTTTAGCGCTTACAACTAAAATAACATTTATTAGTGTTTGCAGGCGAGACAAGAAAGGGAATCCATTAAAGACCAACATTTTGCATCTTTTTTGTTCATCTCAATCTCTTAACTTCTTCCTCCAAATGAGTCAACAACATAATATGTACATTAATAGTGAAGTACATGTAAGTATGCTTTTTATGACAGGTACAGTCATGGTTTTAAGTACATTCGTGTACAATTATCTTTGCTTGTTTGTTTGTTTGATTTGGAGTTTTAACGTAACTTTAAAAAAATTTCAGTAATATCGCCACTATGTCTGCATTGAGACAGTTTATAATGATGTCTAGCACTGGGGCATCATGCCGCAGACATGTAGCATGATGTCCCACCTAGTCATATTATCCTGACACCAGGCCGACTAGTCATAACCTATTAACCCTGAGCGTCAAGCGAGGCAGCTGTTAGTACCATTTTTGTAAGTCTTTGGTATGACTCGGTCGGGGATCGAACCCACGACCTCCCGCTTCCGTGGTGGACGCTCTAACCACCAGGCCACCGGAGCGGTTAATCCTGGATATAATATGGTGATATGTCCTAAATTATCCTGGATATAATATGGTGTTATCATATCCTAATAATATCATGGATATAACATGGTGTTATTATGTCCTAATAATACCCTGGGAAAAATACGGTGTTATTAAGTCATAATAGCATATAATAATATTAATAATAATAATAATGGATATAATATGGTGATATAATAATAATAATAATAATGGATATAATATGGTGATATGTCCTAAAATATCCTGGATATAATATGGTGTTATTATGTCATAATAATATCCTGGATATAATATGGTGTTATAACGTTCTAATAAGATCCTGGATATAATATGGTGTTATTACGTTCTAAAAATATCCTGGAAATAAATTTAATATCCTGGAAATACAAGAGTGTTATTATGTTCTAATAATATCCTGGATATAATACGTTATTATTATGTCCTAATAATATCTTGGATATAATATGGTGTTCCTATGTCCCAAAATATCCAGGATATAATATGGTGTTCCTATGTCCCAAAATATCCAGGATATAATATGGTGTTCCTATGTCCCAAAATATCCAGGATATAATACGTTATTATTATGTCCTAATAATATCCTGGATATAATATGGTGTTATTTTGCTATAAATCAGAGCAAGATCTTCCATTTATTGACAGAAAAGAATGTGACAAAAAAATAATGTATGTCTTCTGCTCCATACTGTTGAACTGTTGTATTTTATATAATTGCAATGTACTGTTTGTATGTATCCAGCTCTACTAATAACGCCCATCAATCATACATCTAATATAACGGCAGTGTACCGTTGTCCGTATCCATCACTACTAGATACGCCCATCAACCATACATCTAATATAATGCAGTGATCCATTGTACGTATCCGGCTCTACTAATAACGCCCATAATTCATACATATAATTGCAGTATACCGTTGTACGTATCCAGCTCTACTAATAACGCCCATCAATCATACATCTGTTATAATTACAGTATACCGTACCGTATCAATCATACATCTAATATAATTGCAGTGTACCGTACCGTATCAAGCATACATATAATATAACCGAAACAAAGTATGTCAGACCTCGGGTTGCAAAACAGTATTAAAACTTTCACTGAAATATTCCATAAAGTATGACAGACCTTATGTAGCAGTACAGTATGAATACATTCACTGAAATATTCCATTAAGTATGCGAGACCTGACCTAGCAGAACGGAATAAAAACATTCACTGAAATATTCCACTAGTATGTCAGATATTAAGTGCAGAACAGTATAAAAATATTCACTGAAATGTTCCACTAAAAATGTCAGACCTCATATAGCAGTAAAGTCAGCAAATAGGCACTAAAATATTCAATTAAGTATGTCACACCTTACGTAGCAGAACAATATGAAAACATTCACTGAAATATTCCATTGAGTATGTCACACGTTAAGTAGCAGAACGATATGAAAAGAATCACTGAAATATTCCATTTAGTATGTCATACATTAGGTAGCAGAACAGTATGAAAACATTCACTGAAATATTCGACTAGTATATCAGACCTTATGTAGCAGTACAGTATGAAAGCATTAACTGAAATATTCCATTAAGTATGTCAGAACATTGGTAGTAGAACAGTATGAAAACATTCACTGAAACAAAGTATGTCAAACCTTATGTAGCAGAACAGTATGAAAACATTAACTGAAATATTCCATTAAGCATGTCAGACCTTTCCACTGAAATATTCCATTGAGTATGTCACGCCTTTCGTAGCAGAACAATATGAAAACATTCAATGAAATATTCCATTGAGTATGTCAGACCTTCGGTAGCAATACAGTATAAAATTTTCACTGAAATATTCCATTGAGTATGTCACGCCTTACGTAGCAGAACAATATGAACACATTCAATGAAATATTCCATTAAGTATGTCACTAGCAAAACCGTATGAAAACATTTACTGAAATATTCCATTAAGTATGTCACACCTTACGTATCAAAGCAGAATAAAAACATTCACTAAAATATTCGACTAGTATATCAGAAATTAGGTATCAGTACAGTATAAAACATTCACTGAAATATTTAAGTATGTCAGACCTTACGTAGCAGTCCAGTATAAAAACATTTACTGAAATATTCCATTAAGTATGTCAGAACTTAGGTATCAGAACAGTATCAAAAATTTATGGAGATATTCCATTAGGTATGTCAGACCTTACGTAGCAGAACAGTATGAATATATACCCTGACATATTCCATTAGTATGTCGGACATTAGGTAAAAAACGTGTATGAAAATATCACCTGACATATTCTATTAGTATGTCAAACATTAGGTAATAAAAGTGTATGAAAATATATCCTGAAATACCATTAGTATGTCAGACATTAGGTAACACAGGTGTATGAAAATATATCTTGATATATTCCATTAGTATGTCAGACATTAGGTAACAAAAGTGTATACAAATGTCTCCTAACATATTCCAACAGTACATCAGGCAATAATAAAAATAATCATAATAATAATAATAACAAAACCCATGAAATTGGAAAACATAAAACATGCTCTAAGTTTGTTCTTGTAGTCGAAAAAGGTACGTTTTAAGAGCACTCTTACAAGGGTACACTGTGTCTTTGTGTCTAATTTCAATGAGCAACTCGTTCCACATCGCCCACCCTTGGTAAGCAAAAGAAAGTTGTCGATATGACCTCGTTTTCATACTGGGAACAATGAGTATACGATTGTCAGAAGAGGAGCGTAAGGATCTTCCTGGTGTATACACATGGGTGAGGCCGGATAGTTATGTTGGACTGGAGTTTGTCAGTGAAACGTATCACAGAGAACAACTTATGTGTTTGATTCTGTATCGAATGGATAGCCCGTGTAGGGAACAGATCAGTGGTGAGGTGTGCTCTTAATCGAGGTACTCTAAAGATCATCCGAGCTGCTATTTTTTAATTTTTTGAAGTTTCTGGAATATATATTCTGACGAACAAGACGGAATTGAATTACAAATAGTCCAGTCTTGAGAGAACTAATGACCACACAAGTGTTTTGGTGGTATCAACTGAAAGGTATTTGCGTCTCAGCTCAAGATATTCAGCCTTGCATATGTTCATGACATGTTGGTGCAATGTGCGAGTACTGGCTAGAGTAATACCTAGGTTTCATACTGACTGTGAATTTAATGTTAATGTTGCTGATATTTATTGTCTGAGGTAAAGGATGTGATGAGAAAGTCTCAGTTTTATCACCATTCATCTGCAGCTTGTTACATTTCATGCATGATTTAACAACAGAAATGCACCTCTCTACTCCATGGATGGTAGCATCAACTTCGGTTGGGTGGCTAGACTTGTATATTTGGGTGTCATCAGCGTACAATTGGCGAGACACTTGGTGCTGATCTAGGACACACGAGAGCGGCTGAGTGTATAGAGTGAAGACAACAGGTCTAAGAACAGATACCTGTGAAACAACACAACAAAGATCAACTTGGCTGAAGTTTACATTTGCAGATACAATATGTGTCCTGTTGACTAAGTAGGACTTCATTCATTGTAACGCTGTATATTCTGAATGCCAAAACTATGTTGGAGACGGTGAAGTAAAATATCATGGTATATTGTGTCAAATGATGCAGATAAATCAAGGAGGGTGAGGACTGTACTATTTCGATTATCCAAAGCAGAGAAAATGTCATTAAATACTTTCAGAAGAGTAGTTTCAGTACTGTGGCAAGGGCAATATGCAAACTGTATATTGCTTAAAAGATTGTTTAAATTCAAATGAGATACAAGTTAGTTAGAACAACTTTTTTCATAAGATTTTTTTAAATGAACGGAAGATTAGAAACTGGCAGGCAGTTCTTTAAATCGTTATGGTCAAGTGTTGGTGTCTTCAGCAGAGGCTTTACGATGGCAGTTTTAAAAAATGATGGGAATTCCCGTGACGAGGGAGAGGTATTAATAACATCTGTTAGTGAAGACAATTTTGGATCCAAGCACTTAAGCAGCAGTGATGCTGGAATCGGATCAAATTCCCATGACAAGTTTGGTGCACCTCTTCATCACGATTGTCCCTACTAAATCCATAGAGACAGGTGCAAATGCTCCTAATGGTTGTCGCTGAAATTCTGTGTCGTAACTATATGATGACGAGTCAATTGAAAGTTTTTTTTTCTTTTCTCAAGGGAATCTCTAATAATTTGCAAGTAGGTCCGGAAGGTTTACTGGAGAGGATATAGTTGGAAGTGGTGTATATTTGTTATTTAAAATTAGTTTGTTAGTAATCTCGAAGAGCTCTTTGCAGCTGCAACTCTCCGTAATCTTAGTACTGTAGTGGGATAATTTGGCTAAATAGACTATGTTTGTGAGGTTCTTCTGAGCGGCTTCATATATTTGTTTATGACTAGTGAGTTTGGTGGAAAGTCAAAGCCTCTCTGCTTTACGGCGGTGTATTTTAACAGTGCGAAGCTGGTCCCTAACACTGCTATACCATGGAGAAAACAATTTGTTTATTGATACTCTGCATTTGGTGGCTGGGGCATATTTTTGAAGCAATGAACGCAGGCAGTTATCGAGTTGTTCTGCTGTAGGATGTAAGTAAGTTGCAAGGTTTCTTAGATGTCATGCATGAATTTGGTTCTATTTATCATACGGAGGTTTCTGTTTGTAGCAAATAAATGGGGAGGGTTAGGGACTGATACGTCAAGATGGCATATAATGCAGAGGTTATATGATGCAAGTTCGTGGGATACAAGGATGGATTGCAGAATATTATCATCAGGTCTGTGAAGAAACCAGTCTAAAATGTGACCAAGTTTATGGTTGGGTTGGTTAACTGACGTTTATTGGTATCTAGGACTGTCAAAGTGAAAGTTGAAATCTCCAAGAATGATTACGTTGCCACCTGTCGAATTTCCATACTCCAGACGATTGGGAAACTGCTAAAAAAAGAGAGATTCAGTCAGCTTGTTTATTCTACTATTAGCAGGGCGGTAGAGACAGAAAAAATGAACTGACCTTTGTTCCAGTCTGAGTGTTGTTTGAACTAGTTCAAACGATGTATGGCATAAATTGAAGATTGTGTTGTATTTGAGAAATTTTGTCATGGAATCCTTTGTCATGACAGCAGTTCCACCTCTGCGAGGCTTTGCGGGGGAATGACTTGATGGATTATGCGGTGGGTGTTAAATCATTGCACTTGGTCTCTTTGCCTGATGTTTTTAGCCATGTTTCTGTGAAAAAGAAGACGTAGATATTCTGGTCGTTGATACAATTAACTATTTCTTTGCGCCTTTCAGGTGATCATATTGATTGGGCATTGAATAATGCAATACGTATTGGTATCTCTGGGACAGTTGCCACAACGGTTGACGATTTAAGATGAATTTGCACCAGGTTATCACAATTAACGGCCTAATTTTTAAACTGTTTATCTGTTAAGGGCAAAAGGGAGATAACTGGAATTCTTCTTTCTGTTCTACGCTTTTGTTCCTTCCGTTTACATGTAAGTAATGATGAATGTAGTCCCAGTGTGTATAGTCTTGAGCACAATGTAGTATAAAGAGTCAAGGTGTGGTCATTTAATGCAATTAATGAGGGTCCATCATAGCGTAAGCGGGTTGACTGGCGATCACGTGATGGCGGTTTATTCAAAAACAGAGGACGTCTTAAGAGTGGACCAACGCAGCTGATAAAAAGTATAATTGTTCTAGTTTCCAAAACAAGGAGATAAAGAAACACATCCAAATGCATGATTAAGCAGAAAAATGTATAGGAAGATACACAACAATCACATACATCATGAAAAATAGCACAAAAACGGAAGAGCTACGTCAAGCAGTTAAGCGATAGCAGCCATCTTTCCGGAAGTCCGAAGGGTAACAAAGGTGTATAAAAATATAAACTGACATATTCCATTAGTATCTCATACAATAATTAACAAAAGTATATAAAAATATCCCTTAACATATTCCAACATTATTTCAGACAATAGGTAACAAAAGTGTATAAAAAATATACCCTGAGACATTCCAATAGTATGTCAGACATTAGGTAACAGAAGTAGATGCAAATATACCCTGACATATACAATTAGAACGTCAGACATTAGGTAACAAAAGTGTATGAAAATATTGACTGACATATACAATCAGTTTGTCGGACACAAAGTAACAATATTGTATGAGAATATATCCTGATGTCATCGAAATTTAAATCTTTTAGAACGTTTCATCATCGAGTATACATGGCGTCTACTGAGTATAGTTATGTCTGATAACAAAAACGCACAAAAAATCTTTTATACGTATACATTGACGGTTTATTAACAAACAAATGGGTTTTATATATAATTTTTAGAAGACGTACTATTTTGTAGTGTCACTCCCTCAACATTAATCAGACTGCAGTCATTTTCTGTCTGTCCTCCAGTGGCCATTTATTCGTTGTAACAGATTGTCGCTGACAGTTACTGGCTCAAAGAAAAGTAAGCCGTCAATCCAACAAAATGCTGACACAAGGGTTAGACTGAAAAAGAGCAAACTTATGTCACGTGCATACCTAATTTTGTATTGTATACATTATTGTGGACAATTTGTTTCGTAAAGAAAATCAGTATTATTTTAGTGTACTTGAGCAGCAGAGGGGGTGAACCCTACATTTGTGCGAGACATCATTTGCTCTAAATCTAACAAACATCTCGAGAGAATTAATTCGAATCCTTCTTTTTCAACCCCCCAAAAAAGATTATTTGCTCGAAACATAAGTTTTTCGCAAATCAAACTCCAAGACCGTTTTCATCGTTTAGTCAAAATACGGTCTCGTCGTGATGTCATCGCCCCCCTCTGCTGCTATGGGTTAATAATTTATTTCAGCCAAATATTTGATCGAGTCCGATACGATATCGTGCCCGAGGATCATGTAAATTTATTGTTATAAATCCATGCGGGGTTGACTGAGCATGACTAAAGAAATTTCTAAATTGATTGAAGTCCATATCGGAACACTGTTTTTTTTTATTGTCTAACATCACATCGTCGTATACAACTAAATTGTTAATGCTCCCATCAAGGTCATCCACGGATGGTGCCTCGTCAATATCGGTTATAAATTCAATAATTCCCTTCCTGGAAATCTCTGAAGCGTTTTCGTTAAAACCTTTTAGCACGTCATAGCATCGTTGATCATCTACGCTAGGAGCAACTAAATACAACTTATTACACTTCATCCATCTCACTATTAAATTGAGCAACAATTGCGTCTTGCCGGATCCAGCTGGCCCGATTATAATTGCGCGGATAGAGTTTGGTAGTGCTGCATGATGCTTAACTGGTTCTATTGTTTTAGTCGCTGAAAAATCAATTATATTCATATCTCTATACATAAATTATGGATCTATATTGTGTGAAGTGTAAAACGCGTACTAGCACAAATGATGTGACGACGATTACAACTAAAAATAACAGATCTGCACTAACTGGTAGATGTGCAACATGTGGTATAAAAAAGTTTAGATTTGTTTCTACAAAATCAAAAATTTTACAATCCGGAGATGTTTTAAAAAAAAACGAGGAGGTGATATCACAGCCAAATTGGCAAAGCTCCCTGGAACCCCATGGGCAAAGTACTCCGGAGAAAAGCACCTTCCAGGATATAGCTACTGTGGCCCCGGAACACGATTAGATATCAGACTTGATGATCAAAATCAGCCCCGACCCGGCGAGTATCCGATAAACGCCATTGATAAGGCGTGTCATGCTCATGATGTTGCATATAAAAGCAGCAATTTGCAACACAGGCATCTCGCAGACGTGAAATTAATTCATGCGTTAAATGCTATTCCTGATAAATCTTTCAAAGAAAAATTGGCTTCGTGGTTGGTAAAATCAGCTATGAAAGGCAAATTGATGATGGGCGCTGGTAATTAATAATATGGAATCTATTTATTATTCTCCGAGGGGATACTGGAGGGGTAACGCTGCAATCAATAAACTCGCCAACGCCGCAAAAGTGAAAAAGGCTACTGCGGCTAATTGGTTATCCAAACAGGCTATATGGCAAATTTATCTACCGCGTCCTAAACAAATCAATTTCTCGCATTTTGATGTTACCGGACCCAATGAAGTTCATCAAGCTGATTTATTGTTTTTACCACATGATAACGGTTACAAATACGCGCTAACCGTAGTTGACGTTGCGAGTCGATACAAACAAGCAGAACCGCTAAAAACAAAATCATCACCTGAAGTTGCTTCTGCATTTGAAAAGATTTATCGACGAGGCCCACTACGCTGGCCAAATCTGTTACAAGTTGATCCTGGCAAGGAATTTCAAGGCGCTGTTTTATCAGCGATGAAACATCACAATGTCACCATCAGACGGGGGCATACTGCACTACATCGCGATCAGGCAATTGTAGAACGATTTAATCGGACTCTTGCTGAGCGGTTATTTGGATATCAATACGCAAAAGAATTCATCCAAGAAAAGCGATCCCGTGAATGGGTCAAAAGGTTACCAGGGGTAGTTGCAGCGCTAAATAACGAGATTACCAGAGCAATCAATATGAAACCTAACAACGCAATTAAAAAAAGTATATACCACAACCACAGCGGGATAGCGTTTCTCAGCCAATTCTTGGCAATGTCACCGTGAGATATTTATATGAACCAGGAGAACTCGAAGGTGGTAAAAAAAGAGCTACTGATCCTATTTGGAGTGTCACTACGCATAGCATATCTACTATAACACGATCAACTGGTAGACCTCCAATCTATAAATTGGATTCAACTGCACCTCAGCGGGGTTTTACACGCGAACAATTACAAGTTATTCCTGACGATACTCAATTGCCGTCGCATGGTCTTAACTAGCGTCGTTGCGTCTGTTGCACTCAAGACAAGTCAACATTACATTGTTTCTGACATGATCGAGACTGTTATTTTTTGTGTCTACGGTAAATTGGCGAGGATCTTTATCCGAATACTGCCAACGCATTATACAATTGCAACTTGCGCAGTGATTATTCTGTTGTTGCTTCAGCGTAATTATTAATTCAGCATCAATATCAAATTCTCGTTGTTTTTTTTGTGTCTTGTTGTTTGTAACCGGAGAGTTTTTTATTAATGATGCTAACATCAACATCACCCATTGTGGTGTCATCATCAAATACAATTCTTCGAAACTGATTTATTCGCCGTACTCTAGACACTGCAAGATAGACTAAATTTGACCACTCAATGCGATTATCGACTATCCAAACAATTGTATCCGCGATGGTTAATCCCTGCGAGGAATGTATCGTCGTTACATAATCCAGTGTCCACGGCGATGATTTAACGTTCAATGCGCGTTCAACAAATTGTATATCAACGCATACAATATCATTAAGCACAAGTATTTGTTTGCCTCCGCCGGGTATTTCCACCTCGATGTTTTGCTTGCGGGTGTCAGCTGGTCTGTAACACAATGGAACCTGTAACATCGGATATTTTTGTTTGTGTAGCTCAAATAATTGCCGCTGAATTGTATCTCTGACAATCTTTCTACTCGCCACTGCAAAATCGTTTGGTCTCCATGCTTCCCAAAATTCCTCCATGTGAGTTTCAGGAACTATTTCCCTGAGTATTTCGCATTGGACTTTATCGGGTTGCAGTCTAATTAAATTCTTAAGTGTACGTAATTGTTCATCAAGTGCTCTATAGTCAGTATCGATTTCTTCATAATAGTCAACAAAATTCTTTAGCCAATCATGTGGACCCGCGCCGACAAATGGTGGTGGTTGGCCATGATCTCCACACATTATTACCGCTGTATTCTTTTGCAGCAACCAATCAAGAAACATTTTAATACATCTACCGAAACCGTGCATATCTCATCCCAAATTATAACCGCAGGGATGAATTCATCACCCATTCTTTCAGGGGTCCATTCATCGCCCTTGTATCGAAAAAAGCTGTGATAAGTACAAACTTCAACGTTTCGTTGTTTCATCTCTCTGGCTAATCTATGTGTTGGCGTCAGCACAATCATGTTTGTGAAATCCGTAGGATTTTCCCCACGAAATAACTCAATCGCGCGAGTCGTCTTTCCTGACCCGCCACAGCCGTTTAAATAAACTGTTTTATATCTACAAATTGGATCTGATATCGGTGGTGCATTAGAACGTTCTGATAAATTATCACCGCGTAAGTAACTGTTTTTAATCTCAACGTCTGCTGATTCGGAATAATCACGCAGCATTTCTTTTTTAATTCTCCATGATCCCCAACTTTCATCCGAATTAGTGAATTCAGCAACTGCGCAACTGTACTTGCTGTTAATGTAAAATAAATCAACGGCAACTCTAACCGCAGTGTCAGGAAATCTATTTATCATTGAAAATAAATTAATACAAGCATAACCCAGCATCGACGACCTCAAATGTGTATACGGGGATCTGTAACCGTCGCTATAAGTAACAACTGTACCCAATTTTGTTCCATCGGACAAAAAAGCATCTTTACGATCCACATATATGATTTTAGATACTGCATCCGCGATTACAAAGTCGTATTCGGTGTTATCCATAATCAGCCGTGAACAATATCGTCTATAGTCGCATTTTTATCCTCCCTGAGTAAATTTTCCGATGATTCTTCTGCCGAGATCTTTTGCTTCGATGTTTCGTTGATTAAATATCCGTTTGGACCACTCAATGATATATTCTTCGTTGGCATCAATATGTTTTCTGAATTCGTCAATTATACTATCAAGACGTTCCGGTGTTGGTAACCAGACATTAGTTTGTTTCCTATATGATATAATTGCTTCACTGACCGTCAGCGAAATTAACATTTTTGTATCAATCATGAATCGTAATAGCGCTATTGGCAGCCACTTCTTTTCAGACATGTGTCTACCAATCCAAATATAACAACAGCGATGAAGTCCTGCTGCGAACTCAAATGATACTACACGAGCGAATCCAGTTAAATCAAAATCAGGCAGCGGCCCATTAATTGCAACACGAGTCATTTCATGTACGGGGTGTCCAAATCGTTTAAAATACTCAGTACACTCTCCATAACCAAGAAAACTCGCTGGATAACAAGCAACCATATCAACTGAAATGATATTATCACTGTCGTATTTGTTATTCCATAAACCGCCATGATTAAATTCTAAACAACTATCCTCAATGTCAAGCAAGAATTCTACGCGTGTTGGTTTCCATGCGTTTTTGATTCTCGCAAAATGAGCTGCAACCGACGGGATTGTAAAACAGTTTGTCAATAATTGTTCATCATCGTTGATGATTTCATCGGTGCCTTCGCCATTGTTGGTGGCTTCGCCACACGCCGTTAAAAACCCACTAGCTATTTTTTTCATTTTGTTGTGAAATGCTTCAGTACGGTATAATTCACCGTTTGGTCTTACAAACTGATCAAACGTATCCATGTCGTTTTCAGTGCTGCGAAGTAACCACACCGACACGGGGTCGTTTTTACTCAAATGCGCAATAGCATCGAATAGTTTCTTTTCAACGAGAAAACCATCCCTGGAAAATTCTTCTCGTAAGAATTCGTCGGGTATATATGTTATTGTTCTGTTTCGTGGAAATATTGTGACCGCGGACGTCCATGCGTGTTCGTTATGATCAATAATTTTAATTGGGGCTCCATTTTTGTTATATTTTGATTCGTATAAAACTTCTCCGGTTATCGTCATAACGGTTATTGGAAATCTCAGCGACGTTTCTAATTTTGCTATATTGCTAATAGTCGCTCCGCGGTCTTTCACCGTTAACTCCCATTGAGCTATTTTGCTACGCCGTAGATCGGTAAGTTTGTTCCCTCGGGGTGTATTTGTAAAATGTTCTGTTATTCGTGCTGCTACACAATTGAGTGGCAAAGCCACTGATGACGAAGTCGCCGGCGACGACTGTTTCATTGGTTTAAGTTTTCTTATATCAGGTTTTTCATTTAACGGATATATCCCATACACAACTGCTGTTTCAGGATATGCTCGTTCAAAGTATGGTTTGTCAATTCCAGTTAACAGACCCGGTTAGAATCACGGCTAACAACGACTGTTTTCTTGTCTTTAGAAAATCGGTTCAAATTTGTCTCGTATAATCCAACCGCCTGATTCTACACGGATAATGAATTTCACTCTAAAAAAGTACTTTTTTGTTGCCAAGTTGTGATAACATCAACGCTGCGTTGCTGTCGTTCATGGTGGCATCAACAATGCCATCAATTCGAAATGTTGACCAGCTATGAGATGCACCGTCGTGTTTGAATTCATTAATACAATCGCGTATTTTATTTATCAGGGCTCTATCCGTTATTGCCCGTTTTGGAACATCTTTGAGGGTTCTATCGAGATTAAATTTAACGCTTTTGTAATGCTTAATTGCCGATAATCTCTCGAACTCCTCCATGTTATAATTAAAACAAGTATTTAAATAGAAAAATATAGTATAATGAATCACTGCAAGTGGCTAATGATTGGGTCAACAACCCCGTGTAACAAATCATGCAGAAGCGAATTCTGTGGGTATCATTTACAAAGCGATCGGCGAGGAAGTTTTGGCCCCCTTCCGTGCCTCCGATGTGGGGTGGGGGTAAGGGGAAAATCGCAGTTGTGTCTCAGTTGTGGCGGCAAACGTTACAGGGAACTAAAACGCTACTATGACAAACGAATAAAAAATGCAGTCATTGATCCTACCGATGACTCCGTCAGCGACAAAATCATAAAAAACCCTCAAGACTACATTGATAGACTTATAATTAAAGCAAATAATAAATTAGACAAATAGTATTATTATACAAATGAGCCAAGATTTCAGACCTCACCCAGTGCTTGTTAATTATGAAGCATTCCGTGATGGTGTTGTTAGAAATTGCAGACTAAAAAAACCGGTTGGACGGGTAAATAATATGGGATATTTGACGTTTGGTGCCGGGAAGAAGAAATATTATTGTCATCGATTCGCATACGAATGTCACAACGGATTAATCGAAGACGGAATTGTTTTTGATCTCGTTGATGGATTCCCTCAAAATAACAAATTGGATAACTTACGAGTTGTTACTCAAAGTGAGAATGCAAGATTAGGTGGAACCGGCAAACACGCAAAACACCCCAAGAGTGTGAAATCATTTGATACAGAAACTAACGAAGAAAGGGTATTTCAATAAATGAATGCGGCTGGAAAATATTTTGACATTTGTGGGCCTTCAGTACAAAGAGTAGCAGAAGGAATTTGTCAAACAGTCGTCTCAAAGAAAAATGGTCATAAAATAAAATTCGTATACATTTGAAACGATTCAAGGGAGGTATGCTTCGGGCCCTTGGGCTTGCATGGATGCGAAGGCACCCAAGGAGTTCCAAGATGCGTGTTGTGCTATCCATAATTAAGTTAATTAAGTTAATATAGTAACCTCTGGGTCTCTCTGACGTCATAGGACGCCAGCGAGATTGCGAAATAAGTGTTACATTTTTAAATTAAAGATAAAAAATGTATTATATAAATAATGGATATCAAAGATGTAAATGCTATAATTGCTGAAATCTCAAATTTGAAGAATCGAGGAATAGTATTATCTAAAGATCTCGACTGCGACAGGATTACCTCGGAATATGAAGACATTGAGTATCAGTCTAGTAAGGGTCATTATGTTTTACCTAAGATGTACAGGCTCGTGAAAGGAATTCAAAAGTCCATCAATGCTTGTTTGTACGGTAACGATATTAATGCATTTATAACGCTATTTAGCACCGTTGAAGCAATACGTCAAAAACTCGGCCAAGAGTATCAAAAACGAGCTGAAATTAGTTCTAAGGTTCGTGATCTTAGAAAAATGTTAAACGAGGAAAAACCAGTATCTTAACCACGTGAGCGTTACTATAAAAAATAGGCTTTCAGTATTTTTTACTGAAATTTTTTTTAGCGTTTTTTGTAAAAATCACATGGGATTTTCTCCTGAAAGGATACTCAGCAGTTTGGGCTTGTTCATGCAGTTATGTGCGTACTGGATGATCTGGTTGTGGTAGCAAGTAATCACCGCGACGCCTCCATTTTCACGTAGTTGTTGTTGTTGCCGCGTCGTTAACAAAAATCGTTCATCGCCGTTCTCAGATATTACAATTCTGAAACCCCCAGCGATGTTACTTCTGAAACATTCGCGGATAGCGTCGTACAGTTTAACCTTGTCGGAGATGGATACGCTAGCTTGAAGGTACATTTATTTAATAACTAAGCTCTTAATTATGATAGTTTCATATTTGAAAACTCAGTTCACAAACAATATATGGTAGGTGAATCGCTTACAACTAGATTAGCCCGAGAGCGGCTAGCAGCAATTAAAAAGTTTATACCGGTTCGAGACAGACTTCGCGAGAAACTTCAACAACGACAACAAGCGCAGACTGACTTTTCTGTGTCAAGTGAACAACTGTTTACTACGATAATAAGTGCAACCAAAGATGTGAAAAAGTTAACTGAAGCAGCGCTTTACGGAGATATTCCTGAGCGAGAACGAGCATTGATGGCACCGCTGCTTGATACGCTTGAAAAGATAGCAGCAGAGACCGAACAAACGCGCGCAGGGATACAACAGCTATCCAGTGATATAAAAACTCAACGCGAAATTGAAGAACGCGAAGAAGAACAACAAGGTGCAGCTGGAGGAAAATACTATTCACCTGAGAATATATTTACAGTCGCAGCATTAAATGAAATTAAAGGAAACCATACGGATTTCGAATTAGCTGATTTTGCTAGAGACAATTTTCCAAAGGGTAAAAGAGAGAATTTATTAAAAGACGAGTTTAAAAATTTTATAAAAAAACAAAGACACTTGGGCATCAAAAATATATCTAGTGAAACGCGGCGGGAATAAAATCTCGGCGTTGCAGCACCCTGGTTATGATGACTTTCTAGCTGCGGTTAAAGGCGGTTCACAACCACCACGTTATACGGAGGATCCAATCCCGGAAGAAATGGACATAAAAGCAGAAGCCGGTTCTAAGAAAACAAGCGGAAAAGGATATTCAATTAAAAATCTTTTAGATTTCAACGCAACCGTGACATGTCCTGGTAACATCCTCAGTGATATATCACGGTTAGAAGTACTTATGGGTGGAAAGCGAGCCGGAAACAATTCCGTCGAGATAATTAATGAAGCAGCTGATATCTGTAGACGATTATTTGCCGGCGGTATCATGGACATTAATGTATATCGAGAACTCATTGCTGAATTAGTTGAAAATCACAGAGATGCCCTACGTTATGATGAAAATCCTATGGATCTTAGCGATTGATCACTAATTGAAAAACTACTAGTTTTATAACAAGATGATCATGCACTACAACCATGATAAACCCGTAAGCGCCTACGTGGTGAACTCACGATTACCTGTTTATAGAGCATATTACGGAGATGGTTTCGGCAATACCATTGCGGGGTTATTTACAAGAATGGCTCCCAAGGTGGCGCCGTTAGCTAAACAATTATCAATGAAGGCCATTGATATTCGTGATAAGGGAACCAGCAAAATCGGAGATTTCGTTGGAAATCTTACCGGAAAGGCATTTTCTGCCGCGAAAGATAAATTAGCATCACTGGTGCGACGACGAAAAAAGCAACCAGTTGTACTGCCATCTACAACAGTGATGCCTGCAAGTGTCAGCAAAGTAATAAATAGCGCAGTGGAAGAAAAATTAGCGTCGTTGGCTGCTTCGGTGACTCCGTCATCTGTGGCTGCGCCGCTAGCGAACAGTAACCAAGATGATATTGCAAACATGATAGCAGGAAGTGGTTTGAAACGAAAACAAAAACGACGATGATTACAAAGAATTTCACAATTGAAAATACTAGTATGTTAATATAATGTTTAAACGAACAGCTGATCCCGCGTTAGATATGGAAGCCCCAGTACCCAAGGACAATTCCGTCCGCGATTATCAATTTTATTCCTATCATGCAATACAAGCAGATATTCGATCGCGAATTGAACTTCAAGTCCATGATACCAGCAAATACTTTCTACCCGCTGAAGCGTTTATCGAAGTAGAAGGAGAACTTGTACGACTTACTGATACTCCTGCTGTACCCGCACCGTATCCAGATGGTACCAAAGTCGGCTTAGTCAATAATGGTATCATGGCGCTATTTGAATCCGCGAGATATCTCATTGACGGAAAGAGATTGAGTCTATAGAACGTGATGTTGATGTGGCTACAACAATAATTGGGTTAGCAAGATACTCCGATGATTATACAAGATCTGCAGGTCCGTCTATGATGTTTGCAAAAGATAATAAAAACACTGCTGGACACACTCAATTTATTGTACGACGACCAAATGATCGTGCTGGTCCTCCCGCCCCTGCTGGTATCGAGAATATGATTATAAATACTGATACCCAGTACAATCTAGGAGCTGCAACACAAATAGCAATGTTGGCAGGACAACGTAGATCGTTTTCATGTGCGATTCCGTTGCATCATATATTTGGATTCTGTAGAAATGTACGAAAAGTTATTTATGGAGCGAAGCATACAGTAGTACTCGTGCGAAAGGGTAGTGACAATGATGCAATCTGGAGAATTGCAGCGGATCCTGCAAATCCAGATGCTGACGCTGGTAAAGTCATTTTAACTAAATTGGTCTTGTGGATGCCAGTAATGACCCCATCAATTACCACAGAACAGCGACTACTATCATTTATGGATGCGGGTGGCAAATCATTGCTAAGTTGGCTAACAACAACAACAGATGTTAAGCAATCAAATATCAATGGTACATTTACATGGAACTTGGCATCACAACAAGGCGTTTCAGCTCCACGTCATATATTTATCACGTTGCAGGATATGACAAGAGTGGAATCACAATTGCACAGTCATATGATATTTGATCAATTAGGAGTTACTGAGGTTTCGTTGAGAATAAATGGCCAGCAGGAACCATCCGAAGACATACAACTTAATTTCGGTCAAAACCATATTGCGCGAGTGTACCATCGTATGCTGTTATATATGGGCCATGATCAAAATGTTGATACTGGTTTGCAAATATCGCAACATGATTTTAAGAACTTGTATCCGATCTACTACTTTTCGCTGGAACATCTTGATTTTACAAGGCAATCCGTCGTTGATATACACTTCAGAGCCAATGTCCTTCGTGGCGCTATTGCTAATTATAGAGCGGTTGCTGTCATTCTCAGCGACAAATCAATGCTACTTGAAGGTGTTGGGGGACGAATGAGAATCGTTGATGCACCAGTGGAAAATATGTAAATGAAACTTGAAGAGTTTCCAATTAGATCAATTGAAAGTATAAATGTGTTTTACAATAAAATGACATATAGTGTTGTTAGTGTCAAGCTGACTGATGGTCAGGTCAAGAAATTGCGATCAAAATCCGCTAAAGAATGTGGAACCACAATAACGTTGAAACCAGCGCAGATGTCCGGCGGTACACATAAAATATCATTGACGGATCGTCAACTAAAACATTTCAATGATGCGCTAAAGAATAAGCGAGGGGTTCAAATTATATTTTCAAAAGCTGCAGTCGCCAAATTGATAAAATCAGGTGGTATATTTCCATTGTTAGCTGCAATACCAGCATTGATTGCAGCGGCTGCCCCAGCGGTGGCGAAGGCGGCTGCGTTGGGAGCCGTTGGTACCGCGGCAGGGATGGCGTTGAAAAAGGCAACTGGGAAAGGATATAAAAAAAGGGAAAGGGTTTAAGACTACCAGGAACCCCGTATTCATGGTACAGCGGGAGATCCGTTCACGGATCCGGCCTGAGAATACCAGGAACGGTTTATTAGTTGAAAACCCAATTCTTCCCATGTCCAATTTTGATTTAATTGATGCTGCTAAAAAACTAGCGATAAAAAACTTCAGAGGGGTTTTCATGAGAGATCAATTACCGAGAAAACCTAAACGCGTTGAAACCGGTATCATCAATCTTGATAACAGCAGCGGATCGGGAACACACTGGGTTGCATACGCGATTGATCCACGTGGAATTGTCTATTTTGATTCATATGGGTTAGCTCCGCCAAGCGAGTTTATGCGGTATATAAATTCTTCGATGAAACTCAAAGAGTTTCCGATTTTTTATTCCACGCTGCCAACACAACAATTAAATGACCCACCGATATGCGGCCGTGAAGTAATGTCCTCGCGGAGATTTCATTAAAATCCTTTGGATTTCCGTGGAAACCACCTCATCTGGTTGTAAATAAATACACGAGTGGGAAATTACAAGGTAATTTTAGAGAATCAATAAATTGAAAATACTAGAGTCTTTACAATAATGATTGATATTTGGGGACGATCTCTGTCAATGTCGAAACCAACCGCGAAAACATCTGCAGGTTCTATCGAGGATGTAAAAAAAATAATTGAAGATGAAATCGCTGAGACGTTAAATTTAGCAAGTGTTGACCCGAACGAAATAGTTGTATTTCAAGATCTCCAGGGTAAATTGAAAACCAGTAATATATCCGTGAATGACATTTTGATGCGGAAGCGCGACGCCGCTGAAAACTCTATTGCGCTGTATTCCAACGGTGGACAACTTAAACCAGGCGAACATGTGTCTACGATCACCGACGCGATTGACGCCCACGACAGCATGATTGCCACCCACGGCCGTGAGCTGGATGATCATATACGAGGTTATAATAGTTTTCGCAAAAATGTCGTACATAAATTCTTTGGAACCCCGCTTGTGGTTGGCATGACTCTCGCTGAAATTAAAAACTTTCTATCTTTATTCTTTTTTAACAAGGAGGCGGGAAGGATGATGAATGAAAATGAAATCAAGGCAAATTATCTCGATATTTACAATGATATTTCTAAAATAATAGAAAATCTTGAAAAGGTACAAAAACCCACTAACGACGTCGTTGGTAAGTTTTTTGGATCCCCACTTGTGGCAGGCATGACTCTCGCTGAAATTAGCGAGTTTATTGGCAAGCATACTCAAAATGCCTACGTCGTTAATAGTTTCTTTGGTGTCCCAGCTACATCTACGATGACTCTCAAAGATATTAATATATTTATGGTGAGACAAACAACACTTAATACCATCGTGGATAAATTTTTGGGGAGAACACCTGTGTCTGAAACCACATCTCTGACAGGCCCGACCCTCGCTGAAGTTAAAAGCGCTATTGACGAACAAAAACTCATCAACGAAATGGTTAATAAGTTCTTTGAGGGCTCTGAAAGTTACAATATCACGACGACATATTCTCAACTCAACGGGAATTATAATACCCAAAAAGGTGTAGAATCTAACTTACTTTTGATTTCATTTTTTAAACGCCGCGATGGAACGATGATGAAATATACCGAAATCAATAAAACCTATCTCGACGTTTACGACGATATTCGTAAACTAAAAGATCTCGATGAATTTAAAACCCTTCTGATTTTATTCTTTTTTAACAAGAAGGCAAGGAGGACAATGAATGAAAATGAAATCAAGGCAAATTATCTCGATATTTACAATGATATTCTTAAACTAAAAAAAGATTTTAAAAAGGTACAAAAACCCGCCAGCGACGTCGTCGATAAGTTTTTTGGAACCCCACTTGTGGCAGTCATGACTCTCGCTGAAATTAAAGCGGCTATCGATGAAAGTAAAACAACAGTTAATGCCGTCAAAGATGATTTTCCAAAAATGATCGAACGACTCGATAAGGTAAAAATTCCACACCGCGTAAAAACCGTTGATAACATCGTATACACAGTTTCCAGTGGGACCTTTGATTGGATCCGAGGAAATGAAAATAGTTTATATTTTCACAGCAAATATGGTAGTATACCGGGTTGTTATCGACTTACAATAATACATCACCGTAAATTTGATTTGAGAGTCGGCCCGGAACTATTATATATAACAGTTGTTAACACAGTGACGTATATAAACAATATGATACCAGCAGCGCCCGACCGAATAAAATACCCTATTAGGATTGATATAACTATATCCGACGAGTCGGTGATTAGGGATTCGCTACCCTGGACGCTAGAATTTGTATCCGGTATTCCCCCCATCGACCATAAATCCAGGTACACAATCGAATAATTGAAAACACTAGCGGGTTTAAAATAGTAATGACATCGATGAAATCAATTGAACCGATAATAGTCCCAGAGGTATCACAATCGCATCGATATCGATATGATACCGTGAAAGAATTTTCCGCTAACTTGAAAGCACTTTCTGAGCGTTATCGTGAAAAAATGAAAAAATACCGACGCAGCGTAGCAATCATCGACATCACCGTGTACTCGGTATCCGGTGTGATAGCCAGCGCCGGGGTTATTTTGTCGACGGTGACATGATGACTCCGATCGCAGTTCCAATTGCTATCTCCGCGGCAACAACAATTGCGGCAGTCGCCACCGCGATAACTAAAAAGTTATCATCGTGTTCTCAGAAAAAACTCGCCGATTATACAGCTCGGTACCGGGTGGTATTTGACGCGTACTCGAAATTATCCGAGTTGATCTCGCTGTCGATAGATAATTCGTTCATATCCGATGTTGAATTTTCCGCGATGACCCAGTTGTATAACTCCGCGATGTTGAAATTGGAAATTGAAGACAGCGTTAACAATAATGTCACTCGAACTGCTTCAACGAATCGCGGAGAATACCACTCCGATACGAACAAGCATGATATCAATAACATCAATAAACCCTGAATTTAGTGTGAACTTTCCTTCTCCGATTCCAGTGCGTGAGATCGCGCTGGCAAAATTACGAGTATATCATAGCTGGCCTAATATCAGATCGGTTGCATTTGGTGGTCAGCAACCCAATAACGCACTGGTGTTCTCGTATAAGAATAAACCCGATGATACTCCAGCGTGGGAAACTGTTTCGTTACCAACTGGGTCGTACCAAATTGAGCAAATCGATGCTGAAATTCAGCGTAGAATAAAATCAATCACTGGAAAAGAATCAAAAATAGCTATTAAACTTCATGAACCGACGCTCTCGTCGTCGATCGAAATAAGCACAGAGGGATACATTGTAGATATCTATAACAGCTCGTTAAGAACGGTGCTAGGATGGCCTGAAAAATCACCCGGAGCCACCGCCGACTTAACCACAGACGTACAATCATATCATGAAATCAATCCCATGTATCGAGATAATTTATCTGATATAAGAAAAGGAAAAATCGCCGATAGATTTATATTTACCAACAAAGACACATTGCAATGGGATTTTATCATTAAAAGAACAGCCGACTCATCTGTTACTATTTCATTTACGCTAACTGACGTCCGTGGTTATTTTAATGAAATTAGACAATTACATGTAACACAACTAGAACAACTACGGCAAACAAAATCGCAAAAACACGTTGAAATACTAAATCAGCTTATATCTGACATGGAATATATCCATGAACTAATTATTCAAACAATAATTAATGACAACAGCAACAGTAAACAACGATTCCTAACCGATTACAATATCACAGAAGCCGATCTGCATAATTTCAAGTTTCCCGGATACACGAATACACTAAAGGGAAGTGTTAGGTATATTATCAAAACGATACAAAAACAAGATCCATCTGTCCTCCTCAAATATAATAATGATCCAGATGGCGGCGGTAGGCATATTGCCCCGCACAATGTGAATATTTCAAAGGTGATTGCTCTCAACTTAGCATGTGACGTAATTGAAGGAAGCTATCAAATTAATCTCGAGCAATCAAATCAAGCTCAGCAAGGATATATTCTTTATTCGCTTACACCAACAGCTCCTCCAGGATTCCTAATTATTGAAAACCCAATTAATCCTGTCTACATGCGATGCCTTAATAATTCGTTAACGAGAATTAATTTCCGACTCACCGACCAGTCAAACAATTTAATTGATCTACAAGATGAGGTGTTAGCAATTAGTTTGTTTGTGAAATCATAAAGACTCGATCAAATATTTGGTTGAAATAAATTATTAACCCATAGCAGCAGAGGGGGGCGATGACATCACGACGAGACCGTATTTTGACTAAACGATGAAAACGGTCTTGGAGTTTGATTTGCGAAAAACTTATGTTTCGAGCAAATAATCTTTTTTTGGGGGGTTGAAAAAGAAGGATTCGAATTAATTCTCTCGAGATGTTTGTTAGATTTAGAGCAAATGATGTCTCGGACAAATGTAGGGTTCACACCCTCTGCTGCTACTTGAACACAGACGAAGCGTGTAGTATTATTTTATTCTACAAATATACAAAAGTATTCAACGAACACTAATAATGTAATACTGTTGTTATCCTAATTTGGAATTCATCCCGTGCACCAAAAACTATATAAAGAAGTAGAATGCAGACAAAAGAAGAGATGCACACATACACACAGTCACTGAGAGAGAGAGAGAGAGAGAGAGAGAGAGAGAGAGAGAGAGTAAGTCAACACAGATGCACAGTCACTGAGAGAGAGAGAAAGAGAGATAGAGAGAGAACAAGTCAACACAGATGCACACAGTCACAGAGAGAGAGGAAGGGAGAGAGAGAGAGAGAGAGAGAGAGAGAGAGAGAGAGAGAGTTGTTGTTGTAAGGTTTAAAGCTATTTTTCAGCACACGATAGGCTTGCTATACATGGCTGCCAGTAGTAACGGTGGAAGAAGAACCCGGGGAAATTCCCAGATGAAGCAGCGATCCACTAGAAGCTACGGGCAAGCTTTATCACATACCGACATTGGCCGAATCTGTGATTCGAACTCAAGCAGAGAGAGAGAGAGAGAGAGAGAGAGAGAGAGAGAGAGAGAGAGAGAGAGAGAGAGAGAGAGAGTAAGTCAACACAGATGCACACTCACTGAGAGAGAGAGAGAGGAAGAGAGAGAGAGAGAACAAGTCAACACAGATGCACAGTCACAGAGAGAGAGAGAGAGAGAGAGAGAGAGTAAGTCAACACAGATGCAGTAACTGAGAGAGAGAGAGAGAGGAAGAGAGAGAGAACAAGTCAACACAGATGCACAGTCACTCAGAGAGAGAGGGAGGGAGGGAGGGAGGGAGGGAATGAGAGAGAAAGAGAGAGTTTTTGTTGTAAGGTTTAACGCCATTTTTCAGCACACGATAGGCTTGCTATACATGGCTGCCAGTAGTAACGGTGGAGGAAGAACCCGGGGAAACTCCCAGATGAAGCAGCGACCCACTAGAACCTACGGGCAAGCTTTATCACATACCGACATTGGCCGAATCTGAGATTCGAACTCAAGCAGAGAGAGAGAGAGAGAGAGAGAGAGAGAGAGAGAGAGAGAGAGAGAGAGAGAGAGAGAGTAAGTCAACACAGATGCACACTCACTGAGAGAGAGAGGAAGAGAGAGAGAACAAGTCAACACAGATGCACAGTCACACAGAGAGAGAGAGAGAGAGAGAGAGTAAGTCAACACAGATGCAGTAACTGAGAGAGCGAGAGAGAGGATGAGAGAGAGAACAAGTCAACACAGATGCACAGTCACTCAGAGAGAGAGAGAGAGGGAGGGAGGGAGGGAGGGAGGGAATGAGAGAGAAAGAGAGAGAGTTTTTGTTGTAAGGTTTAACGCCATTTTTCAGCACACGATAGGCTTGCTATACATGGCTGCCAGTAGTAACGGTGGAGGAAGAACCCGGGGAAACTCCCAGATGAAGCAGCGACCCACTAGAAGCTACGGGCAAGCTTTATCAAATACCGACATTGGCCGAATCTGAGATTCGAACCCAAGCAGAGAGAGAGAGAGAAAGAGAGAGAGAGAGAGAGAGAGAGAGAGAGAGAGAGAGAGAGAGAGAGAGAGAGAGAGAGAGAGAGAGAGAGAGAGTGTGTGTGTGTGTTTGTGTGTGTGTGTGTGTGTGTGTGTTAGTCAACATAGATGTATAGGTGTTAGGTCTTTACAGAAAACAACGTGCATATTTTATTTTCAGTAAACATGTGTTCGTTGAAAATGGACAACGTTCTGAACATTAGATGAATTAGGATTTAAGTTACCTGCCATTTAATATATGGACGTGGTAATATGTGGTGAGTGTAACTACTGTGCATCTCTCTCTCTCTCTCTCTCTCTCTCTCTCTCTCTCTCTCATTTATTGTGCTATTAATCGCACAACTCTCCAAGCGTTTAGTAACCTGGATACGAGTAAACGTTTTTCCAAGGTCATGCATTGACTCAATACGAGTTCACGCAGTTATGAACACTGATAATATGAACATATACTTGTGCGGCGAGAAAATAAAACACACGTAGTTTAATTAATAAATAATAATTAATAGAATGATACTTACAGTATATCTATAAATCCCGTAAAATGTCTGTGTTCCAAAGTAACTAGTGTATTATGTACAATGACAGTACTTGTTTGACGTCGACAAGCAAGGTAATGTTAGTATGTACTAAGCCAACCAATCATTGCAGAGAAATCCAAGCACATGACAAAAAGCTTTAGTATTATCAGTCGACCTTGCATGGCAAGTGCAGGCTTGTACAGACAAATAACCTAAATAATTGATCCAGAATTTAAATGACTTTAGTTAAGATATAAATATATCGTCCACTGGTTGACTTGGGGACACGATAGAATAAATGTGAAAGTAAATAAGATTAAATAATGACATCATTCACGTATCTAATTTGAATATAAAACCCTAAATAATCTCTATCTATCTATCTATCTATCTATCTATCTATCTATCTATCTATCTATATATCTATCTATCGATCTATATATCGATCTATCTATCTAATTATCTATCTATCTGTTTGTCTGTCTATCCATCCACCTTTTTATCTATTTATCTATCCATCCATCTATCCATCGATCTATCTACCTTTATATCTACCTTAATATCTATCTATCTATCTATCTATCTATCTATCTATCTATCTATCTATCTATCTATCTATCTATCTATCTATCTATCTATCTATCTATCTATCTATCTATCTATCTATCTATCTATCTATCTGCCTATCTACTACTGCTACTACTAATAACTGACCTTCTGCACAATAACTAATACTTTTACGGCTGCTTCTGATACACCAACTACTACTAATAGGACATTCACGTGGCTGCAACAACATCCGGGTAAATGCTAGTACTATGTACACCCCGATGGATGGAATAAAGCAATAATACGGAACCCTTACCGAGTATGTGGTCGTATGAACTGCTTTCCTTCCCTTAGGTGTGGATAGAAGATTTTGTTGATTTTGATTGAATATTTTGTGGTTTGTTTTCGTTCCCTTCTGTGTGAAAAGTACATTTTGTCGTTTTTTTAATAATATATTTGGTGGTTTGTTTCCCCTCCCTTTTGTGCGGATAGTATATAATATGTGAAGTGAGTGTAAGGGATATTTTCCTTTACATTATAGACGCTTTCGTTCACAAGACACGCGTGCCCCTATGGTCTATACTTTAAATCATTATCATCATTCGCGGAATTCAAAATTGAATACATCAAAATGGACATCGAGTTATTTAACGAACTCAGACACTGTTGTTTTTGCATGATGTATGTAGCCTATGTGGTGGAAAGGCTAGAATATGAATGGATGTATCCAGATACCAAAGACGTTGTGACAAGTCAAGTGACCAACCTGAATGTAGCTAGGGATTTGGTGGAAGGTATGCTACTGGAAGAAGTAGACAAATTCAGAGGTTTCATTACACCAAAATACGTAAGATTGGGAACCTTGAAGGAGGCACTTGACAATGTGATCCAAGTCAGGTGTTTTTACAAACACATTGAACTTTACAGAGTTGTGATTTGTGAAGTGTGGGCTAGACCAACTAAATAAAGCCGATGACACGATGAGAAATGTACCGGAAGAAAAAGTAAATATTTGCAAAGATACATGCCTAAAGAAAGAAAAAAACCAAGAAAACAAAAAGAAGACTGAGAAATTTAAAAGACTGAACACCAAATGAATAAAAATTCAGGAAAGGTTAAAGCGATGGAACATCCTGACTGGATCCAAAATAACAAAGAAGAAGAAGAAGAAGAAGAAGAAGAAGAAGAAGAAGAAGAAGAAGAAGAAGAAGAAGAAGAAGAAGAAGAAAAGTAAAGGAATCATTGGAAACGTCAGGAGAAAATGAAGAACTGGAGAAAATAAAGACTCGAAAAATGAGAAGAAGAAGAAGAAGAAAAGTCAGGAGAAAATGAAGAACTGGAGAAAATTATAACTAGAAAAAAGAGAAGAAGAAGACGACGAAAAAGCAGAACACTAAGGTCCTGTTTAGGGCCACTCATATATCTCGAAAAGATGTTTTCTTTGACTCAACTATCAAAATAATGTAAACTGCTTGTCTGTGTACACTATTGTATGTTGTATAATGTATGTGTTCTGTCACTTTATATCACTTTATGTATATTGGGAGTAGATCTCTACTCCCCACTGAAGTCAACCCAGTGCACACCTGTTTCGAACCATTCATGCAACATTGTTACCAATCTTCAGTAACGTGACCTCACCTCTTCCATTCCTATTGTTCTTATACAAAATCTAACCTATATTCCTCTTTCCCTTGACGCTATACAGCACCCATAGTCCCCATGTAAAATTTCCCTTGACACTGAACATCCCCAGGGTGATTTTTAAAACCTTCACGCCAAACAGCCCCGGGGTTGGATGGGTCTCTAATATATCTTTCAACTGACGCGAAACAGCCCAACTATAATACTAACCACTCATACTGAAATGTAGCTAAATACGTCAATGTAGTCTGCTAGGATTATGCAGGTAGATAAACACCTTTAGCGTTTGGCTCCGCGCCATTCTACCATGCGATAAAATTCATGCCTGAATTGACGCATTCATTACCTCGAGGCGCAACAAAACAGCATTTCACTAAACATTTAATTATATGTGCTGTTTTCTGAACAAGTAACAAATATGTAAATTTGCTTATTCTGATATAGTTGCAAAAACATAATAGTTCTTTCTATGAAATATTTTCCTATCATATACATTCATCTGAACCATTCACGTAACTGTAATTCATTTGACATAGTAGTAGTAGTAGTATTAGTAGTAGTAGTAGTAGTAGTAGTAGTATTGTTTAACGCCATTTTCCAGCACACGATAAGCTGGCTATACATGGCGGCCAGTATTAATGGTAGAAAACCCGGGCAAACCCCCAGAAAGAACCACCGACCCAGAAGCTACTGGCAAGCTTTCTCACGTACCCACTCTGGCCAAATCTGATTCTCGCACCCACGTAGACAGATGTGAGATGGCAGTAATCCGTGATGTAGAGCGCTTTTGACCACTCGACCACTCGGGGACCCTACATATAGCAGACTTTTACATGGTAATGTTACTCTCTTCTATTTCAAAACAGTATAGAATGTGATATATAGTATATTTTTATATTGCAATGTTACTCTCTCCTATTTCAAAACAGTATAGTATGTGATATATAGTATACTTTTACATGGTAATGTTACTCTCTCCTATTCCAAAACAGTATAGCATGTGATATATAGTATACTTTTACATGGTAATGTTACTCTCTCCTATTCCAAAACAGTATAGCATGTGATATATAGTATACTTTTACATGGTAATGTTACTCTCTCCTAATTCAAAACAGTATAGCATGTGATATATAGTATACTTTTACATGGTAATGTTACTCCCTAATTTCAAAACAGCATTACATGTTATATATAGTACATATTAATGTTTCTCTCTATTATTTAAAAACGGTACAGTATGTTTGATAACAATCTACTTTTACATAGCAATGCCCCTCTTTACTATTCCAAAACATATTACACTGAGTGAAATGCAAGAGCTGATCTAGAAATCAAACGAAAACGAATGATTCAATTGTGATTTTGAAAATAAGTTAATCTGATTGATTTTATATAATGTTTTGGTTTAGTTTGCCTTGGTGTAGTGCTGTACGACATATCAACACGCAAAGGTTATCAGTAACGAGTCGAATTCGAATGGAGTAATGTTTCTTGACTCAGGCTTTCCGTTGGTAGGATTCTAACCCGCACCTTTCGGTTAGTGAGTCCGACAAACTCTCTCTCTCTCTCTTCTCTCTCTCTCTCTCTCTCTCTCTCTCTCTCTCTCTCTCTCTCTCTCTCTCTCTCTCTCTCTCTCTCTCTCTGCAAACCACCACTGATTTCTTTACAGCAACTAATAACAACAATAATAATAGTAGCTGTAATAATAATAATAATAATTATAATAATAATTGCATAGCTGCCCTTTGTTTTTTAACGGCGCACCAGCACTTTTAGGCTATTTAGCGCTAAACAATAGGTTGGATGTATACATTTTTAAAAATGCTAAAGGGTTTAATATTGACCAGCGATATAAAAAACCAAATAGTTCAAAGTAAAATGGTAAGATGTTAGTAACAGTAAAATATGAAGCTTCCCAATCAACGGTACATGTCAATGATGTGTGTTAATGAGTACAGATGAAAAGAAGCTAAAATTAAAGGGCGGTATTTACATTAGATAAAAATGATCAAGGTGATGGCCGACTTCCTCCAAAGATGGAGTCAGAAGAGCAAGAATTTAATTCGCATGACCTTGGAATAATACCTTGTGATCTTGAATCTCGAAAGTACTGAGGCATTCAGTGATTAAATTTATAAATGTTTTTCATCAATCATCAGAAAGTTTGACGAGTATTTTCGAGGGATCCATGATTAACTTTATCTAGATGCACACATTAAGTGTAAAGCTTCCCCATGCGAGCCTTTCGACTGGTAGTCATATTCCGGTGAAGGAGTTATACAGTTCCAAAAATGACGACATCCGCTGTTTTGCATCACTCTGCGATAATACAGATCAGCCTCAAACATAACTCTAATTGAATTCGCGCTAGGTAACCAGCAATTCTGTGTGGTAGTTACAGGAATCGGCAACTTAACATAGACGTCTTTAATAATGATATTCTCCCGTGGCTTAAAGTTTAGAACGTCCACCGCGGAAGCGGGAGGTCGTGGGTTCGATCCCCAACCGATTCATACCAATGACTTACAAAAATGGTACTAACAGCTGTCTCGCTTGACGCTCAGCATTAAGAGGTTAAAGTTAGGACTGGTCGGCCTGGTGTTGGGATAATGTGACTGGGTGGGAAATCATGCTACATGTATGCGGCATGATGCCCCAGTGCTATACATCACTATAAACTGCCTCGCTGCAGACATCGTAGCGATATGACTGACAAATTCTTAAAGCTTCGTTAAAAGATCCTAATCACACACTCTACTAATGTATTCGCTTAGTACAGCGGTATTCAGTGAATTCGAGTATTCTCCTCACACAGACACAGATTGCAGCTGAGGATTTAAATTTAAAACTTTATTAAGTACCACGGATGGTTCAGAGGCGCGGCACCATTACATGTGGGTAAGAGATCTTTCCCGATTGGAAAAATTTGCAGCAATATTTCTTTGTAATTGTTCAAATTTTTTATTCATCAGCGCTGCTAGTTTATTGTTCGCGGCTTGGTTTATTATTGTACTGTTGTTGCTCAGTCTGAATATATATGCCGAGGTCTTTTATTTCTCTCATGTATTCTGTTATGTAAAAAAAAGTTCGTTGTAGGTAATCACAAGGGAGAGAGAGAATAAGAAAGAGAAGAACTCTCTTAAAAGAGTGTCGCCGCGATGATAGACAGCTACATCTGAAATTAAGAGTCAAACATTCATTCTCTGCTGACATGGAGTACTTTATTTAAATAATCAATACACATATATATTAATACATTCTAGAAACACATCTAAAAGCTTTATAATAAAAGTTCATGAAATACATATTACATTTTCCTTATTAAGCTTTCCAACTTCATTTATTCGTATAACTTCTGCACCTTAGAATATTATACAATAGTTAATTCTCAATCAATTTCAAGATAGCCGAAGTATGAAATATAATAACTGTAATTAATGCAACAATTAATTTAAAGAATACATTTTACTTATCTCAAAGTAGAATATTGATTTAGAATATATTGCTAGATATTACTCTTTCTTACTTAAGGAATACTTTATTTCAATCATTAAATCAAGTATGAAGTTGGTAGCTAATTCAACCTTTACCATAAACTTACATAAATATAATTAAATATGAACATAAAACATTCTATTACAATATATTATAAATAAAAGAATTCTATAGTAATGTTACACACAAAAGAATTTTACCATTAAAATCTCAAGCATTAAAAATACTTATTTCTTAAAATAGGTTATGACATATACAGTGTCCTTACCTGAAATGAAAAGTAAAACATCCATTCTCTGCTGACATGGATAACTAATCTGACCTGATCGCGCATCTGTATTTATAGTGTCAGGGTCAGAGAAGGTCATACCCTCCATGCATCAGTCAGAAAAGATGTCTACTTACTTTCAGGTATAAACCAGTTTTGACCGACAGGAACCAATTATCTTACGTCATAACACTTAGTCTATAGTTTATTTATATTCGTTTCATGTCGTCACGCCAAATATGGTTAGCCGTTAGTTGGAAGCCATCTTGTTTCTGTATTGTCTAGAGAAATCTTACTTCACCTTCATTAACTGAATTGGACCTACGCCAATTCTAGGTCAAAAACATATTTTTACTGATGGGACCTATAACTCTAGCTAAGTCGGCAAACGCATGTATTATGTTATACAATCTCACACAACACTGTACATTAGCAAGATTCTGATGTTATGTAGTATAGTTATATACATTGCCTATTTTTCACTTGCTTAGCAACCATTTCCATTCTATATAGTTGTGCTCGAAAAACAAGTGAATTTACCTTTAATATCTTTTAGAATATAAACAAATAAAACATTACTTTAATATGATTTAAAGAAAATAGCAATCCTATTAATTTTACTAAAAAATCAATTCCTAACAATGCCCTCTGTTTTATTGACCCGAGACCTCGAAAAGTAAAATCAATTTCATTCATCAAAACAAGATAAAAGGTGAAAGGTCAAAAATACAATGATAAAACAAAAAACATTGCGAGACATTTTCGCAAAGTTTAAAAATACAATGTAAAACACTGTAAAATATATTGCAAAATACCAGGTAAAATACAAAAAATACAATGAGAAGGTACATTGCAAAATATTCAATCAAATTAAAAAGGTACAATACAAGGCAAAATATTTGATAAAATTCCCAAACACAATGGGAAATGTATTGCACAATACTCAGTCAAATTCCAAAATAAAAAATACAATAAAGAGTACAATGAAAAATTCGTGATAAAATTCCCCAAAAAATACAATGGGAATAAAACTTCACAGCATTGAATACTTTGATAAGATATATATATTTATTAAACACATAATTCTACAAAACCTTCCTCTAAACTAGGCTTATCAGACGATTATAAAACAAAATAATAGCATACAATTCTTGTTATCTTTATTTGTATTTTTCTGTTTTAGTGTACTCTTCCTTTGTGTCCTTTTTCTGTATTTTTTTTTTTTTTTTATATGTTATTCGTATAACATTAGCAGAACATATTTATGGGTGAATACTTATTATATCGAGAGTTTAGAACTGACAATTTAATGTTGTACTAGCCTTAATAACCAATATGTATGTTCACTTACAATCAAACTTTGACCTGTGCGTGTGTGAAATATGTAACGCCTTTGAAGTTTCCTAAGAACAATGAGTGAGTCTAGTGCAGCTTGAAATGTACGTGTTTTATCAACGTAATCTTTGACGCGTGAAAGAGAATGTACTGCTATTATCTTTTCAAATGAATTTTTCTCAGAAGCTGGCCGTATATAGACCAATAGCTGCTCATGTCGTGAGAGCTATGCATTACGTGATCTCTGTGTCGAGTAATCGCGCGGACATTTTGACTATTTTATCATTTATGGCGAATGCGCCAAGACACAGTACCATAAGGTACATGCTTTCATACAAATGGTATGAAATCGTGAGAGATAAACCTCTAAACATTGTCAAACCCATGCATTAATGAGATTGCTGTATTATACCGCGTATTCGTTTTAAGACGTATTATAACTGTGAAATAATATCATTATGTAGCTACATTTGAATCCCTGTGACAATATTCGATACGTTCAATTAAACAAGTCCGTGTAAGCCTGATTTAAACTGTGAATCCACTTATAGGCTGAACTATACAAAAGTGGGGGATGCTGGAGATAACCCATGTTTCAAATTGTTTTGTTTTTATGTTGTTGTTTGTTCTGATACTATGTACTCTGAATTCAGAGTTAAAAAAGAAACATATACCTACGAACCAATCCAAATTTCATCCATACCTTAAGAGAAAGAAAGAGAACTGAGAGATTTGGCGCCAGAGAGAAGAAAAGAGAAATAGAAGGTATGAGAAGAAAGAATGGAATAGACGATAGGACTATAATTTTCTCTTCCAAATACGAAGGAATTTGTTCTCTTTTTTCTTCTTCAGAATTTCGTATTGAATTCAATTACGAAATATTCAACTTCGTCGTTTGCGACGTGTGTTTGATTGTGTGTGTTTGCTGTGAAATGCTTGCTTTAATGCTTGAGAAACATTCTCAGTTGGCTGCCATGATGGCGTGGATCCATCTGACCACTTAACCAAATAATGCTTTTTTCCAGAAATCCATTTGGATTTCAACAGTTTATCAACTAAGTACCATTCGGTACCATTGTTGGTTGGTGTGTGCTCATTGCTTGCTTGATCATGTGATGTTTGTGTCGACTGTGGAGGTGTACTGACTGTGTCCGGTGTCAGAGGTCTATAATCCCTAGCATCTTTATAGTGCTTAAGCCTGTTTGCGTGTACAAGTGATTTCATTTCTTTATTGTCTGAACAACGGCGTAATCTGTAGGTGCTATTCGGACCTACTTGAGTGATGTAATATGGACCTTCCCAACGAGGATAAAGCTTTTTTGATAACCCTACAGGTATATGTGAGATTTGTAAATGTACATAATCTCCAACGCGAAAGGATGGTTCTTTTGTTTTCTGGTCAAACCTCTGTTTGCTTGTGCTTTGTGCTTCACGTGTATTTGCTTTAGCTATTTCTTGAACTATTTTCAATCTTTGAATCAACTGATCTATGTACTGTTGTGTTTGTGTTTGTACAGTTTCTTTAGGCGTAAGAGACACATCTAAGGGTAAAGTCATTTCTTTCCCAAAGACTATGTAATAAGGTGAGTATCCAGTAGAATTAACTGCTGGACTCATTCGGAATGCCATCATTACGCTGGGTAATATGGACGGCCAATCATCTTGGTGTTTACTACAGTAAGCCCTTAGTGCCTGACTGATGGTACTATTTTTTTTCTCACATGCAGAGTTAGTTTGAGGGTGGTATGAACTAGTATGGTGACGTGTTACTTGAAATAGTTCACAAAGTGCGAGTACAATTTGAGACATAAAATTTCGTCCACGATCACTGACAAGTGTTCGCGGTGCACCATAACGTGTAAATATCTCATTGTACAAAACACTGGCGATTTATGTTGCTGTTTGAGAACGTAAGGGAAAGACTTCACACCAATGTGACAAACTATCTGTCACCAATAAGATGTATTGATAACCTTCCTTACTTTTTGGCATGCACAAAATGTCCATGTGCCACCTAGAGAATACGTCTTCTGGGGGCAATGGGTGCAATGGAGCTTTTCGTGCATTTGTGTCCCGTTTAATGAGTTGACACTTAGAGCATGATGTAATGTAATCATACACATTTTGATACATTTTAGGCCAATAATATTTCTGTTTGATAGCTTGATATGTTCTTTGAACACCAAAATGACAACCTCCTGCTTTTGAATCGTGATAAGATAGAAGGACATCAAGTCTCAAATTTGTGGGTAAAGCAACTTGTTTTATGAGTTGATCTGGAGAAGTTTTGTGTTTTGTACGAGGCTGGAAAAAATGATGTAAGACACCATTGATTAGTTCATATTGATTTGCTTCATATGGAATAGCTGTTGCGCGACGAGTGTTTTCTGGTAATATTCCTTGTTCTAAGTAAACATACATGTCCTTAAAATCAGGGCACTCGCGCTGATATTGGGCGATATCCGGTAATTCTTCAGAACTACCGCTAGGTATGTTATCATTAGTATGTACTGGAAATAGGTTAGTAGCATCTTCGTTATCGTAAAAGAATGTAATTTCTGTAATTTCTTCTTGAATGGAGTGTACTGGTGTTTCTAACTGAGCCTGAGTGTTAGTGTATGCTGGAGATTTCTCTAATTGGCTGTCAGTCTTAGCTGTTTGGTCGTAGTTTCGACGTGAGAGTGCGTCTGCATTTGTGTTTTTATGGCCTGGAGTGTATACGATATCAAATTCGTATTCTTGTAAGCGAAGTGACCAACGAATTAGTCTATTCGAAGTGTGTTTAACTGTCTTTAGCCAAACTAATGCCTTGTGATCTGTAATGACAGTAAATTTTTGATGTGATAGGTAAACATGATATGTTCGGATACCTTCTAATACCGCTAAACACTCCTGTTCAGTTACTGACCATTGTCTTTCAGCATTTGTTAATGCTCGTCCACCATAAGCAATGACATGCTCTTTGTCGTCTGTCCCTATCTGAGACAAAATATAACCTAGGGCTGTACCACTGGCATCACATGTGAGTCTAAATGGTTTATTAAAATCTGGATAAGCCAAGATAGGAGCTGTGGTCAAGGCTGTCTTAAGAGTTTCAAATGCTTTTTGACACTTGTCTGTCCAAAGAAATGAACTGTCTTTTGTCAGTAATTTATTTAAAGGTGCTGCTATTGTAGAATATCCTTGGACAAATTTTCTGTAATAATTGCACAACCCTAGAAAACTCCTAACATCTTTCTGTGTTTTTGGAACAGGAAACTGTGTAACTGTGTCAATTTTGGACTCATCTACTTTGATTCCTTTTGTTGAGAATTTATGACCAAGATAAATAACTTCAGATGCTGCGAATACACATTTTGATGGTTTGAGTGTCAAGTTTGCTTGACGTAATCGATCAAAAAATAAGTTCAAGATGTGCTAAGTGTTCTTCAAATGAATTGGAAAAAATAATAATGTCATCTATGTATGCAAGACATGTTGACCATGGTATACCTCTAAGTACATGACCTAAAAGAATACAATATGTGGCGGGCGCATTCCTGAGTCCATACGGCATTACATTCCATTGGTAAAGACCACGTGATGTTATGAAAGAGCTCTTATGTTTTGTTGCTGGATCCATTTTAATTTGCCAAAATGCTGAATTTAAATCTAATGTACTGAAAAGACATGGTTTAGTTTGTCCGACTGCATCAATTACATCTTCTATTCTTGGAAGAGGGAATGTCATTGGTTGTGTCACCTGATTAAGTTTCCTATAGTCAATAGCAAAACGATATTCCCCATTTTTCGTTTTGACTAAAACAACTGGAGATGCATAGCTAGAAGAACTGGGTTCGATTAGTTGGTGTTCTAATAATTCATCTACCTGTCTATCAATTTCTTTATTGATGTGCGGAGACGCACGATATGGTTGACAACGGATTGGCATGGAATCACCTGTCTCTATTCGATGAGTAAATACCGTAGTACTTCCTAATTCTTCTAAGTTCAAGGCAAACACATCCCTATGTTTATTCAGAAATAATTGAAGTTCTTGTTTTTGATTTTCTGACAAATCTGAAGAGTGTAAATCAAAATTAATTGGTTCTTGTGATTTACTAGTTTGTGTGTCCACGATGTCAGGTGTATCAGGTGTGATATTCTTGTCATAAGTGTCCTCACTAACAGTGAATATGGTTTGTGGGTGTAGTACGTCTACATAAGCTAGTACGGTATTTGCTTGTATGTTTATATGTTTTGAAGTAGGATTCAAAATCTGAACAAAGTTATTTTTCGAAACTGTTACAATTGTTCTAGCTGTCAAAAATGTGGAGTTTGACATAGTGTGAGATGGTTCTAGTAAAACAGGTGTTCCCTTTTTTATTTTACTGATGCGAACACGAATGGAACAACTTGAGTTTGGTGAAACCGTTGTACTTTTGTTTACACGTGCTAATCCTGACTCAGTACGTATCAGATTGATAATTACCGTATCGTCTAGCAAAGAGAGCGTTTGTGTATCTAGATTCACTACTGCCTTGTATTTACTCAAGAAATCAAGTCCGAGAATGACCGAATGACGAAGGGCCGGAATAACGTACAATGTATGAGAAAAACTTACACCTCCAATTTTCAAATTAAGTGGGATCATTCCAAAAATTTCGTGACTTTCGCCCCCTGCTGCGATAATATTATTGAGATTTGAAGGTTGAATTTGACGTGAATTGAATCCTGCGCGAGAAAGAAATTTTAAATTGATGACCGAAATGGACGCGCCTGTGTCCGCTAATGCATTCGTGATTTTGTTTTTAACATAAAGAGGAACAAGATTTTTGTGAATAGGTGTGACTAATGTGATTTGTGGTTCTTGAGTTTGCTTGTGGCAAGGTTGTGACCTTTGATTTGGCGCGAATTTATATTGTTGTTGTGGGGTAAAGCATACTCGTGCAAAATGACCTGTTTTGTGACACAAGTGACACTTTTTATCGAGTGCAGGACATAATCTTCCGTGTGATTGAAAACAAATACCACATCTGAGACAGAATGGCTTACGACTATGTAGTTGTGGCTTGTAGCGCGCATCACGCGGAGGTAACTGATATGTATTGTTATTGCGAGATTTATGTACTGAACTAAGGGAATAGTTTGGAAATTTGGCTGTCTGATAAGACGATGTATGATGATGGGAATTAGAGCCTTGCAGCCGCAATGGTTTCTTTTTGGCACGTACGAAGGGTTGAGATAACACATGTACATTGTTTTCTGTGTTCTGTTCTGAGCTGACTGCTTTAATTTCATCTTTAAGTTGTTTAAGTTCCTCTAAAATTGTGCTAAGTGTTGACCAATCATCATTCTCAGTTACGACAAGAAATTTCTCTGCTAGATTTGCGGCTTGTCGTAAATCATCCATATTTGTTGGATTTTTATTCATTACGATTTGTTTAATAGCTGGTTTTAAACCTTGTAATGCAACTGCTAACAATATTTGATCTGAGATAGTTTGGTTATTTGTAATTTGTAAGAGACGAGTTAAATAGTCCAAAACTGTTTCAGACGATTCTTGTCGAGTTTGTAAAATTGATAAATCTAAAATGATATCGTCAGTGTGAAACCTAGATGTAAAGGCAGTTACTAGACTTGACCAGTTATTCCTAACGTTATCAGGTAGCGATTCAAACCATACTTTAGCATGTTGTTGGAGGTGAAAAGGAAAAGCATTCAAAATTTTAGCTTCTGATAAATCATAAAAATTAGCCCATTGTAAAAAATGATTTAGCCATTTAACAGGATTTTGTGATTGATCACCTTTAAAAATATCTAATGTGATAAGAGACATACCTGTACTTGAGAATCTGGTGTTTCCAGAGAAAAATTGCACTCCTAGGAATAATGTCAATAGTAGTAAGTCACATTAACTGAATTAAACGGCTTAACTCACAATGTTCTGGGCGCTGATAGTAAATGTATACACAGTTAATTTGCCGTGTAAAAGTACTTTTGAGGAATCTTTGAGCTGGCGAAGGTCACTGAAGTGCAGTTGCTGACGTGGTTTTGTGGCTGAGTTGGGAGTCTTCTGCGTAAGAACTGGATTTGGTTTTCAATCGTTGTCTACGTAGGGTCAAGGAACCATAGCCGAATGGAGTGTGCGTCACTGAAACTGGATAGCGCGTAGATACTGGTATATACATTACTAGAAATCTGTGGAGCCATTCCTGCAAGAGCAATGTAGTATGTAGGTAGAATCACGAATCAGTCACGTGAATAGCTGTGTGTATGATACAGGCAAAAAAATGCAAACATTGGCGGTATGAAGTCTGACGATCGTAAATATGTTGGTGCCAATCTCTCCCATGAATCGTAATTATAAACACTCCTTCAAAGAAATAATCACTCCACTGGCTTTGCGAGAAGGTCTAGAGATCTGTAATGTTCTCCATCCACTAGTTATGTAAAAAGGTTTCTGTTATGTATGTTGTTATTAGCTTTACATAACCTTCTTCTCATTTCTTGCTATGAGAAGGAATTACTCGTAAGTTGGGGAACGTCTATATCCATGGTAAGAGAGAGAGAGAGAGAAAAAGAAAGAGAGAAGGCTCTCTTAAAAGAGTGTCGCCGCGATGATAGACAGCTACATCTGAAATTAAGAGTCAAACATTCATTCTCTGCTGACATGGAGAACTTTATTTAAATAATCAATACACATATATATTAATACATTCTAGAAACACATCTAAAAGCTTTATAATAAAAGTTCATGAAATACATATTACATTTTCCTTATTAAGCTTTCCAACTTCATTTATTCGTATAACTTCTGCACCTTAGAATATTATACAATAGTTAATTCTCAATCAATTTCAAGATAGCCGAAGTATGAAATATAATAACTGTAATTAATGCAACAATTAATTTAAAGAATACATTTTACTTATCTCAAAGTAGAATATTGATTTAGAATATATTGCTAGATATTACTCTTTCTTACTTAAGGAATACTTTATTTCAATCATTAAATCAAGTATGAAGTTGGTAGCTAATTCAACCTTTACCATAAACTTACATAAATATAATTAAATATGAACATAAAACATTATATTACAATATATTATAAATAAAAGAATTCTATAGTAATGTTACACACAAAAGAATTTTACCATTAAAATCTCAAGCATTAAAAATACTTATTTCTTAAAATAGGTTATGACATATACAGTGTCCTTACCTGAAATGAAAAGTAAAACATCCATTCTCTGCTGACATGGATAACTAATCTGACCTGATCGCGCATCTGTATTTATAGTGTCAGGGTCAGAGAAGGTCATACCCTCCATGCATCAGTCAGAAAAGATGTCTACTTACTTTCAGGTATAAACCAGTTTTGACCGACAGGAACCAATTATCTTACGTCATAACACTTAGTCTATAGTTTATTTATATTCGTTTCATGTCGTCACGCCAAATATGGTTAGCCGTTAGTTGGAAGCCATCTTGTTTCTGTATCGTCTAGAGAAATCTTACTTCACCTTCATTAACTGAATTGGACCTACGCCAATTCTAGGTCAAAAACATATTTTTACTGATGGGACCTAGAACTCTAGCTAAGTCGGCAAACGCATGTATTATGTTATACAATCTCACACAACACTGTACATTAGCAAGATTCTGATGTTATGTAGTATAGTTATATACATTGCCTATTTTTCACTTGCTTAGCAACCATTTCCATTCTATATAGTTGTGCTTGAAAAACAAGTGAATTTACCTTTAATATCTTTTAGAATATAAACAAATAAAACATTACTTTAATATGATTTAAAGAAAATAGCAATCTTATTAATTTTACAGACACAGATTGCAGCTGAGGATTTAAATTTAAAACTTTATTAAGTACCACGGATGGTTCAGAGGCGCGGCACCATTACATGTGGGTAAGAGATCTTTCCCGAATGGAAAAATTTGCAGCAATATTTCTTTGTAATTGTTCAAATTTTTTATTCATCAGCGCTGCTAGTTTATTGTTCGCGGCTTGGTTTATTATTGTACTGTTGTTGCTCAGTCTGAATATATATGCCGAGGTCTTTTATTTCTCTCATGTATTCTATATATATTATTTGAAAATCGATCCTTGTTAAGTTTTATGCGATATATTCCATTATAGCATATCTCTTTCCCCATATTTTTATAATCGGGTATTAAGTAATTTTCTTTGTAATTAAAACCATAAATGCAAACGCAGCTAGATCCTTTAAAGTTTCAATTTTTTCATTATATTAATCACCATATCAGTAATTTTTTAAGTAATACAACTTCTCCTGTTTATTCTTTTGGTATTTTTTTTTCTAGTAGGGTCAGCAGCGGCTGCTTGCGGTTGTAGTTGTGCGGCAGCTATATCAGTTGGAATATCTAGTAAAATATTTTGTGTTTGTTTAGGTCTTTTTGCTATTTTTTCAAGTTCACCTTTTTTTTCTCTTTTCCATATATAACCTCTTTAGTAGTTGTAGTAACAGGTCTGAATAATTGTTCAGCACCTGTTGCAAAATCAACTTGAGATTCCTGTCGCTGTTGTAATTTTTGCTTGACAGAATCACGGACGGGTATAAAAATTGTAATCGCTGATAGTTTTTCTCATGCTAATCTAGTTGTTAATGATTCTCCTACCATTATTGTTATATGATATGGTTTAATTCGTAGCAGCAGAGAGGGTGTGACTACGAATACGCATCACTGTTGGTCAGAGGTCTTATTCATGTTTTTTGACATTAATTTTTTCGGTTTTGAAGGAGGCCTTGGTTTGACAAATGGACGCCTCTATAAATTTGTCCGATTCACCCTCTCTGCTGCTAAGTTTTCGTGGATCGGTGTTTTTATCCGGGGGTTTCATGGTTCTTCCTCTGCCATTTATACTGGCCGCCATGTAAGGCCTATCTGGTGCTGAATAATGATGTTAAACCATTCAATAAATATAACTACAAATAACCAGGGCGTTTTCATTCTCATGGGATTTTGTCGCAGACAATTACAAAACAGACAAACACAAGACAAAAATAATAACTACATAAGAACGCGCTGAATTTACGAAACTTAGCATAATGGTATTTTTTTAATAGAAGTGATGCTTGTACATTTTGTTTCACGCTTGATTGATTTCACTTTCATTTATATCATGGCAAACTATTTGCAATCGATCGACAAATGAGGCGCCAGAGCATTATACCTAAAAGTATGCGTGTTCTGTTATGCTTATTGTTTGTTGTATTTCTCTCGGTTTTGGAATTGCTTTCGACGAAAACAAATTGAGTGTGTACATGTTACCGTTCTTTCCTGTCTACTCTTATAATAGACAATTGACAAGTCCAGTATATGTTATACGACTTTATTGTGCACGAGGTTGGCAACGTTAGCTAAATATATATATATATATATATATATATATATATATATATATATATATATATATATATATATATATATATATATATATATATATATATATATATATATATATATATCCTGTTTTCTTCAACTCAACCCTGCAAATACAACAAAATACATTTACTACAACTATAAATACCGTCATCAGTGCATTACATCGATTCTGTTTCACAGTATATTCAATACGAATAACTACCACCACATATTTATTACTCATCAATCTAGAAAGATAGTTGACCAAATGAACCTAAAGACAATAATCAGTGTGCACTGCATAAAACAGAACAGACATACAGACAGACAAGCGTATGGACATAATGATAGGTTCAGAAAAGACTGTGGGTTAATAACCTATTAAAGGCACTAAAATGCAATATACATTTTAGATAAATATACAGATTACATATAAAATAACCATTTACATTGACCATATTATAAATATATTATAAATCTATCTATAAATCTATCAATCTTCTTGAAGTCCAACAGAATCAGAAGCACATTTAATTGAATTCCATGACCAGCACCCTTCAGCAACTCATATGGAATGACCACCACTAATCTGCTGCCCATGCTATGCTGTTTATACAGACAAGTAGCAGGTATCACGGTACCAATTGTTTTTCCATAGACCTCAATGCTAATTTTTGGAGAGATAAATATATTTTTTCTTCTAATTTAGCGTGCATCTCACACACCGTTATAGAGAACAATGTTAGATTGTCAATTTGACGATGACAAAACCAGGTACTCCATTGCATTTAAGAGAGATAACTCTGCTGAAACTAGACAGTGGTATGAGTTATCTAGTCACAACATACATATTTTCAGTCATGTGTATTACATTTTCAAGAAATCATAAAAAATACAAAATATGATCTATATAGAAATTAGCATAAATTCACATGTTGCCAAGAGGCTAAACTTTTTTTAAAGCCTAACAGAAAGTACAACTTTTACATAATCCACCAATCATAACTAGTGTTGTTTATTTCTGATTGCAATGTTCCCTACACTTTAAGCGCCACCCACTTGAACTTGAGCAATTGGTACCGTTATACCAGCAAACTAACCAATCAGAAAGTTACTTAAACTTGTCATGCAATCAGCGCCGGATTAAGCACCGTGGAGGCCCATAGGCAGTCAAACTTTTGGGGCCCTAGACTCACGGTCACGGTCTCATGGGGGCCCCTGATGGGGCCCATAAAAGTCGCGGGGCCCATAGGCAGTTGCCTACTCTGCCTAATGGGTAATCCGGGACTGCATGCAATAGAACAACCCAGCATGAACAGCACTCAGGGTAGCTTCATTGCTCAGAGTGAACAAAACTCAATAGGTAATCCTGGTTCAAGATGGCTAAATGGCTATATATGTGAAAAAATGATAATAACACTAACTGCAACTGATGATTTTATTTCACTCATCTTATAAAAACATTAATTAGATAAAATAATAAATACACACTTCTGCCTATTTAAAACACGAATATATAAACTTATAAAATATATGCTTATGCTACATACATACATAAGTGTGTGCATTCGATCTGTTAGTTATCAGCATAAGTATAAATATAATTATAATTTGAAAATAATATTATGTTAGTGACGGAGTTGTTTCACATTACAAACTCAAATGTTCATCTAAAAATAATATTATGCACAAAATAGCACAATGATGTAATTTTCTCTTTCTCCATTTCGCTGCTTTTGCTTCTTAGCCTTTCTGATGTGTCAGTTTTGCTATACAATTTACCAGTGTGTATGATAGTAATACTCGTGTATATAATCAACACATTTTGGCTGTGACATATTGCATTGTATACAGTACCACAGAACACTGCATTGCCCCACTCAAACCATTTATTGGGGCTACAAAACATTGTACAATGTAGGTGATTACCTATTGGAACAAAGGCAGGTAAGATTGGTATGTAGGAACACACACACACACACACACAAACAAACACACACATTAACGAACTTAATTTTACAGCTTAAACAACATTCTACCAGCTTCCCTACGTACATACACCTAACTATTTATATGCATATATGTGTTTTTAGTACATATGTACCTTTTATAAAAGATAGATAATTACATTTTTTTAATTATAAGAAATAAATAACTGGTAGATCTATAATACAAAATAACCAAAAATACGTCTTCTCTCACAAATACGCATCTTAAACCTATAACACTTTCTTGCGTTAAAAATTAGTTCTGTACAAGGACATGAGGGTGAGGCAGGTTTAATTTCCACATAAACAAATTTCATTGTATACATGCTGTTAACTTAGTAGCATTAATGGTCTTTAAATTCAGATTTAAATTTTATCCACATGCAACCAATTTCAGAATTTACTGGCCGAAAGCACCTGGACAATTGTGTAAACGGTACAGAAATTTAATAAATTTCCAGATGACTGCAAAATCAGCAAGATTTAAAACTTCGTATGTAGCAGAGCCTTCCGCAAGTGATGTCACCTTGAAATAAACGTAAAGGTCAAATGGTTACATCAATATCTGTATATGCACGACTAAAGTCACAACTAACTACATTGTAGAACACACAAGATGTTCTTTCATAATTAGTTTAAGCTCAAACGGTAGTAAGGAATCTAAAATATTAGTGATGTCAATTAAAACAGATTTTATGTTCCTCCATTGATAAATTATAATAAGATATATATATATATATATATATATATATATATATATATATATATATATATATATATATATAGAAAGAGAGAGAGAGAGAGAGAGAGAGAGAGAGAGAGAGAGAGAGAGAGATTGATGAACAAGGCATTCTCCTTTGTCATGGAACCTTTTCAATATGGCATACTGATCGTCGTCATATGAAAAATTGTCAATGTACAAAGTATTGCACATGCATGACTGCCTGTATATAAAAAACATGTATTAGAAAATTCGTATCAACATCGTGTGAAATATTTCAGGTTATGTAATTGCATGAGTTTGTACTTACACAGTTATGTTCTAACCCGTATATCTGCAGGTACACAATTGCTACAAATGTGCAGTGACTGGAACTTTATGTTCACGGAACATGCTATGGGAATTTATAAGCTAATAAAATTAAAAATAGTCGCAGAGGCAATCAGTGAAATTCAGCTGATGCAGCATATTTACAAAATCCTGATATTTGGAAACTTCACTGACCGAGCGATAGTAATTAGGAAATGGTTATGGAGAACTCATATATTATATAGTACGTAGTCTTCATTATATAATTATTGCTAAACACTCTCGTGTACAATATGTATAATCTATTCTGGCTCTATATTATCGCTGTATGGTGGTAAATCACATTTTCCAACTCACACCCGTGTTTGGCTGCCAACAGAAAATCTCCCCGAGTGTTCATATCATATGAAATCCGTAGAACTATATATGAGTGAACAATTTACAACATTCCGACATTTGTGGTCAAATATGTGTTGTATTAAATAACGTAAACATTGCATTGGTATTGGAATAAACAGCAGAGTTTTTGACGTAGATTTTAATTGGTCTTCGATCTGGTTGAGGTGGGTGTTATAAGGCTTGGGTTTCTTTAAAAAATATATTATATGAGCTAGTCATAGACCAGTAATTTGCACCACAACCACCACCATCCGCCCTCGAGCAAATTAACTGAAAAATATCTGCAAAACCAACACCTTAGAGTTGAACCGTCAAAAAGCAACACATATGTACGTCCACAAAACTAAAAAGGGAATGTTCTTTCTTTACTTAGCATAAATAAACGATGTAACATTATATGAAGTAAACTTCCCTAGTCAGGATGTTATTAAAACGTTAAATATGAATCCGACGATGAAATCAGACTCTGCGCCTGCACGGTAACGTCAATAACCAGAATGTGATGTGTGTGGCTGGCCACTGTATCGTAACTTTCTTGCACTGTACAAACATTGACATGATAGGCAAACTTTGACGGCAATCAATAATTGACGCCCCAACAACAAGGTAAAATCAGAGAGGAGGGGGGATTATGGCCCAGTTCTGGATCTCCTGTGGGGACTCAAGAAAGGAAAAAACTTCTGAAAAAAAACAAATATATGTCGTTGCATACTTGTCTGTTTTTGTAAGTCTTGATATAATAATATATACGGGCTTGTCTTTGTATTCCAAATTTCAATATAGCCAGGGCCTCTAACTCTAGAAGTATCTCAGGCCTCTCTCGACCTCTCAAAATGGCGTGCCAACTCCTGCATGGCACCAAACTGTGTAATGATACACATACTGTAATTCTACTCCCTTCACAGGGGGTCCCGAATGGTCTAGAGCGCTCTCTGTTACGGATCACAACCATCTCACCTCTGTCTGCGTGGGTTCGAGTCTCAGATTCGGCCAATGTGGGTATGTGAGAATGCCTGCCAGTAGGTTCGCGTGAGTCGGCGGTTCTTTCTGGGGCTTTCCCTGGTTCTACCTCCACCATTAATACTGGCCGCCATGTATAGCCCATCTTGTGCTGAAAAATGGCGTTAAACGCTAACACAACAACTACTCCCCTAACCACCAATGTAGTATCTTGCTGCAATTGTTTTGCAAACCAGATTCGATAAGTCTGATTTTCCGCCAGACTATAGCTTTCCCATTTGTGTAACATATTGATTATTGTGTGTGCTTATTTTGAAATGGCATTTGCATTACAACAAAAATATTACGAGGAATCATCTATTAAATATATGTGTATATATAGCTTAACATTCACAAATACTACTCAGATACGAAACTATGGCGAGGACATGGGTTAAAAAAACCCATCTCACGCATGCAGGCACGGAAGCAAAATTGTTACCGTGAGAATTAACACTATTCCATGGCAGTATGATAATCCATGATAATCCAAACCAGATGGCTAGGTTAATAATTCTCTTCTTTGGCTAAATTTTCACGTACACCATTATATACACAATACATACATAACCGTCATTACATACGTAACTGCATACTGTAAAATTATTCTTTAAAATCGTAGTCTCTGTGCATAGATTTTCATAGTTTTCAACTTGTCTCTAATTTGGTTGCACCCAGTGATATGGAAAATCCTTATTAGTTCATCCACTGTTGCTAGCGGTCCCTTCATCTGTTTCCAGTGCACCAACGTGTTGAAAACTCTGTCATGCAGCTTGTCCTTGCCGTGGTAAGTTTGTTCTAACTCGGCTATCTTATCATCACCGAAGCGGAACTTCTTCATCAGGTAACGAAGCTCGTTCTTGTTTAAAAAGACTTTGATAGTTTCAAACATCTTCATCAACAGTTCATCTATGGGGAAAAATTAAAATTAACCGCGTTCTTTATATTATTCAAGTTCATATAACATGCCAACACATTTACCAGCTTTAGTAGCGTGTGTGTGTGTGTGTGTGTGAGAGAGAGAGAGAGAGAGAGAGAGAGAGAGAGAGAGAGAGAGAGAGATTTGGATTTTTAACGTAGCTTTAACAATTTTGCAATCATATCGCTACGATGCCTGCAGTGTTGCAGTGTATAGTGATCTTTTGCAGATATGCAGCATGATGTCCCACCCAGTAACATTATTCTGACACCAAGCCTACCACTCCTAACATTAACATCTTAATGCCAAACATGAATGAGTATGTTTAAGTAGACCACAGTAAACCGATATTTGGATTAAATAGTATATATATATATATATATATATATATATATATATATATATATATAGAGAGAGAGAGAGAGAGAGAGAGAGAGAGAGAGAGAGAGAGAGAGAATACAATTTGATGGTGAATAATATAACATCCTAAAATATTGGGACTTTCCATGGTGTTATATCATCATAAAATTTCTACTATGAACTTGGATTTTAAAACAATTAGGCTAATACAATTCTTTCTGCAGTACACTCTCGCTCCGTTTAAACATTTGGTCAGGGTCACAGGTCTATCCATTGCACGTTTGATTGTGGCGAGACATGCAAGCATTGTCCCTTGTTACCTTTAAAAAACAATTATATATATCTTTCACAGATTGTTATGTTTTATTTTCTGGATCTACGTGTTTACATTTATGTTTAAGATTGTGTTTCCTTATGTTTATTATTTTTGCTATCTTGAATTTTTTGTATCTGAAACTTAACCAGTAGTCAGGACTATATAGCTAGCATTATGATGTCTGTCGAACCCAGTATGTGCACACATGACATTAATAAAAAGAAATATCAGCATCTCATGACTTGGATATAGCATTTAAATATGTAGCAATAAACGTAGGTGTTAACTTTTACAACTGCTGAACTTAATGCAAATTTTGCATGCACCAAGAGAGAGAGGGGATGGAGGTAGGGAAGTGCCGTGATGAAACTAGACAGTCGCGAAAATCTGTCGAATGGATGCACAGACTTCAAGGGCGTGAGGCCAGACACGAAGTGATGCTAACACAAATACATGGACGAGGCAATCGCACATACATGCTGACATACGCAGAAACAAAGTTCATTACATTGAAAGTATAGAAATCCCATAAATCGCGACTCATTACAAAACAAAATGTATAAATACAATAATTGCATGATTCTTTCGTGGTAAATGCTTCGATGCAAATTTTTGAAAGAATTACGAGGATGAAGAGGGTTTCGTGGATGAGGAGAATGAAAAATTAATTACCTTCTCTCTCTAATGCTCTTCTAATGAACCGTCCGATTGGCTGCAAAACCCCACTGACACAGACCTCCATCGGCGGTGTCTTGAGAGGATTATTGTGAAGCCGTAGTTCCCTTAGATTCTTCAAATTGTCGAAGTTCTCCGGAAGGGAAGTCAGCCGGTTGTCATTCAGATGCAGAACTTTGAGTCCCTTGATGTAACATATTGTATCAGGAAGTTCATAAATCTCGTTATGGTCGGCAATGAGGGATGTCATATTTTTCATCACGTTCAGCGTGTTTGGAAGTGTTCTTAAAGTATTGTTGGACACAATTAAATGTGAGATACTCGAAAATTCAATCTCGTCTGGAAGAGCGGGTACCTGATGCCCTTCCTTCTGATCAAACCGTAACTGATTCAGATTTGGAATGGAAATTACTGTTTTGGGAAATTCTAGGAATTGGTTGTTTGAGAGATCCAAGACTTCCAAGGATTGCATATGGGTCACTTCTTCCGGAAGATCTTCTATGAGGTTGTTTGATAGGTCCAGCATTTGAAGCTTGACTAAACCGCATAACTCTGGAGAGAGGACTTTTAATTTATTTTTCTTCAAGTTCAAAACTGCCAGATGTTCAAGCTCGGCGATTTCTGGCTGCAAATCTACCAATTCATTGTTCTGAAAGTCAATGACTTCCAGGTAATGGAGCTTGCATAAAGATTTTGGAAACACTGAAAACTTATTTTTACTCAAATTCAACTGCCTCAATCTTTGAAGATCTCCAAAGTTTCCTGGAAGCTCTGATAAATAGTTCCCGTCGAGTGAGAGAATGCTTAATTCAACAAGAGCACCGATTGCATATGGAAGTTGCTCAAAAGAATTGTCAGAGAGAACTAGTGTGTGAAGATGTTTCAAATTTTCAAGTTCTACAGGCAGGCGGGAGAGCTTATTGTTTTGTAAACTCAAGACGTCCAAGTTTGGACACCAGAACAGATCCTCCGGCAGTTCAGGCAAATGATTATTACCAAGGTAAATCTCCTTTGCATCATATATGTTGGAGATGTTCCTTGGTATTGCCTTCAAGTGGTTATTTTCTAGTCCTAATATTTCCAAATCGGTCAGTTCGCAAATCTCTGAAAGTAATTCTTCGATAACATTGCTATTCAATCCAATCACAGAAAGGCGCCTGAGGTGAGATATTTCTGGCTGGATTGATTTTAGTTTGTTTCCGGACAAAGCCAACTCAGTTAAATTCTCAAGCCAAAAGACTTGTACCGGAATGAACTCGAACTCATTATCGTCAAGCAAAAGTTGTTCTAAGCAGACAAGATTCTCAAGCTCACGTGGCAGGTTGGTCATGTGATTTCCTGACAGCCCCAGACGCTTGAGACCTTCAATCTTGCATACTTCTGGATTTAAAAACTCGATGCTATTTCTCTCTAGGTCCAAAATTTGTAATTGTTGAAGCTTGGAAATTTCGTTTGGAACTTCCTCTATTCTGTTCTCGTTTAGGTTCAGAACTTGGAGTCCCTGGACTTCACCTATATGGCGAGGAATTGACTTAATCCGGTTGCCACTTGCAATTAACTGTGTAAGACCTTTCAGCCCAGGAATATCGGATGACAATTCGTTGATGTCATTATTGGAAATATCCAGAACTTGTAGCTTTTCTAGAAGGAACAGGCTTTTATTCAGACACGTCAGTTTGTTATTTGAAACCACGAGAACTTCTAGAGTTTCAAGACGAGAAATGTCATCAGGTATTGCAATGATAAGGTTCTCCGCAAGAAGTAGCGTTGTTAAGCTCTCCAAATTAAATAAATTGATTGGTATACGGGTTAAATTTCTTCCTTGGAGATCAAGTACTAATTTACTGCCATCTGCGTAAGTACTTCCGCTGATGTCCTCCTCATCCATCTGTGAGGAATCCTCCTGTACGTCATCCCCTTCGATGTCGCTCATCCTTGAAAAAAAACGTTAATGTTTATTATACCAACCATCTTCAAGAGCTATGTAGCAACTATTTTATTTATTGCAAATATATACATACCTACAATATAATCTGTACCACACAGGTAGGAAAGTAGGTAGGTAACTAAATAGATATAGGTCAATCTTGACGTTTGAAATATACCCATGATAAATAGTGATAGAGTTTTAGATTCTATACGTCTGTGCAGATTAAAATGCATGACAGTTATATGATACCCATCGATGTACCTCATTTCATGTACCACCAAATAATATTGAATATATTTGCAAACGGATGATCGAAATCTTCCTCAGCATTTGTATTGTTTGCTATCTCTGGGGACGATGGATGAATAACAGACAGAAGCATGAATGGACGGGGGGATGGATTGACGAGCGGACAGACAGACAGACAGACAGACGGACGGATGAATGGATGGATAGATAGATAGATAGATAGATAGATAGATAGATAGATAGATAGATAGATAGATAGATAGATAGATAGATAGACTAGAACGTTCTTCTGAACGACTACCATGATTTTTGTTTCCTTTGGAAATATTTACGCGAGTATGATAAGTCCGGAAAATGAAATGTGTGTGCGATTTCGAATTTATCTCTGTTTCCAGAACATAAGTATTTGGAGTGTTCCAAACTCATGATGTAAATAAATAAAATAAAATAAAGAAACTAAAGTGCTAGAAATCCCTTGTGAATATTTGGTGTACCATTTAAATCAAGCCTTGTGCACTTATTAATGAAAATCAATTTTTACTCCTGTTAGATCTTTCCGCCAAATAGTGTAGCTTATATCACGTATGCAATTATTGTGTCCATTATTTATGATAGCTATTTCCGCGAGACTGTACTCTATATGATTGAATTAATTTACCTAACTTTTTTTTAACGATGTTTTGGTTAATATATATGGTTATTCTACTCTACCTTGTAGATTTGAACTAAGTGAAATTCTTCCTCCATAATTCTGCAGCAAAGGTTGATGACGTCATAGTTTTGAGCCACGTAGTTGCCATTTGCAACTAGAGTTATTAGAGGTGGACCCGCTAACTAATTTACTTGCTAGAACATTTAACAGAAAAATTTATGCTGAAAAGAAATGTTAGGATAATGTGTATTTAGGGACCATATCTCCTTCAAATGATGACCTGGAATGCAGAACATCGCCTTTATTCAAAGCCTTATTAATATACAACTGGATGACAAATGTGTGATGGAAGTCCAACAATATTTGGTAAAGCAATAATGATGACCGAAACAATCGTCAGGGAACATAACTCAAATTTTCGAATGATTTGAAAGGTGTCTCACAACTTACGACTCCAAACAATGATGTGTCCCAGAACATACAGTGCACAGAAAATTATTTAAAAAGTTGATTTATGGTGTAACAAACGTATACGGTAAATACGATATATAATAACGTATCGGGCCTCGAAGTCTCGACAATATTAAGATACCAGATTAGATTAAAATCAGAGAATCGAATACGTGCATTATCTCCCCTGTTTATTTTTACCAGATACATGTATATAATTTACAATTGCATCAGATCAACCAAACTAGGAAAGAGTAATCTAAAATGAATGTTTAATTTAAATCCTGTACCATGATTATGCTTATCGTACAGCTTAATAAAGGCCGCCATGCCAAGAAAACGAGAAAAAGTGAGAGAAAAAAATCAATAAGGACTTTTGTTTAAAAGGAAACCTTAATTAGATAGAAATATAATATACATACTGCTTAATTAATTAATTAATATCGTCTACATTTTGTAAAATCGGGTCAGTAAGTGAGGTCTATTATGCAGTGTAATGCCACCTAAGCAAGCGAGCGGAAGCAAAGGTGCCAAGTCGCAAATCAGCTACTGTTCAAGATACAGCTCGATAATCTTTTGTTTTTTTCGATCAACAAAGGTTTACATACGTGGATTTACCTGTGTTCTTTTGTGTTGTACACGTATTCAGAAGGATTACCTTTACAAGGATCTATTTACTTTTTGTGTTTCTGTAAGAAGGTTTTTTCTTTCCTTCCTACTTTTTCTGAATCTCACTTTTTTCACTTATCGTATACATTTTGTGCCCTTTGCCTTTTTTCACAAGCATTTCCTTTTTTTCATTCATTCATATCTAGAAATGACATAAGAGCCTTCAAATCTACAGATTACTTCAAATAGTATCATTAGCACAATGGAATGGATGAGTATTGAACAGGGGAGATGAGAGTATGGGAATGGGGGAGCGGGGCCAAGTCAACCCCAGTTAGAAACCCCTCAGGGGCACGAAGCACTTTATGTGCCACCAATAATGGGAAGCAGATCAATGTTACATCTATACTTTGAAGTGGTGGTTGAAGGACAAACTCTTTTAGCTTATCATCAACCAGGATGCCAGTTAATATCCTTCGGAAGTGCAGAAAAAGCCCCAAAACAGGCAGAGATCTTAGCCGCCATGAAGGCCATGGGGGTGAACATGTATAGTATCGCAGGTTTACAGAATGCGGGTTATAACAGATACATGCTGTACCCTGTGGACTCATCCACACCCATACTAGAGTGCACGGAGTTCATGGTACAAGGAAAAACTGCACATATCAGTAAAGCACCCCCTTTCGAGCGCCAAATAGGGCCGAAAACCAGAGATGTGCATATAAGTGGCCTCCCTATGCAGGTTGGAGTGAGGAGTTGAAGAACAAAATATACCAGAGACTAAAAGTAAGACCGATAGCCATAAAAATGGCAAGTATCTGGGGCTGGACTCGTATTAATTCAGGGGCCTGAATTGTCACTGTAGCGGCAGAGGAGGATGCCAGAAAATTCCCACCCTTTTTTTACTGCATGGGTTTCCGACTCCGATCGTGATATCGTAATTGCGAAAGGGAGAGAAAATGCCCAAAATGCGGTATAGTCGGACATGGGCCCTGGGACTGCCAGGCTCAAATAAACGAAGACCCCTAGGGAAATAAGATATACGCGACAGTAGTTGCAGGGAGCAGAACCCCAAAAACGAAAATACAGATAACCCATGAGGAAAATCACGACAAAACACCAGAAGTGCAAGACAAATGGAACGATATTCTAACCCCGAATAAAACGGGTACGAAGACTCCTCTGAAAATGATAACCACCATTTTGACAAATAACCCCTATGAAATGCTGTATGTGGAGGAAGAGGAAGAAACTCTCAATTTAAAGGAAAGTCTGATGGTTCCCTTAAAATCCTCAACACCCATAGCCAAGAGAAGAGTGACTAAGAAGAGGAAAGCAGTGAACTCCTCCTCCTCTTATGAGGATAGAAGCATTTATTATATCAGAGAGAAGGATACGCAGCCCATGTCAAAACCTTTAGAAGAAGAGGAAATATCTAAGGAAAAAAATTCCAGAACAAAAGGAGATACCGAGACAAACTGAAATTGAACCGAAAATGGCAAACAATCGAGAAAAAGAAGAGAACAATGGGAAAGATGAGGAAGAGATGTCCCTAAGTGCGAATGCCTCTGAGGGACATGGTACAGAGAACATTTTCAGGAATACACTTTTCACTTTTCAAGTCACCAGTGACTTTAAGATCCTAGATAGTACAATCAAAACCATAAGGGATGACATGGGATCCCCGGTAAAAACGGGGAGAAATAGGAGAGGTAAAATTTAAACAATAGTCAATAAAACTTAAACATAGCCACTATTACTATACACTTATACATATAAAAACAATAAGAGGAGTAGATTAGATAAATTTTGGGACACATCTTTTGGAACAAATAAATATATAAAGGCAGGGATTTCAGATTATCAAATATCGGATCATAAATTATTTTTTTTTGGGAAATAGGAATAAACAAAAGAACCAAGAGGGGAAGAGGATCATGAAAAGTAAATAATAAAATAATTGAAAACGACGAATTTGTTAAAGATATAAAAAAGGAAATAGAAAATTTTAAAGATAAAAGGGAATTTAGATATTATACAAGATTGGGACAATTTAAAAAAAAAACTTTTAAGAAGATGGCGATATTTCACTCAAAAATAAGGGCTAGGAAAATAAAATTATAAATAGAGGCATTAGAAAATTATATAAATAAAATAAGCAGCAGAGAGGGTGAACCTCACAACTTTCCGAGCGTCGATTCGGAAATCTGAGGCTTCCACCAAATAGTAAAAAAAATGGCGTCTATTCGATAAAATAAGATTTCCTTATATACGCCAACGTCGTTGTCATTCACCCTCTCTGCTGCTGCAAATGTTTCATTTGTGGTTAATAATTCTTTTACGAGTTCAACCAAATATTTGATCGAGTCTTTAGGACGAAAATCATTTAGGATCTCACAAACAGACTAATCGCTAACACCTCTTCTTGTAAATCAATCAGATTATTTGACTGGTCGGTGAGTTTGAAATTAATTCTCGTTAGCGAATTATTATGGCATCGCATGTAGACAGGATTAATTGGGTTTTCAATAATTAGGAATCCTGGAGGAGCTGTTGGTGCAAACGAATACAGAATATATCCTTGCTGAGCTTGATTTGATTGCTCTGGATTAATTTGATAGCTTCCTTCAATTGCATCACATACTAAATTGAGCGCAATCACCGTTGAAATATTCACATTATGAGGGGCAATATGCCTACCGCCACCATCTGGATCATTATTATACCTGAAGAGGACAGATGGATCTTGTTTTTGTAGCGCCTTGATATCGGTTTTAACAATTCTTGCTAGTTCATCAGCTTTGTACCCGGGAAACTTGAAATTACGCAGATTGTCCTCTGTGATATTGTAATCGGTTAGGAATCGTTGTTTATTGTCGCTGTTGTCATTAATTATTGTTTGAATAATTAGTTCATAGATATATTCCATATCAGATATAAGTTGATTTATTATTTCAACGTGTTTTTGCGATTTTGTTTTCCGTAGTTGTTCTAGTTGTGTTTCATATAATTGTTTAATTTCATTAAAATAACCACGGACGTCAGTTAGCGTAAATGAAATAGTAACAGATGAGTCGGTTGTTCTTTTAATGATAAAATCCCATTGCAATGTGTCTTTGTTGGTAAATATAAATCTATCGGCGATTCTTCCTTTTCTTATATCAGATAAATTATCTCGATAACTGGGATTGATTTCATGATATGATTGTACGTCCGTGGTTAAGTCGGCGGTGGAATTTTCCGGTGGTTTTTCAGGCCATCCTAACACTGTTCTTAACGAGCTGTTATATATATCTACAATGTATCCCTCTGTGCTTATTTCGATCGACGACGAGAGCGTCGGTTGATGAAGATTAATAGCTATTTTTGATTCTTTTCCAGTGATTGATTTTATTCTACGCTGAATTTCAGCATTGATTTGCTTAATTTGGTACGACCCAGTTGGTAACGAAACAGTTTCCCACTCTGGAGTACCATCGGGTTTATTCTTATACGAGAACACCAGTGCGTTATTGGGTTGCTGACCGCCAAATGCAACCGATCTGATATTAGGCCAGCTATGATATACTCGTAATTTTGCCAGCGCGATCTCACGCACTGGAATCGGAGAAGGGAAGTTCACACTAAATTCAGGACTCGTTGATGTTATTGATATCATGCTTGTTTGTACTGGGTTCGTGTTCTCCACTATTTGTTGAAGTAATTCCATCGGTGTTGTCATTGTTATTATACTCATGATTTATTTCTAATTTTGGTATCGAGGAATCATAAATACTGACCATCACTGAGAACTCACAATCTGGTATGGTTGAGATTATTGAGATCATTTTGGTTTTTGGGTTTGTTTTTGGGTTCGTGTTTTCTGATTCCATCGGTGTTGTCATTGTTATTATATTCATGTTGTTGCTCTAATTTTGATATCGCTGAATCAAAAATACTGACCATCGCTGAGAATTCACTATCTGATATAATTGTATTATCGAGTGACGATGATATCATCAATGATAATTGCGAATATGCGGTTGATGCAATATGAAATTGAAGTAAGTAATTCTGCAGTTTACTCTGGCTGCATGATGATATCTTTTTTGCTATCCCGGTTGATATACCCCCGATTGTAGCCACCGCAGAAATGCAAATTGAAACTACGACCGGGGCAATCATTATAACCGATGCAAGTATTATTCCGGCGCCAGCGAGAACGCTTGACACCGAGTACATAGTAATATCAATTGCGGTGATTCTTCGTCGGTATTTTTTTATTTTTATTTGATACTCCTCAGTGAGGGTTTTGAGTCTAGTCTGAAATTCTCTGACTTGATCATAGCGACATTGAGTTGATGAAATCATTGTTATTTTAAAAACGCTAGTGTTTTCAATTGTGAAATCCGAAGGATTTTCCTTTCAATTATCCTATTATTGACCTGGTTTTAGGATCTGATGAGGGGACACCGGATAAAAATTCTATTATCCAGGGTAGTGACTCCCTAATCACAGACTCGTCGGAATTTTTTATAGTAATCGGAAATGGGATTGGTATAGAGGGTGGAGGTTTTGGTACTTTATCTAATATATATGTCAGCGTGTTAACACCGGTGATACCCCAATTACTGAATTCCAAATCAAATTTACGGCGATGTATTATTGTAAATCGGTAGCAACCTGGTACACTAGTATGTCTGTGGCCAACATAAAGATAATTATCATTTCCCCGGATCCAATCAAAAGTCCCACTATCAACCGTGTACACGATGTTATTGACGCTTACACTATGTGGAATTTTTACCTTATTGATAGCCGCGATAATTTCAACGAGAGTCATAACTGCCACAGGTGGGGTTCCAAAAAACTTATCGACGACGTCGTTGGCAGGGGTTTGTACCTTTTCAGATTTTTCTTTTAGTTTCATAATATCGTCAATGACGTCGAGATAGGTTTTATTGATTTCTGTATACTTCATCATCTTTTTATCGCGGCGAATAAAAAATGAAGCCAAAAGGAGGCTAAATCCAAAACCTTCTCGGGCTAGATAATCCCTGTTGAGTTGATCATATGTCGTCGTGATATTGTAACTTTTAGAACCCTCAAAGAAATTATTAACCATTTCGTTGATGTTTTTTTGTTCGTCAATAGCGCTTTTAACTTCAGCGAGGGTCGGGCCTGTCAACGATGTGGTTTCAGACACAGGTGTTCTCCCAAGAAATTTATCAACGATGGTATTAAGTGTTGTTTGTCTCACCATAAACATATTAATATCTTTGAGAGTCATTGTAGATGTAGCTGGGACACCAAAGAAACTATTAGCGATGTAGGCATTGTGAGTGTGCTTGCCGATAAACTCGCTAATTTCAGCGAGAGTCATGCCAGCCACAAGTGGGGTTCCAAAAAACTTAACAACTACGTCGTTAGTGGGTTTTTGATCTTCTATTAGTTTAGAAATCTCGAGATAATTTGCCTTGATTTCATTTTCATTCATCATCCTTCCCGCGTCCTTGTTAAAAAAGAATAGCGATAGATAGTTTTTAATTTCAGCTAGAGTCATGCCAACCACAAGCGGAGTTCCAAAGAATTTATGTATAACATTTTTGCGAAAATTATTATAACCTCGTATAAGATCATTCAGCTCACGTTCGTTGGTAGCAATCGCGTCGGTGATCGTAGACACAAGTGCGCCTGGTTTAAGTTGTCCATCGTTGGAATACAGCGCAATAGAGTTTTCAGCGGCAGCGCGATGCCGTATCAAAATGTCATTCACGGATATATTACTGCTTTTCAATTTACCCTGGCTATCTTGAAATACAACTATTTCGTTCGGGTCAACACTTGTTAAATTTAACGTCTCAGCGATTTCATCTTCTATTATTTTTTTTACTTCTTCGATAGAACCCGCAGATGTTTCCGCGGTGGGTTCCGACATTGACAGAGATTGTCCCCAAATATCGATCATTATTGTTATCGTAACTTGTGTTTTCAATTTATTGATCCTTGTAATTTCCCACTCGTGTATTCGTTTACAACCAGATGAGGTGGTTTCCACGGAGATCCAAAGGATTTTAATGAAATCTCCGCGAGGACATTTAATACTTCACGGCCGCATATCGGTGGATCATTTAATTGTTGTGTTGGCAGCGTGGAATAAAAAATCGGAAACTCTTTGAGTTTCATCGAAGAATTTATATACCGCATAAACTCGCTTGGTGGAGCTAACCCATATGAATCGAAATAGACAATTCCACGTGGATCAATCGCGTATGCAACCCAGTGAGTTCCCGATCCGCTGCTGTTATCAAGATTGATGATACCGGTTTCAACGTTATTTGGTTTTCTTGGTAATTGATCTCTCATAAAAACCCCTCTGAATTTTTTTATCGCTAGTTTTTTAGTAGCATCAATTAAATCAAAATTGGACATGGGAACCATAGGTTCGGAAATCGAAGATTTTTCAATTAATAAACCGTTCCTGGTATTCTTCTTAGACCCGATCCGTTCACGGATTTCCCGCTGTACCATGAATACGGGGTTCCTGGTAGGTACAACCCCTTTCCCTTTTTTTTATATCCTTTCCCAGTTGCCTTTTTCAACGCCATCCCTGCCGCGGTACCAACGGCTCCCAACGCTGCCGCTTTCGCCACCGCTGGGGCAGCCGCTGAAATCAATGCTGGTATTGCGGCTAACAATGGAAATATACCACCTGATTTTATCATGTTGGCGACTGCGGCTTTTGAAAATTCTATTTGAACTCCTCGCTTATTTTTCATTGCATCATTGAAATGTTTTATTTGACGATCCGTTAATGATATTTTATGTGTACCGCCGGACATCTGCGCTGGTTTTAACGTTATTGTGGTTCCACATTCTTTAGCGGATTTTGATTTTAATTTCTTGACCTGACCATCAGTCAGCTTGACACTAACAACACTATATGTCATTTTATTGTAAAACATATTTATGCTTTCAATTGATCTAATTGTGAAAATCGTTTACGATTTCAATCATAGATTTTCCACTGGTGCATCAACGATTCTCATTCGTCCGCCAGCCCCTTCTAACAACATTGATTTGTCGCTGAGAATAACAGCAACCGCTCTATAATCAACACCAACAGGATCTATACGAGCCCTAAAATGTATGTCAACAACGGATTGTCTTGTTAAATCAAGATGTTCCAGTGAAAAGTAATAAATTGGATACAAGTTCTTAAAATCGAGTTGCGATATTTGCAAACCGGTATCAACATTTTGATCACGACCCATATATGACAGCATCCGATGATACACACGTGCTATTTGGTTGTTTCCGTAATTAAGCTGTATATCCTCAGATGGTTCTTGTTGTCCGTTTATTCTCAGTGAAACCTCACTTACCCCTAATCGATCAAATATCATATGACTGCGTTCTTGGGAACCTAATCGATTCCTATTCTGCAGCGCTATAAATATATGACGTGGAGCTGAAACGCCTTGTTTTGATGCCAGGTGCCATGTAAATGTACCATTAACATTATCCTCTTTAGCATCAGTCGTTGTTGTTAGCCAACTTAGCAATGATTTACCACCGGTTTCCATAAATGAGAGCAGCCGCTCTTCCGTGGTAATTGATGGAGTCATTACTGGCATCCATAATACTATTTTACTCAAAACAACTTTACCATCAGCGGCACCAGTACGCCAAATTGCATCATTGTCATTGCCTTTTCGCACTAACGCGATTGTGTGTTTGGCTCCATAGATGACCTTTCTTACATTTCTGCAGAATCCAAATATATGATGGAGTGGAATCGCACATGAAAAATATCGCTGCTGTTCTTGCAATGCTAATTTTCGTGTTGCAAATCCTAAATTGAAATTATCATTAACGCCTCCAAGAATATCAAACGCAGTTCCGGGTCTAGCTCGACGTTCTGGATTAGTTGCTTCTCGTTGATTATCAACTGAAGTGTCTTGCGGTGTTAACACTTTAATGTATTGAAGGTGGTCAGCGTTATCTGTAGTATCCTTTGCAAACATCATAGATGGACCAGCCGATCTTGTATAATCATCGGAGTATCTTGCTAGTCCGATTATTGTTGTTGCAACATCAACCTCGCGGTCTATTGATTCAATTTCTTTTCCATCAATGAGATATCTTGCACTTTCAAATAACGCCATCATACCATTGTTGACGAAACCAACTCGGATATTTTGATCATTTGCATATGGTGTATCAGCTGCAACATTTGTTACGAGTTTTCCCTCGATTTCAATAAATGCTTCACACGGCAAAAAGTATTTACTGGTATCTTGAACTTGAAGTTCAATTCGCGATCGTAGGTCGGGTTGTATTGCATGATAGGAATAGTATTGATAATCGCGGACGGAATCATCTTTGCGCACTGGGGCATCCATATCTAACGCGGGATCAGCTGTTCGTTTAAACATTTATAACATTACTAGTGTTTTCAATTGGTGAATTGCAAAGCAATAATTATCGTCGTTGAAAATTCTTCGAATTTCTTTTTTGTTTCAAACCACTTCCTGCTATCGCGTTCATGATAGCGCTATCTGTTACCGGTGGTGACGAAGTCAATTGCGCTAGTTTTTCTTCCACTGCGTTATTTATTACTTTGCTGATTTTTGCAGGCATCACTGTAGTTGATGGCAGCACTAATGACGAAGTCATTCCTGGTTTCACCACTGACGAAGTCATTCCTGGTTTCACCACTGACGAAGTCATTCCTGGTTTCTTTCGTACCAATAATGCTATTTTATCTTTCGCGGCAGAAAATGCCTTTCCTGCAAGATTTCCAACGAAATTGATTCCCTTATCACGGATAGCATCAATGGCTTTCATTGATAATTGTTTAGCTAACGGCGCTACCTTGGGAGCCATTCTTGTAAATAACCCCGCAATGGTATTGCCGAAACCATCTCCGTAATATGCTCTATAAACAGGCAATCGTGAGTTCACCACGTAGACGCTTACTGGTTTATCATGTTTGTAGTGTATAATCATCTTGTTATAAAACTAGTAGTTTTTCAATTAGTGATTAATCGCTTACATCCATTGGATTTTCATCATCAATGACGTTGTCATCGTTGTGATTTTCAACTAATTCAGCAATAAGTTCTCGATATACATCAATGTCCATGATACCGCCGGCAAATAATCGTCTACAGATATCAGCTGCTTCATTAATTACTTCCGGTGAGTTATTTCCGGCTCGTTTCCCTCCGATGAGAACCTCTAACCTTGATATATCACTTAGAATGTTACCAGGGCATGTCACTGTAGAGTCAAAGACATCCTTTAGATTTCCAATCGAATATCCTTTTCCGCTTGTTTTCTCAGTTGTACCAGTTTCATCATACTCTTCAATTCCCTTTCTAAATTCTTTATATCCCAATTCTCTTTTATTTAAACGGCCAACCCCCCTATTCGTTTTATACAACCAATCAGCCCATTCATCTCGGCTTATTCTACTGTTCTTATACTCGTCTTTTAAAAAGTTTTTTCTGGAATGAAAGCTTTGGGCGGCAAAATTACCAAAAATCTTATAATGTTCGGGTTTTATTAATTGAGGTCGTTTGATTTCTGCTATAGCTCCTTCGGTGAGTTTGTCTATAAAGGAAACACCTCTTGGGGTGACGACATCAACAGGTTGAGTTTCAGGTGTGGAAACTCTTTGAGTTTCATCATCAATATCAGCTAGTCGTTCATACTCGCGTTGAGTTTTTATATCACTGGATAGCTGTTGTATTCCTGCGCGTGTTTGTCCGGTCTCTGCTGCTATCTTTTCAAGCACACCAAGAACAGGCACTTCTCGTCGCTTGCCTTCCTTAGGAATATCTCCGTATATTGCTCGTTCAGTTGCTGTTTTCACATCTTTGGTCGCACTTGTTATCGGAGTAAACAGTTGTTCACTTGACACAGAAAAGTCAGTCTGCGCTTGTTGTCGTTGTTGAAGTTTCTCGCGAAGTCTGTCTCGAACCGGTATAAACTTTTTAATTGCTGCTAGCCGCTCTCGGGCTAATTTAGTTGTAAGCGATTCACCAACCATATATTGTTTGTGAACTAAATTTTCAAATGTAAAACTATCACAATTAAAAGCTTAGTTATTAAATAACTTAGTTATTAAATAATGTACCATCAAGCTAACGTATTCATCTTCGACAGGGTTCAACTGTACGACGCTATCCGCGAATGTTTCAGAAATAACATCGCTAGGGATTTCAGAATTGTAATATCTGAGAATGGCGATGAACGATTTGTGTTAACGACGCGGCAACAAGAACAACTACGTGAAAATGGAGGCGTCGCGGTGATTACTTGCTACTACGACCAGATCATCCATTATGCACATAACTGCATGGGCAAGTCCAGACTGCTGAGTATCCTTTCAGGAGAAAATCCTATGTAACTTGTGTAACAAGTGTTACAAAAAACGCTAAAAAAAATTTATTTTTAATAAAAATTACTGAAAGCCTATTTTATAGTAACGCTCACGTGGTTAAGATACGGGTTTTTCCTCGTTTAACATTTTTCTAAGATCACGAACCTTAGAACTAATTTCAGCTCGTTTTTGATACTCTTGGCCGAGCTTTTGACGTATTGCTTCAACGGTGCTAAATAGCGTTATGAATACATTAATGTCGTTACCATACAAACAAGCATTGATGGATTTTTGAATTCCTTTCACGAGCCTGTACATCTTAGGTAAAACATAACGACCCTTACTAGACTGATACTCAATATCTTCATATTCCGAGGTAATCTTGTCAGCGTCGAGATCTTCAGATAATAATACCCCTTTATTTTTTAAAATTGAAATTTCAGCAATTATAGCATTTACATCATTGATATCCATTATTTATAGTTTTATATAAATATAGTATACTATATCTCTAATTATTAAAAAAAAAAAACATTACATATACGACAACACATCTTGGAACTCCTTGGGTGCCTTCGCATCCAAGTAAGCCCAAGGGGACCCGAAACATACATCTCCGGAAGGGAGGCCTAAGGTGGCAAACGCCATCTTAGACCGCCCAGAAGATATGCTTGGGGGGGACGTCACAACATGGACGGCACAATGCCATATATATCTCCGCTCGAGTGTTGCGGCAAATTTTAGGCATAACATGTACTTAATTAAGGATGGATTATAATTCAATGGAACGATGATGGTAATGATGTGGGCGTGGTAAACCAAACCAACATGGCAACCCATGAAATCGAATTCATGGTTGCATGAGTTGGAAAAAAACACCAACCCACGCTACCGAGAATGCGATAGCATGAATTACAATGTTGGTTTGGCTGAGGGGGATCGCCCCTGCCCCCCCCCCAATTAATAGAAAAAACATCTTCCGTTTCGCCATCAAATAATGTATCTGCTATGGGGACCGAACACGTAGTTGATAGATCTATGTTTACAAGACAAACACGATATACCATTACACCACGGAGCTGTCATACAGAATAGAGATTTTTTAATATATATATCTTCTGATATACTTAACAATAAGAGATTTTTAAAACAGACAATTTTATGCTGCAACATTTTAGTTGTTAAATAAAACAGCGTTTTATATACTCTGTTATAATTCTCTAGATAAAATACATTCATAAAGAGCTGTATACAAGGAATTTTAACCACGCCCACCTACTTCAATGAATAGGAAACACTCGCGTTCCGGCTGAGCGAACATAGGTAATGCGTAGATTATAAAGAATTTTTGTACTGAAAAGAACGAGTTAGCTGTCTGCTTTACTGCTAGTCCACCCCCCCCCCCACACATGAGATATGTAGATAAATAAAAAAATTTGTACTGAAAAGAACGAGTTACCTTAAATAAATAATACAGTTTTAGCCCACAAGCGACAATAAAAAGTTTTATTCTCTATCGATCTCCATTACAGTCACGTGGGCACGCCTAGTCAAGTACAGGTAATATAGCAGGCGACAAATTCCTTTGACGTCATAATACAAGGGAACTTAGTAGGTAGAGTGTTTTGAGTGGTTGGATTTGTCCATGGGGATTTATCTCCCTTGAATCGTTTCAGGTGTATACGAATCTTACTTTATGACCATTTTTTTTAGACAGAGATGTTTTAATTAAATTTTGTGCAACAAATCGAATTGAAGGCACGCAAATGTCAAAGTATCTACTGGCTTCGTTTATCGAATGAAAGATTCTCTCCTCGCTGGTTTCTAAATCAAACGATTTAACTCCCCTAGGACGTTTTGCATATTTGCCTGTTCCACCTAATTTTGCATTCAGACTTTGTGAGACGGCTTGAAGATTCTCAAGACAATTATCAGTCTTCACGCCATTTATATGATCAATCACAAATCCGTCTTCGATTAATCCGTTATGACATTCAAAAATAATTCTGTGACAAAGATATGTTTTATTTCTAGCACTAAACAACAAATAACCCATATTATTCAGATATCCAACCGTTTTTTTTAGTCTGCGGTGCCTGACAACACCATCACTGGAGGCTTCGTAATTAACAAGCACTGGATGAGGTCTGAAATCTTGGCTCATTTGTATAATAATACTATTTGTCTAATTTATTATAAACCTCTTGATATAATCTTGCGGGGTTTTGATGATTTTGTCCTTGATTTTATCAAGGACGGAGTCATTGATTCGTTTGTCATAATAGCGTTTTAGTTCCCTGTATCGTTTACCCCCACAAGCAAGACACAACTGCGATTTTCCTCTAACGCCCACCCCACATTGGAGGCATGGGAGAGGGCCAAAACTTCCTCGCCTAACGCTTTGCATATGATACCCACAGAATTCGCTTCTGCATGATTTGTTACACGGGGTTGTTGATCCAATCATAAGCCACTTACAGTGATTCATTATACTATATTTTTCTATTTAAATACTTGTTTTAATTATAACATGGAGGAGTTCCAAAGATTATCGAAAATTAAGCCCTGGAAAAATACTAAATTCAATCTTGATAGGGAGTTCCAAAGATTATCGAAAATTAAGCCCTGGAAAAATACTAAATTCAATCTTGATAGGGAGTTCCAAAGATTATCGAAAATTAAGCCCTGGAAAAATACTAAATTCAATCTTGATAGAGTCTCTAATACACCAAAACGTCTAATCGGTGATAGAACTATACTCGGTAAAATCAGGGAGTGTTTTAATGAATTCTACCGAGACGGTGCAGCATACTGTTGGTCGACATTTCGAATTATTGATGAAGATGTCAATGTACCCATCATCGATGCTACTATGAACGATAAAAGAGCAGCTGAGATAATTTCACACCTTGGTGTAGCATCCAAAGGTGGAAATCCAAAGGTAAATTGCAAAGCAATTCCCAAACTAAACAATTCCCATGAGAAATTCAAGGGTGTAAAATCCAAAGGTGGAAATCCAAAGGTGGAAATCCAAAGGATTTCAAGCAAAGCAATTCCCAAACAAAGCAATTCCCAACAAAAGTATTTTTTCAGAATAAAATTCATTATCGAAGTCGAAGGCAAATGGATTATTAGGGATAAATTTGAACCAATCCTCAAGGATAAAAAAAACTGTCATTGTAAGTAGAGATTCCAAACCAGGAATTCTAACTGGAATTGACAAACCATACTACGAGAGATCTTATCCCGTAACAGCAATCGTTTATGGGATATATCCGTTAAATGATAAACCCGATATTGCAAAACTAGCTCCTATGAAATATTCACCATTGACTTCGTTAAGGCTCAATTGTGTAGCAACACGGGTAATGGAACACTTCACAAATGCATCCCGAGGAAATAAACTAACTGATCTGCGACGTAGGAAAATAACAGAATGGGAACTGACAGTGAAACAGCACGGTGCAAAGATTTCTGATATAGCTAAATTAGAGACATTATTAAAATTCCCAATATCAGTAACGACAATAACCGGGGAAGTATTACACGAACCGAAATATAGATTACAAGGAGCGCCAATACAAATTATTGATCATAACGAACACGCGTGGACACCTGCGGTAACAATATTTCCACGAGAACGAATCGTGAGATATATCCCCCCGGAATTTTCCGGGGATGTTTTCTATGAAGAGAAATTATTTGATGCTATTCATGCGTTGTGTAAAGAGGACCCTGTGTCAGTGTGGTTACTTAGCAGTGCTGGTTCCGAATCAGGATTCGATCAATTTGTAAGACCAAATGGTGAATTATATCGCGTTGAAGAATTAGATAACAGAATGAGAAAAATCGCTAATGATTTTTCACCAGAGAGTTTCCATGAAAAACTACTCACGGATAGTTTTACTATTTCTTCAGTGGTAGCTCACTTCGCAAGAGAAAAAAACTCCTGGCGTCCAACACGAAGTGATTTTCTCGAGGACGTTAAATTGAGTTGCATCGAATTTGGTCATGGAGGACTGTGGAATACAAAATACCATCGTGACGGTATGATTTCAATTGATATATCCGCGTGTTATCCTGGAAGTTTTCTCGGGTATGGAGAATGTAGTAACTATTTTAAACGATTTGGACACCCCACGCATGAAATGACTCGTGTTGCGATTAATGGGCCATTACCTGATTTTGATTTAACTGGATTCGCTCGTGTGATATCATTTGAACTCGCTACAGGGTTACATCCGTGTAGTTATGTTTGGCTCGGTAGACACCTATCTGAAAAGGCCTGGATGCCAATAGTGTTACTACGATATATGATTGATTGTGGCATGCTGATATCGTTGATTGTTTCCGAAGCTATTATATGCTATCGAGCTCAGAAAGAAGTTTGGCTACCACAACCCGATCTAGATCGTATAATCAGCGAACTACGAAAACAATTTCCAGATGGAAATTCTTCGAATTTCAGTGAAGAAGAAATCATAAATTGGTCTAAGAAGTTATTTGAAAGTAAAAAAGAACAAGCAAAGGATTTTGGACGAAGAATAATCGGTAAATTTACCCAGGGTGGAAGATACGACAACGCAAAATTTTCCTCGCGGTTGATCATAGACGTCGCTGAGTACGATTTTCTTGTAACGGATTTAACGAAACAGGGAAAACTTGTATCCCGTAAGGATGCTTTTCTATCCAATGGTGAAAAATTGGGTACGGTTGTTACCTACTGTGATGGATATAATTCCCAGTACACACATTTGAGAAGTTCTATGCTAGCTTATGCTTCTATCAATTTATTTTCGATGATAAATAGATTTCCTAATACCGCGGTTAGAGTAGCTACTGATTCGATGTATATACACAATAAATACAAATCAGATGTAGCTAAATTCACATCCCAGGAGGAAGCGTGGGGGTGTTGGAGATTTAAAAAGGAGACGCTACACGAGTATTGTGAATCGGCAGATGTTACCATGGATGAAAAGTACTTAAAGTGTGATAAGATTCAATCAGAATTTTCTAATGCACCACCGGTATCTGATCCAATATGTAGATACAAGACAGTTTATTTAAACGGTTGTGGTGGGTCAGGAAAGACAACTCGTGCAATTGAATTATATCGTCGGAAAAATCCTACGGATTTCACAAACATGATTGTGTTAACACCGACTCACAGACTCGCCAGAGAGATGATACAGCGAGGGGTAAATGCCTGTACTTATCATAGTTTCTTTCGATGGAAAGGCGATGAATGGACCCCTGATCGAATGGGTGATAAATTCATTCCTGAAATCATAATTTGGGATGAAATATGCACGGTATCGTTGAGAGTATTACAAACATTTCTCGAGTGGTTGTTAAACAAAAACACAAAAGTCGTCATGTGCGGTGATCACGGCCAACCACCACCATTTGTCGGTGGATCTCCACATGAATGGCTAAAGGGTTCTGTAGACTATTATGAAGAAATTAATACCGACCATAGATCACTTGATGAACAATTACGCGAGTTCAAAGCACTGATTAGATTACAACCGGATAAAATCCAATGCGAAATAGCGCGTGAAATAATTTCAGAAACTCCCATGAATGATTTCTGGGAAACGTGGAGACCAAATGATTTGATAGTAGCAAGTAGAAAAATAGTCAGAGACACACTTCAGATGAAGTTATTTGAAACGCATAAAGAAAAATTTGCAACACTTCCAGTACCGTTGTGTTATAGGCCTTCGGATACACGAAAGCAGAATATTGAAGTTGATATTCCAGGGAAGAGTGAAAAGCAGATTCTCGTGTTAAATGATATTGTGCTGGTTGATATCAGCGTCGTCGAAAATGCATTGCGTGCTAATAAATCCCCATGGACGCTAGGATACGCAGCGACGATACATTCTTCACAGGGATTAACTATATCAGATACAATTGTTTGGATGGTAGATAATCGCATCGAATGGTCGAATTTAGTCTATCTCGCAGTATCCAGAGTACGAAGAATAAATCAGCTTCGAAGAGTTGTCGTTGGCGAAGCCAGTGGCGATGATGAAATCATTTGTGGCGATGATGACACCACAATCAACGCCGACAACGTCAAGGATATAATCAGAAAAAAACTCTCTGGTTATAAACAACAGGATAAAAAAAATAATAGAAAATTTGACATTGATGCTGAATTAATAACTACGCTGAAGCAGCAACAGAATAATCACTGCGCGAGTTGCAATTGTATAATGCGTTGGCAGTATTCGGATAAAGATCCTCGCCAATTTACCGTAGACAGAAAAAATAACAGTCTCGGTCATGTCAGAAACAATGTGATGTTGACTTGTCTTGAGTGCAACAGACGCCGGGGTGCAAGCACAATACCTCTGGCATCGGGTGCTAATTAAGACCCCGCGGTGGTAATTGAGTATCCTCGGGAATTACCTGTAGTTGTTGTCGAGTAAATCCTCGCTGAGGAGCAGTTGAATCCAGTTTATAGATTGCTGGTCTACCAGTTGATCGTGTTATACTAGATATCTTGTGTGCAGTAACACTCCAAATAGGATCAGTAGCCCTTTTTTTACCACCCTCAAGCTCTCCTGGTTCGTATAAGTACCTAACAGTGACATTACTACCAAGAATTGGTTGGGAAACGCTAGCGTTTCTAGGGAAATCTTTTTGTGGTTGTACGGGTATAGACTTCTTTTTAATAGCGTTCCTAGGTTTCATGTTGATTGTTCTAGTGATCTCATTATTCAGTGCGGTAATCACAGCTGGTAACCTTTTGACCCATTCACGGGATCGCTTTTCTTGAATGAATTCTTTTGCGTATTGATATCCAAATAACCGCTCAGCAATCGTCCGATTAAATCGTTCGACAATGGCCTGATCGCGATGTAGCGCAGTATGCCCTCGTCGCATGGTGACATTATGATTTTTCATTGTAGATAGAACAGCACCCTGAAATTCCTTTCCAGGATCAACCTGCAATAGATTTGGCCAGTGCAGAGGACCTCGTCGATAAATCCTTTCAAATGCAGAAGCAACTTCAGTGGCTGATTTTGTTTTTAACGGTTCTGCTTGTTTGTATCGACTAGCAACGTCAACTACGGTTAGCGCGTATTTGTAACCGTTGTCATGTGGTAAAAACAATAAATCAGCCTGATGAACTTCATTAGGAGCAGTCACATCAAAATGCGAGAATTGAATTTGTTTAGGCGGTGGTAGATAAATTTGCCATAGTGCCTGTTTGGATAACCAATTAGCCGCAGTGGTTTTTTTTCACTTTTGCAGCACTAGCGAGTTTATGGACTGCTGATTTACCCCTCCAGTATCCTCTTGGGGAATAATAAATTGATTCCATATTAAAATGCTAGCATTTTCAATTACCAGCACCCATCATCAATTTGCCTTTCATAGCTGATTTTACCAACCACGAAGCCAACTTTTCTTTAAAAGATTTATCAGGAATAGCATTTAACGCATGAATTAATTTCACATCCGCGAGATGCCTGTTTTGCAGATTGCTGCTTTTATATGCAACATCATGAGCATGACACGCCTTATCAATAGCGTTTATCGGATACTCGCCGAATCGAGGTTGATTTTGATCATCAAGTCTGATATCTAATCGTGTTCCGGGACCACAGTAGCTATATCCTGGAAGGTGCTTTTCTCCCGGGTACTTTGCCCATGGGGTTCCAGGGAGCTTTGCCAATTTGGCTGCGATATCACCTCCTCGTTTTTTTTTTAAAACATCTCCGGATTGTAAAATCTTTGATTTTGTAGAAATAAATCTGAACTTTTTAATACCACATGTTGCACATCTACCAGTTAGTGCTGATCTGTTATTTTTAGTTGTAACCGTCGTCACATCATTTGTGCTAGTACGCGTTTTACACTTCACACAATATAGATCCATAATTTATGTATAGAGATATGAATATAATTGATTTTTCAGCGACTAAAATAAGAGAACCAGTTAAGCATCATGCAGCGCTACCAAACTCTATCCGTGCAATTATAATCGGGCCATCTGGATCCGGCAAGACTCAATTGTTGCTCAATTTAATAATGAGATGGATGAAGTGGGATAAGTTGTATTTAATTGCTCCTAGCGTAGATGATCAACGATGCTATGAAGTGTTAAAGGATTTTAACGAGAATGCATCAGAAATTAAAGGTGAGAATACCATTGATTTTATAACTGATATTGACGAGGCGCCATCCGTGGATGACCTTGATGGGAGCATTAACAATTTAGTCGTATACGACGATGTGATGTTAGACAATCAAAAAAACCCAGCTAGAATATTTTCCAGAGGCAGGCATAAAAACACTGACGTGATATATGTCACTCAACGATACACTCAGATTCCAAAAGTGATTAGAGACAACTGTAACTTACTGTGTGTATTTAACGGCGTTGATACTCATACGCTTCGAAATATTTGGCAGACATGGTGCTCTGATATGGACTTCAATCAATTTAAAAATTTCTTTAGTAACGCTCAGTCGACTCCGCACGGATTTATAACAATAAATTTACATGATCCTCGGACACGATATCGTATCGGACTGGATCAAATATTTGGTTGAACTCGTAAAAGAATTATTAACCACAAATGAAACATTTGCAGCAGCAGAGAGGGTGAATGACAACGACGTTGGCGTATATAAGGAAATCTTATTTTATCGAATAGACGCCATTTTTTTTACTATTTGGTGGAAGCCTCAGATTTCCGAATCGACGCTCGGAAAGTTGTGAGGTTCACCCTCTCTGCTGCTAAATACAATACAGAGCAAAAAAGAAACACTAGAATTAAAATTAGCCAACCTAAAGAAAGAAAAAAAAAACAAGGGAAGGGAAATTAAAGTAGGTATTTTTACACACCTATATGAAAATGCAGACGGATTATATAAAAGGGAGGAGTTACATAGGGAGGGAAGTATCGACGGACAAAACTCAAATACTAGAATATATACTAAGCTACTATAAAGACCTATATATACTTCACAAAGAATAGCAAAGATATAGAAACGTACTTACGAGATACACTTTGCGAGGAAATTACTTCAGAACATAGGAACAAATGTGAGGAATTTATCTCGCAAAACGAAATTATAGCGACTATAGGGAAATTATCTATAAAAAAAGCACCGGGGAGAGATGGACTCTCAGCAGAATTCTATATATATATATATATATATAAATATATATATATATATATATATATATATATATATATATATATATATATATATATATATAAATATATATATATATATATATATATATATATATATATATATATATATATATATATATATATATATATATATATATATATATATATATATATATATATATATATATATATATGTATATATCTCCGGGGATCTGTCGCCAGTACTAGAATGGTTATATAACAATATTGCATTAAGCAATAGAAATATTTCAAATACAATGAGGGAGGGCATGATAACTTTAACATATAAGGGGAAGGGAAATAGGGAAGAATTAAAAAATTGGAGACCCATCTCACTCCTGAACATAGACTACAAATTATAAGTAAAGTATTAGCTGAAAGGGTCAAAGAGTGTCTTGACCATATTATAAATATAAATCAAACTAGCGGCCCGAAGGGCAGGGACATACAAAACAACATTTTAAATAGTACCATGGTACTAATAGACCAGGAAAAAGCTTTTGACAGACTTGAACAAAACTATCAATACAAGACACTAGATAAATTTGTTTTTGGAAAAAAATTAAAATTGGACCAAAATCCTGTACAAAGATATAAACTCATGTGTACAGGTCAATGGGGAAAAAACGAATAAATTCGAAATTCAGAGATCGGTGAGGCAGGGATGCCCACTATCTATGCTATTATATATAATAGCAATAGAAATACTAAGTATCAAAATAAATAAAAACCACAGAATAGTAGGAATCAAAGTTCCAAATATTAAAGAAGAAGTGAAGATGATGCAACATGCGGATGATTGTATCAACTTTATACAAGATACAAATTCCTACAATGAACTAATAAAGTAATTCGAACAATTTGGGAAAGTGTCGGGATCCAAGATAAATAGCGACAAAACAGAATTTTTTAAAATAGGAAAGTGGAGAGGTAAGAAACATGGGCTGCCAACTCCATTAATTAAAGACCATATAAAAACCTTAAGTATAAATTTTGGAAAAAATGAGGTGAAGCGGAAACTTCAGGAAATCAGGGAAAATATAAACAAAAACATACAAATCTGGGCACTAATGCCAATTTGCCTATTGGAACGGGCACAAGTTGCAAACAAATACATGTATGCGCACCTAAACTACAAATTAAAAACGATAGACATCAAATATGCAACATTAAAAAAATAGATAACGAAATTATTAAATATTTTCGGGGTTTTAAAAAGCACTACATCAACAAAGAAACTTTACATAAAGAAGGGAAAACAGGGGGAGGGCTAGGCCTTCCCCACCCGACCCAAATTAAATGCACCAACATTATAAACAGGTTTAAGGATAGTATGGCATGGGCTTTATATTTATTACTTTGGTTTCTCGATGAAGCAGAGAAACGATATATATAGGAATAATAAAATCACAAAACTATTAGAGGTGCCAAGAAAATTAAGATCAATAAAAGAAATACTGTATACATATAGGGATGCTAAGGACCTATGGGAAATTGACACAAAATCCACATACATATTGTTAACAAAACACAATATAAATAAGGATAAAAATAAAGTAGAACAAAAATACATAACCATTAATTGGGTTAGGGCCTGGGACCTTTTTTAGTTTTTTAAATAGGGTGAGGAGCATCTGTCTGGTGCCCCCAAAAGAGAAAAAAAGAGGTCTATTTATTGTCAAAACTTAGATGTCATTGTGCGATTTGGGTATGTTTTAACGTAGCTTAGCAGTTTTTCAATCATACCGCTACGATGTCTGCATTGTGACGATTTCTAGTACTAAGACAGCATGCCGTAGTCATGTAGCATGATACCCCATCCAGTCACATTATCCTGACACTAACCTCTTAATGCTGAGCGCCAAGCAAAGCAGCTGTTAGTACCATTTTATAAGTCTTTGTTATTGCTCGGCCGGGGTTCGAACCTGCGACATCCCAAATCCAAGGCGGATGTTATAAGCACTAAACCACCGGAACGGTCAGGATGTCATTGTTAGTTGGTACATGTACATACTAGTCTGTGCATGGTACATCCAAGTTAAATTGACACGCCGCCAGGAAAACAACACCCGACAAAGTTATTATGCGGAAGCACACCTCCCTAATAAATTAGATCCCTAGTAATCGATATGTGTCTTGTAATAGAGATATTAACATTTTTTTTTAAAAATCTGCTTAGACTTTTAGTGGCATGTAACCTTATCTTATACTTGTAAGATTGCCGACATTGAACGAAGCAAATACATTTTAAATGTCACTTCGTCCCTGAAAAAAATTCGTACATTTAAAATAACACTAACTATAACTTATATCGGCCTTTCAAAGAAAACATACACCTGATTACTAATTATCACATATTGAAGATTACGTGTTCCGTTGACTGTTTAGAATAATAGTCTGTCATACAATCTGTTATGCTTTACAGAGCACCTACCAGCCAGTCATTGTGTGGGACAAATGATTTGTTAAAGCCCAATTGGAAACGAAGTTGGACGATGACAGTCGCGCACCAAAAGCATTGTGTGTTGTACATCTTGGTTAGCCGAGGTCCACCTGACTTTGCGATTAAATCAGATCAGTAATGATAATCAAATGCCTTTGTCGTCCCCTGTCAGCGGATATCGAACGGTAACTTTACAATATAATGTTTACATTATATTAGTCATGGTGAAGCAACACACGGGTGAGTGGGAGGGTGAGATACGATGGTGGTTGGTAGCCTCTTCCTTCAACACACACACATACACACATACTCTCTCTCTCTCTCTCTCTCTCTCTCTCTCTCTCTCTCTCTCTCTCTCTCTCTCTCACACACACACACACACACACACTTAATAACATGCTTCTGAATGCTCTACACCCGATCATTCCCTCCATGATTTCTATCCCACATAACTCTTCTTACTCATATACGCCTCTCCTCCCTCCCCGTTCCCATAACAACGATATTCCTGGATCGGCCAGTGTTAAAGATGACAATATAATATTTAACAATGCCGTTATCCTACGACTAGTACTCTTAGTAAATGATGACATTGATAATCCTAATAAAATATTATATAAATTATCCTGTTATCTAGACATGGAAAAATATGGAATAAAACTTTCAAAAACAAGCTGTGAAACAACCCGTCATTGAAAAATGGAATTATTTTATTTACTATATATCGCATAGCTGAGGTGGTACTGTGTCGCTCAAATTAGGTCACAGAACATATTTTTGTCGAGCACATCGAGTTCTATCATATGAAGCATAATTATTATTATTATTATTATTATTACCAGAAAAAATCTTTACTTAAACTCTCCAGTTCACGAAAAGCATCTCAATCAAATATTTAATATATATTTCTTTCCTTTATTTTTATTTTTATTTTATTTTAACACACATATTAGAACTTTAAATGGCACCGTATGCTTACATTGTACTGACTTGCCTCTTAGTCTAGTAAACGGTAATATATAGCCAGCATTGTGATTACTTACCGTTAAACCCAGTGAAATCCTCATCACCTTTGTTTTCTCCATTGAGCAGAGCAGTAACAGGAGTAGTAGAATTAGTAGAAAAGTAATATAGCATCAACATTACTTACTAGTAATAGTATCCACATTATCAGTAATAGCATCATAATTAGTTCTTTTGTTTGATTAGGATTTTTAACGAAGCTTTAACAATTGTTCAGTCTATCACTACGACGTAAGCTGTGAGGCAGTTTATAGTGATATCTAGCACTGGGGCATCGTGCCGCAGACATGTAGCATGATGTCCCACCCAGTCACGTTATCCTGACACCAGGCCGACCAATCCTAACACTAACCTCTTAATGGTGAGCGCCAAGCGAGGTAACTGTTAGTACCATTTTTGTAAGTCTTTGGTATGACTCGGCTGGGGATCGAACCAACGACCTCCACTAGGCCACCAGAGCGGTTGATCCACATTAGTAGTAATAGCATAATAATTAGTATTATTAGGATTAACATTAGGTGTGTTAGCATCGACATTAGTAGCAATAGCATCAACATTGGTAGTAATATAATCAAAATTATAAGAATTAGCGTAAACATTATTAGTGATAATATTACAATGAGGACTAGTGATTAGAGCGTCAGCCTCAGATGCGGGAGGTCGTGGGTTCTATCTGTTATCTGGGTGGGACATCATGTTACATATCTGAGGCATGATACCCCAGTGCGAGACATCACTATAAACTGTCACACATTAATAGTATTAGCATCAACATTAGCAGTATTAACATCACCATTGGCAGTATTAACATCAACATTGGCAGCATTAGCATCACCAATGGTAGTACTAACATCAACATTAGTAGTAATAACAACGTCATCAATAGTAATAATATCAACATTATTAGTAATAACATCACCATTAATGGTAATAACACCAGCATTAGTAGTAGTAGCATCAACATTATTAGTAATAGCCTCAATATTAGTAGTATTAGCAAAAGCAGTAGCATTAGTATTAAGCGTGGTGGTGGAGCGATGATGGAGTACATACTAACAAAATCAGCGACCTAAGCAGGCAACAAAGACGATGATGACCTAATATTCTTTGGGTTTGTTAGCAGTTGCAGCATTAGTCAAAGAGGTTAATAATATGAAGGCGGAAGTTGTAGTAACAGTATTAGTAGCTGTAGTGGTTTTATTAATAGCGTTTGATTTTTGCTTGTATAAGCAAAAGTATCGTTCATGTCAGTTAATTAATATTAAGTTTAAAATGTACCTTTCAAACGCAGATGTTTACCGTACACACACATTATTTCAACCCCCTAAAAAATATTCTAATCCAAATGCAGATAAAGAGATATTGATTTACTGTCGAAAACTTTATAACTTTTGATTGATTTTGGATTACTTGCGACTATCTAAAGCCTTTGTAAATAATTTTGACAAGTCACTACGTTCAATGCTCTAGTGTAATACGGTAATTAGGTGTGGAGATCTCTATATTCAAATTCCATATCGCACTCCCGTTTCTCTGTTATACAGACGAGCGATCCGAACTAAAGTAATTGGTCTGATTAAAATAGCAATATACTAACTGACTGACAGTTTCTATTACCTTTCAGATTAAATAGGCTTTTTTTCGTGACTGCATAAGGGAATCACTTGATATAGTATGTGTACTTTTCTCCAAAATAAGTGTATACATTTAAAACATTTATCATTAAGTCCATGGGAAAGTTTTCTTTCTAGACCAAATAAAAAAATAACCTTAACTTTTGATAATTATATGAATATAAAATGCATTACGATATGAAGTGCATATTAAATATTTAAACCATATGTTGTGTCTCAAAATGTGTAAAGAACTATGTATATAAAATATATACAACATTTAAACCTCGAAAATGGTTTTGAGCATGTTATAAATACCTACTGCTTCTGCAATCTATTCCCCCTTACCCCCATCTTCGCTACCCAAGGTGCCGATAACCCTATCTACACCTTGGCATATGGGTCAGATATTTCTGTGCTTCGGGCCTGTGAATTTTCATTGGCTGTATATTTTGTACTAGTGACTGCACTTGTACTGGTTGCTGTTGTTTTTGTTGTTCCTGTTGTTTAGATGTTGGAATTACTTCGAAAGTTACCATGTAGTGTTGTTCATTACTTCCCGCAGTGGTCTCCATTGGTGTTTTGGGGCATTTGTGCGGTGTGTGCCTCGTCTCTCTGCACCTGTTGATCTTTCTATGGTAAATGCAACCTGTATACCATGCTTTTGTTAGCACTCCGTGCAGATAGAATCTTAGTCTGCTCAATTTCAAGTATCCTTATTCGGTTATAAACAGAATATTCTGGTACAGTTGCCAGTCTTGAATTTCCAACTTTGATGCCTAATTATGGATCACTGCCATCTCACCTGTCTGCAAGGGTTCGTGTCTCAGATTCGGCCAATGTGGGTACGTGAGAAAGCTTGCCAGTAGCTTCTCATGGGTCAGTTCTTTCCGGGTTCTTCCTCCACCAATAATACTGGCCACCATGTATAGCCTATTGTGTGCTGAAAAATGGCGTTCAACACAACAACAATCATGACGTCTTCACTAACATCAAGGGTTAAACTGTATAACTTGTCATTTAAGTTTTATATCAACAATTATAAAGGCCATTCATAAATGCTTGAATGCTGTCTTGTATGTTATAGAAATCATAAATGCTCTAATGATGTCTTGTATGTTATAGAAATCATAAATGCTCTAATGATGTCTTGTATGTTACAGAAATCATAAATGCTCTAACGATGTCTTGAATATTACAAAAATGATAAATGCTCTAACGATGTCTTGAATATTACAAAAATGATAAATGCTCTAATGATGTCTAGTATATTACAGAAATCATAAAAGCTCTAACGATGTCTTGGATATTAGAAAAATGATAAATGCTCTCATGATGTCTAGTATGTTACAGAAATCATAAATGCTTTAACGATGAGTTGTATGTTACAGAAATCACAAATCTAGATCAGTGCACAATGACACAACAGGATTAGGTACACAATAGGAGGAATTGTACTGGAGTCAAAAGTATGAGAGCTCTGTGTTACAGAAATGGCACTGGGGAAAACCAGTGTCCTTCTTTGACATATCTAAACCATGTCATGCTTTATTACAGAATATGCCCATGCACCAATGGCAATGACCTTTATTACTGAACTTAAAATTATTCATCTTAGGTGCATGCAAACTCCCTGTACGACAAACATAGGCTGCATTTCACAGAGTCAACAAAAGAAGATTATTAATGTAGATTTTAAACGGACCAAGCCTACTGAATAGAATCTTGTACCAACAATTTCACTGGCTGACACATGTATGTTTTTGACTGCTTAATTTGATGTACACAGATGATCATCACTAATAGGAACAAATGAAAAATGAAATATTTAGCAAAGACACCGATGCATTTACAATCCAAATTAACGTATATGGAGGACAAGGTTTTTATTCAAAGATCCAAAATAAATTATAGAGAGCAATGGTTACTAAAGTACGAGTAATTCAAATTCAATTACCAACAATAAAGATAAAAACTGCATGGGTGATGAATCAGTAGCTTCAATAAATTTTGTCTTATTACGGAAAACTGTTATCCCATTTCTGAAACGAACACTAACAAATGCTGCCCCTGACACCACCCCTAATACTTCACGGTATAGCCAAATTCCCCATGGTGCGATCTGATATTGAAGGAATGATGTTTCGTAAATCTACATCACTTTGTTTAGATCTGGACACCGTGCATTGCAGTTGCTTTATCATGACGTGAACACAAGATTACATAATTAGTTGCATACATTACTTCCTTACAAATATGCTCCTTAATCAACAACGTGGCAGAATTAAAACCCGACATAAATACTTCTTTCAGCTTCCATGTTTAATATGATAAACTACAACTGCCTGAGATTATTACAGTTAAATATACCCGTATGGATAAATATTTTGAGAACCAGTCTGGAACATAAACAAACGTTTGGTATAAAGACATGATTCGTGCTATAAACGTTCCCCTTTGGCTGCCTGAACCAGGAAAGAAATGAACCGAAATTGTAATGCGAAAGTTTAAAAACAAAATACAAAAGACATTTTTTAAAAAAAAATAGCGCATAACATACCTACTCATACTACACTGAATTGATGTACAATTTATTTCATAGCATTATAATAAAATCGTCTTTCCACCATTACAATAATAATAATAATAATAATAATAATAATAATAATAATAATAATAACAATAATAATAATAATAATCATAATAATAATAATTGTAAATCACTGTTTGTTCTTGTTTGTGTACGTTTAGTATTTTGGTCCAACAGATTCAGGTCAGTGATTTTTAGTGTCTCTATATATGTTGTTCAGTGGTGCACATGGCGAGTGAGTCGTATCTGAATTGTTTACATTGCATGTGTCTAACATGCAACCGTCAATTACATTAACAAGTTTCCATTGTTCACTCCTCCAACGACACTCCAGGAGTCAAATTCAGTTTCTGAGTCCAATATATGGACTAAATACTTTGCAAACTGTATCGAAGAAAATGACTATTGCACACCAAATGACAACACCGCGCTGGTGAGTTTTTAATTTGATTGTTTTATAATAATTCCGCGCCTTATTATTTTGTGAATTGTCCGTTTGTGTTATATTCGTTTACTTTTGATTATTTGTATATTCAGGTGTACATGTTCATGTTGTAGGTCTTAATCTTCTCTATCTTAATGGACTTAATCTTAATGGTCTTTATCTTCATCTTCCTCGTTGTCTTCATCTTCATGGTCTTTATTTAGTCATCAAGTCTGATTAATTCGGTAGCGCTGGATAATGTTGGACTGGTTCTTTTTTTCACGTCGCTGAGAAATCAATAACATCCATATTATACAAAATATAATAAGTAATATGGATCTATATTATGTATAATGTAGGCATCCGCCCCTACAGATGGAGTAGCAACAATAATTTTAAAAAATAAAAAGCATTCGATCACATGCAAGTGTGTAAAATGTGGTACAAAAACAATAAATTTATCTCCCTAGCTCGGTTAGGATAAAAAAAAAATAATAGGTGGTAATATCGCTATTTCATTAGGAAAATTACCAGGAACACCATTGACTAAATACTCAGGAGAAAGATATCTTCCAGAATAATAATTATTGTGGCCCTGGTACTCTAGTTATATCCGACTCTATAAGTAAGATCAACCAAGACCTGGCGAATATGTAATAAATGAAATTGATAAAGCGAGTCATATTCGTGATGTAGCTTATACAAATAAAGATTTACTACAAAGACGTTTTTGCAGATTTGAAATTAATTAATGCATTAAAAGATTAAACAATTATAAAAACAAATTCAAAAAATCATTAGCTAAGTAGTAATATCCGCTATGATATGATTAGGGGATGGTAATTAATCAAGCGATTATTATTATATTGAAATATATTTATTATACCTCAAGAGGATATTGGAAATGTAGAGCAGCGGTTAGTAAACCGCTGATGTAGCAAATGTTGTACATGTCGTTGCTGCAGATTGGTTAGCACGACAGGCCATATGGTAAAGTTATCTACCACCACCCAAACAAAATTTTGATACCTGTGTTCCTAATGAAATCCATCAGGCGGATATTTTGTTTTTACCACACGATACTATTACAATGTGAAGGCATCAGCAAGTATACAAATACGCGTTGATGTCAGTGTTCATAATGAAGTTCGTCAGGCGGATATTTTCTTTTTACCACACGATACTATTACAATTGGAGGCATCGACACGTATACAAATACACGTTGACTGTCGTTGACGCTGCAAGCAGATATAAATAAGTAGAGCCTTATTAATTAAAAAAGCTTTTGCGTTTGAACGAATTTATATAGGATCTGGACCACAAAGTGGTTTACGATGGTCATATCTACTACATGTTGATTCTGGCATGGAAGTTTTTGGTGAAGTATCGTCTTCGATGAAAAACCAATGTAGAAATCAGACAAAGACATACCGCAGATCATCGTGGTCAGGTAATTGATGAGCGATTAAATCGACCACTTTCTGAGAGGTCATTTGGATATCAAGAAGCGAAGGAAATCAAAAAAGATACGAGATCTAGTGAATGGGTTATCAAGTTTGATAGGTGCATTAAACGATGAATTTACTCTTGCAACTGCTCTGAAACCCGTTAATACCATCACAAACATGTAACAATACAACGACATTACTTTTCAAAACAACCAGTAATAGGAAATGTGACTGTAAGATATTTATATGAACTCGATGAACTTTCAGGTGGTACAAACTAGCAACTGATCCTATTTGGAGTGTAATTACATATACAATTTCCAACGTAGTAAGATACACGGGCAGATACGCAAAATACAGATTACATTCAACTGCTCCTAAACCAAGATTTATACGTGAACAATTGCAAGTAATTCCTTAAGATGCACAATTACCACCCTTCAAGAAACTAGCATCCTTACGTCGATTACATATTTTAACGTATCTGACCAAAACTACTATTAATTCTATCTACTGTAAATTGTCTTGGATTATTATTTGAATGCTGCCAAAACATTACGGTGTTCCAGTACGCACAATAATAATTTTGTTGTTTTAATGTCATGACAAAGGCAGCGTCAAGATCAACGTCACACTTATTTATTTTTATCACATTGTTTATTAACTATTTATATATTATACAACATTTTTAGAGGCGTGTGTTTATCAAACCAAGGCCTCTTCCAAAATCGAAAAAAATGTGAAAAGGCAGAACAAAGGCTTCTGACCAACCGAGACTCATATTCGTTGTCGCGCCCTCTCTGTTGCTAGGGTTTAAACCGAATATTTTATCAAGTCCGATACGTTATCGTGATCTAATGTTGTGTAAATGTATCGTTATAAATCCATGTGGGACTGACTTAGCATGACTAAAGAAACTTCTAAAAAGATTATAATCCATATCACCGCTGCACCAGGTCTGATGAATATGTCTGAGTGTGTGAGTATCAACACCATTAAACACAGCAAGAATATTACAATTATCCCTGATCACTTTTGGAATTTGTGTATACCGCTGGGTTACATAAATCACATCTGTATTTGTATGTCTGCCTCGGGAAAATATTCTAGCAGGATTTGATTGTTTATCCACAATCACATCATCGTACACAACTAAATTGTTAATAGATCCGTCAATGGAGTCAACACTCGGCGATTTATCCATATCAGTGATTAATTCAATAACATAATCATCATCATTTATCGTCTTTGCATTTTCATTAAAATCTTTAACACATCGTAACATCTTTGATCATCTACAGATAAAGCAATCAAACATAATTTATCCCACTTTATCCATCTCATTATTAGATTCAGTAACAGTTGCGTCTTGCCACTTCGAGAAGGTCCAATTATAATCATACGAATATAATTTGGTAGCGCAGCAATATGCTTAACAGGTTCTCGTGTTTTTCTCGCCAAAAAAAAATCAATTGCATTCATGTTATTATATATAAATTATGGATCTATATTGCGTTAAATGTAAGACGCGTACTAGCACAAATGACTTAACAACAATTACAACAAAAAATAACAGATCAGCGATAACCGGCAAGTGCGCACAGTGTGGTACAAAGAAATTATTTATTTTAAAAGATTTATTTCTGCAAATTTCAACTAAAACGAGGTGATATTGCAGCAAAATTGACAACTCCCAGGGATACCATGAACCAAACACCCAGGAGAAAAACATTTTACAGGATATAATAACTGCAGCCCTAAAACCAGACTCGATATTCGACTTGACGTCCAAGACCAACCAAGACCAGATGAATATCCGATAAACGCTTTCGATAAGGCGTATCATGCTCATGATGTTGCTTATAAAAATAGCAATCTGCAGCATAGACATATTGCAGATGTGAAATTGATTCACGCGTTAAATTCAATTAAGAATTAATCTTTCAAGGAATCGTTAGCTAACTGGTTAGTGAGATCTGAGATGAAAGGTAAACTGGTATTAAGTGCTGGTAATTAATATTATTATGGAATCTATATATTATTCCCCAAGAGGGTACTGGAGGGGTAAATCAGCAATTAGTAAACTCGTCAGCGCGGCAAAAGTCAAAGAAGTTACTGCAGCAGATTGGGTATCAAGACAGATGATATGGCAGATTTATCTACCACCGCCTAAACAAATTCACTTTGCATTTTGATGTCATCGTTCCAAATGAAGTTCATCAGGCTGATATATTATTTCTGCCGCATGATACTGTCAAAAGACGGAATTACACATACGCGTTAACTATGGCTGATGTTACGAGTAGATACAAAGAAGCTGAGCTATTCTTGACCAAGGCAACATCAGAAGTAGCTTCTGCGTTTCAACGAGTTTATCGACGAGGTTTTCTGCATTGGCCAAATCTATTACAGGCTGAACCTGGCAAGGAATTTTAGATTGCAGTATCATTAATGAAGCAATATAATGTCACTATCAGACGAAGACATACTGCAATACACCGCGATCAGGCAAATTGATCAACGATTTAATCGAACACTTTCTGAGCGGTTATTTGGAAATCAATACGCGAAGGAATTTATTCAAGGCAAGAGATCTCGTGAATGGGTTGCAAGATTACCAAGTGTAATAACCGAGCTAAATAATGAAATTACTCAAACAATCAGTATGAAACCTATTAACGCGATCCCAAAATAATATATACCGCATTTACAAAATGATTTTTCGAAACAAAAATACTCTGTAATGTGACTAAGATATTTATATGAACCAGGTGAACTTTAAGGTGGTAAAAGTAGAGCTACGGATCCTGTTTGGAGTGTTACCGCACGTAAAACATCTAATATTAAAAGATCCACGGGTAGACCTGCGATCTATATATTATATTCAACTGCTCTCCAGCGTGGATTTACACGTGAACAGTTAGTGATACCCGAGGATACACAAGTACCGCCACGATCACTTAACTAGCACCTCTGCGTCTGTTACACTCAAGACAGGTCAGCATAACATTTTCTCGTGTATGACCAAGACTGCTATTATTTTTATCTGCGGTAAATTGTCGTGGATTGTTATCCGAATACTGCCATAGCATGATACAATTACAGCAAGCGCAGTGATTATATTGCTATTGTTTTAGCATCATTATAAATTCAACATCTATATCAAATTCTCTAAACAAAATTTGTCGCTTTGTTTATAACCAGCGAGTTTTTTTCTGATTATATAATCACTGACAATTTCATTTTTGCTGGTGTCATTAGAATCTAAAACAACTCTTCGAAGTTGATTTATTCTTCTAACTCGTGACACTGCGAGATAAACTTAATTCGTCCACTCCATGCGATCATCTACGATCCAAATAACTGCATCAGAGATGGTTAACCCCTGAGATGAGTGTATCGTCATTGCGTATTCTAGCGTCCAGGGATTTGTCAGCGCGCAATGCATCTTCCACAACATTGATATCGACCAGAACAATATCATTTAACACGAGTTTGTTTTTCTGATTTCCCTGGAATATCAAATTCAATATGTTGTAATCGTGTATCTGCTGGTCTGTAACATAACGGCACTGGGAGTGTAACGAATTTTTCTTTATATAATTGAAACAACCGCGGTTGAAGTGTGTCTCTGACTATCTTGATACTTGCCACCATCAAACCGTTTGGGCTCGACGCTTCCCAGATTCATTTAAGGAGGTTTCTGAAATTATTTGACCTGCTATTTCACATTGGAATTTATACGGTTGTAATCTGATTAATTTCTTGAACTCGCTTAATTCTTGATCAAGTGCTGTATGATCAGTATTAATTTCTTCATAATCTACAAATTGCTTCAGCCAGTCATGTGAAGACAAACTAACAAATGGTGGTGGTTGGATATGAGCGCCACACATTATCACAGCTGTATTTTTGAGTAAGAGCCAATCAATAAACATTTTTAATATATCCAACGCCATTGTACATATTTCGTCTGTAATAACAATTTTTTGAATATATTTCTCACTCATTCGATCAGGAATCTATGCGTCACCCTTATACCGAAAGAAACTGTGAAAAGTGCAGTAATTAACTCCTCGTATTTTCATCTCTCTGGCAAGTCTGTGTGTGGGTGTTAGCACAATCATGTCTTACTTCTCCCGAAATAATTCGATCACTCGTGTTGTTTTTCCAGAGCCGCCAGATCCGTTTAAGGAAATGGTTTTATATCCACATACTGGATTGGATAACGAAGGTACACTTTATGGTGTTGATATTTGTTTGTTTTTCATGTAATTATCTTCAGCCGTAACATCTTCTGATTCAGAATAATCACGCAACATTTCTTCTTTTGTTCTCCATGATCCCCAATGCGCATCAGAATTTGTAAAACGAGCGACTGCTTCTTTATAATTGCTATCTATATAAAAAGAATCCGTGGAGACTCTTAATGCAAATTCAGGAAATCTATTTATCATCGATGGCAGGTTTATAGAAACATAAGCCAAGATTGACCATCTTAGGTTTGTATACTAAGGAGATTCGCCATCAATGTAGCTAACAATTTTACCAACTTTTGTTTCATGAGACAAGTAAGCATTTTTACGATTGACATAAATATATCTAGTTGTTGCATCTGCGACTATAAAATCGTATTTAGAGTCATCTATAATTAATCGTGAAAAATGCCGCTTGTGATATTATGCTCCGCCTTAGTGTAATTTACCGATTATTCTTCTACCGAGATCCTTTGCGTTTTTATTATTGATTTCAAAAATCTACTCGGATCGTTTAACAATATAATCTTCGTCGAGATCAGGAAATTTTTCCTTGTAATCGTTAATAATGTTATCAAGACTATTAGGTTGTGGCAACCAAACCTCAATCTGCGCTCGATATGATATAATTGCATCACCGACAATCAGCGATATCAGTATTTTACAATCGATCTTGTATCGTAATAACACTAATGGTGCCCAGTATTTTTGCGAGATATATCTACCAAACCAAAACATAACAAATAGGATGAAGCCCTTTAGTGATTTCAAATGACTGTACACGAGCGAATCCGGTTAGATCAAAATCGGGTAGTGGTCCTTTTATCGCAACTCGTGTCATCTCGCGTGTTGGATGTCCAAATCGTTGAAAATACACAGCGCACTCTCCATACCCGAGGAAACTTCCTGGATAACACTCAACCATATCAACCGAGATAACACTTTTAGAATCATATTTGGTACTCCATAATCCGACATGTCCATATCTCTACAACTAGCTTGAACATCTGAGAGAAATTCAAATATTGTTGGCTGCCGCAGATTTCGTTCTCTGGCGAAATAAGCTGCAACTGACGGGACTGTAAAACAGATTGTTAGTAATTGTTTGGTATTATCCTTTGAAAATTTCTCAGAGTTTTCTCATTGCGCCGTGATGAGATTCCGTACGGTATATTTCACCGTTACATCTTACAAATTGATCAAATTTACCTTCTTCATCTTCGAAAACTCTGAAATAACCACACTAACACAGGATCGTTTTTACTTAACTCGTAAATAAAATCAAACAAATTATCCGTGTAGTATTTCACAGTTCTATCTCGTGGAAATATTGTTACTACGTTAGTCCACTCGTATGCATTACCATCAATGATATTTATTGGAGCTCCGTTTTTTATATTTTGATTCGTATAATACTTCTCCTGTTATAGTTGCTACGGTAATTGGGAATCTTAATGTTTTTTCTAGTTCAGCCACATGTTTTATTGTAGCACCAGTATCCTTGACTGATAAAGCATATTCGTTTCTTTTTTGACGTCTTAGATCTGTCACACCGTTTCCACGCATCGCACTTGTAAAATGCACTGTTACTCGCTCAGTGACACAATACATGTTTGACAGTTTCATAGATTTTAGATTCTCGATACTTGGTTTTTCATGTATTGGATAAATTCCATAATAACCGCGATCACAGGATATACTCGCTTGTAATACGGTTTGTCAATTCCGGTCAATATTCTTGGTCTGGAACTCTGACTCACAATGACGGTTTTTTATTTGTAGGATAGGGTTGAATTATGACGAATAATCTAGTTTCCTGTTTCTGCTACATATGTATGTATGTATGTATGTATGTATGTATGTATGTATGTATGTATGTATGTATGTATGTATGTATGTATGTATGTATGTATGTATGTATGTATGTATGTATGTATGTATGTTTGTATGTATGTAGGTATGTATGTATGTATGTATGTATGTATGTATGTATGTATGTATGTATGTATGTATGTATGTATGTATGTATGTATGCATGCATGCATGCTTGTATGTATGCATGTATTGAATAAGTTCCATTCCTTTAGAATTTCCATGATAATTCACAAAAAGTATTGAAATTCATTTCTTTAGGCTCGATATATGATCTCCACCATATGATATCCGCTGTGGTAGATATGGTCTAAATCCATATATTTTATCCAATTTCCTAGATCCATGTCTATTTCCATTCCAGAGTCCATATCTTAAACTATACTTAGCTAGAAGTATTAAATAAGTTTTTCAAATCCAAAGTACTGAAACTAATTTGATTCCTTTAGAGTTTCTATGATACTTCACAAAAAGTATTGAATAATTTTCAGTTTTGTTTGGATACATGTATATATAGACTTCCGGAAAGATGGCCGCCATCGCTTAACTGCTCGAGATATGCTCTTCCGATTTTTTGCTATATTTATGATATTTATGCTTGTTCTCTATCATCATCTACATTATTGTGTTTCATCATGCATTGGCTGTTCCGTTCGTATGTGTTAATTGATCTCCTTGTTTTGGAAACGAGAACAATTAGAATTTTTCTCAGCTGTTTTGTCCCAATGTTAAGACGTCATTTGTTTTTTAATAAACAGCCTTCACGTGACCGCTTACAATACGACGGACCCTCATTAATTGGATTAAATGACCACACCTTGGTTCTAGATACTACATTGTGCTCAAGACTAATTGAACTGGGAATACATTCATCATTTCTTAAATGTAAACGGAAGCGAAAAAAGAAACGTTCTTTCAAAGCTGGCCGCCGTAGAACAGCAAGAAGAATTCTAGTTATCTCTCTTTCGCCTGTAACGGATAAAGAACTTAAAAATTATGCCGTTAATTTTAATAACCTGGTTCAAATTCCTCTTAAATCGTCAACCGTTGTGTCAACTATCCAAGGGATACCACTACGTATTGCATTATTCAACGCTCAATCAGTAGGATCACCGGAAAAGCGCACAGAAATTGTTAATTTTATCAACGACCAGAATATTGACGTCTTCTTCCTGACAGAAACTTGGTTGCATTCCGCAGGTGATGAATTTAAGTGTGCGGATTTAACACCCAGCGATTACTCCATGAAATCGTGCCCCCGCAACTCTTGCGGAGGTAGAATTGCTGTAATTACAAAGAATTCCATGATCAAATGCTTTAAGTACAACAGAACCTTCAATTTCTGACACACATCGTTTGAACTAGTCCAAACAATGCTCACACTGGAACAAAGGTCAGTCCATTTTTTCTGTTTCTACCGTCCTCCTCCTAGTAGAAAAAACAATCTGACTGAATCTCTCTTTTTGGAGCAGTTTCCAAATCTTCTAGAGTATGGAAATTCGATAGGTGGCAATGTAATTATTCTAGGAGATTTCAACTTTCACTTTGACTGTCCTGGTAAACCATACATGTCAAAACTCCTAGATTCCATTCATGTTTTCAATCTTAAACAGTCAGTTAACCAACCTACCCATAAACTTGGTCACATTTTAGACTGGTTTCTTTATAGACCTGATGATAATATTCTGCAATCCATCCTTGTATCCCACGAACTTGCATCGGATCACCTCTGCATGGTATGCCATCTCGACGTATCAGTCCCTAACCCTCCACATCTATTTGCTACTAAGAGAAACCTCCGTATGATAAATAGAACCAAATTCATGCATGACATCCAAGAAAACCTAACAATTTTCTTACATCCAACAGCGGAAGAGCTTGATAACTGCCTGCGTTCATTGCTTGAAAAACATGCCCCAGCCACCAAATGCATATTCTTTACTGCATCTCTACACCAAAATGACTTTACAGTGGCAACATAGGATTAAATTCAAAGATGAAATCTTTAATTGCATAGAAATTTAGCGAATTATGCCTTCCAGATATGTATAATTTGAAAGCGAAAACATAATAGGTTGCATAAACCAAACTTTGTAATGTATGGATTGATGGGGAGTTTGTTTTGTTTTTATGGTTTAACGCCATTTTCAGCACAATATAGGCTATACATGACGGTCAGTATTAATGGTGGAGGAAGAACCCGGACAACCCCCGGTAAGAACCACCAACCCACGAGAAGCTACTAGCAAGCATTCTCACATAACTACATTTGCCGTTTGCCGAATCTTAGACTCGAACACAAACAGACAGAGGTGAGATGGCAGTGGTCCGTAACGGACAGCACTTTAGACCACTCGGCTACTCGGCCACTCGAGGCCCCTGGATTGATGGAGAGATAACTAACTGCAAGCAGAAGTCCTAGATATATTATCATACATAAATAGAAAAAATATATATGGATTTATGGGGAGTTAACTCAAAGCAAGAAAGAAAAGTATACCTACAGAAAGATCAATATGTTAATGGATGGATGGAGAGACAAATGCAATAAAGATCTGACACAGATAAACAGAAGTCAAAGGAACACAAATCAATATATAGATTGATAACTAAATAATTCCAAGAGAGAATGGAACAAGGCAACTTTTTTACATCCTATAAAACCTGCTTTAGCATGTTGCATCAACACTGACAAGACATTAAATATCCCTGCCAAGGGCTAGTTTTAAAATCTTCCTGTCAAGGCAAAGTTTTAAAATGTTCCTGCGAAGGCTGGGGTTTTCATTGTTTCTGCCAAGAACATTTTTAGACCTTTCCTGCCAATGCTGGACTTTCAGATGCTCCTGCCAAGGCGGGATAGTATTATTCCTGCCAATGCTCAGGGTTTTTCATAGTGTTTCTCAGCTTTGTGTTAGATATTTCCTGCCAGGGCTGGGACTATACAAAAGAACAAGAATACAGTTTGCAAGTCATGTCATTTTATTCTTTAGCACAAATCACAACTTATCTGTAAAATAAACAGGTAAAATATTTTATAAATTAATATATACACAAATAAAGGAATCTGCCTTTACTATACAGTTCTCTTACTGGCAAGTGAATTCAAATTGAAATTCCACATTCTCATGAATGTAGGTATATCCAATTATCATGAATGTGGCTATATCCAATTATTATGAATGAGGGTTTATGCAATTATCATGAATATGGGAACATGAAATTATCATGAATGTGGATATCTACAATTATCATGACTGTGGGTATATGCAATTTATCATGAATGTAGGTATTTGAGTTATCTTTAATATGGGCATATACAAATATCATGAATATGGGTATATGAAAGTATCATGAATGTGGGTATATACAATTATCATGATTGGACAATGGATATATACAATTATAATGATTGGACAATGGATATATACAATTATAATGATTGTGGGTATATGAAGTTATCATTAATATGGACATATACAAATATCATGAATATGGGTATATAATAGTATCATGAATGTGGGTATATGCATAAGCAGACTAAATAGTACCTAACTTAACTCAATATCAATGTAAGTAGTGACACTATAATTATCTATTACTTTACATAAGATCACATACACCATACCCCTGTTGAATGTCTTCTATACAGACACTAGTAGGGTATTGATGACTGTCAATTTCAAATTCACCAGGCCCATGTTGAATGTCTTCTATATAGACACTAGTAGGGCATATATGACTGTCAATTTCAAATACACCATACCTATGTTGAATGTCTTCTATACAGACACTAATAGGGCATAGATGACTGTCAATTTCAAATTCACCAGACCCATGTTGAATGTCTTCTATATAGACACTAGTAGGGCATAGATGACTGTCAATTTCAAATTCACCAGACCCATGTTAAACGTCTTCTATATAGACACTAGTAGGGCATATATGGCTGTCAATTTCAAATACACCATACCTCTGTTGAAATTTTTCTATATAGACACTAGTAGGGCATAGATGACTGTCAATTTCAAATACATCATACCTCTGTTGAAATTGTTCTATACAGAAACTAGTAGGGCATATATGACTGTCAGTTTCAAATACACCATATCCCTGTTGAAATTCATCTATGTAGAAAAAAGTACGGCTTATATGACTGTCAATTTGACATACAGACCTACATTTAATTTCTTCTTTATAGACACAATTAGTCCATTCACGCCTGTCAATTTCAAATATACTATACCCATATTGGATGTATTATATATAGACACTAGTAGGGCACGGATTACTCTCAATTTCACATGCACCAAACCCACGTTGAATGTCTTCTATCTCATACAAAACAAAATAAATTTTAATGGGGATAATTCAACCCTCAGAAATGTTTCCATGGCCATCATAGCTTATCAAGTAAGGACCTCTTATGTGGACTGAATACATTAATTCCGACAGTACTTCAAGTAATAGTTTTAGAGTTACTGGCCTGCACAGGAACTTGAACATTGAAATGCCAATATGTCTAGCATATTTCAAAACACTCTATATAAATAACTATAACTTTGAATTGCCACAGTATGTCTAGCATATTTAAAAACACTCTATATAACTATAACACTGAAATGCCACTATGTCTAGCATATTTATAAACACCTTATATAACTATAACACTAAAATGCCACTATGTCTAGCATATTTCAAAACACTCTCTCTATATAACTATAACACTGAAATGCCACTATGTCTAGCATATTTATAAACACCTTTTATAACTATAACACTGAAATGCCACTATGTCTAGCATATTTCAAAACACTCTCTATATAACTATAAAACTGAAATACCACTATGTCTAGCATATTGCTATACACATTATATAACTATAACAATGAACTACGATAGTAAAGTATGTCTAGCCTGTACGCTGTAATTAACCATAAAGAACTGCCACATTATGTCTAGCATATTTCTATACATAACAGTAACATTGAACTGCTATTATGTCTATCATATTTCAATATCCCTATATAACAACAACATTAAATTGCCATTGTCTAACATATTTCTGTACACTCTAGATAACTATAACCCTGAACTGACATTATATCTAGCATATTTATATACACTCTGTTTACCTATAACCTTGAACTAACATTATGTCACGTATATTTCAATGCACTATATTTAACTATCACTGTTACCATGAACTGTCATTATATCTAATATATATATATATATATATATATATATATATATATATATATATATATATATATATGATGTCATATATATATACATGTATATCCACCCTATTTAACTATAACCCTGAACTGGCACTATGTCTTGCATATGTATATACACTCAACATTGCACTGGACTGCCAGAGTATGTCAAGCATATTTCTAAATACTCTATATAACACAGCAACTATAACAAAATCGTACTGATAGAGTCAGTTCATTCCAAACTCAATAATCAAACACATAATGTTAGGAATCTTATACACACAGTTCATTCCAACCTGAATAATCAAACACATAATCTCAACTGTTCTGATATTAATTTCAAAACTGCATGCACATGCATGTTTTGATTTGCTTTACTGAGACTGTTTCTTCAGCTGAAAGGTAGATATATTTGTGACTTGCATACCTGAGATTCTGCTCAGTTTAATGTCATACATGTTAATGATTTAATTTTTCTGATATTTATGTTTTGGTCAAATGCAGTTTGTAAATGCATAGCCTGTGATGGGATAATACTTCAACACAAGTCAATGCCTCATATTGTCTGGGACTCTTCCTTTAAGTGTGATTACATTATGACCCTGGTTTTTTTTCAGACTGTTCCTTTTACAGATGGACATCCATGTTTATGACTCACTTGCTGATGACTTTTTATTTGACTCCAGCGCTTGTAATCTTGTTGTCACATTCTGTAACTCATCCTTAACTGATTTTATGTCGTCAAACAATGTTTTGAGTATATCTAGGTAGGATCCAGCAGGGATTGCTGAAACTTTAGTGCTCTGAATTTCCAGCAATATCTTAGCCTCAAAAGCAGTGTCCCCGCACTGCTGGCTGAGAGTTGTCAATATTGAGCTGATGTCATTCCAGTACTTCTGGAAGTCGTTGGCACTAAGCTGACATGACTTGGGATGGCCATACAGTTTGTTTCTCACTTCGCGTAGACTTTTGATCATGCCCTTTTCTTGCTGACTCAGAAGTGGTATAATGTTCTGAAAGATGGCAGAGAGCAGGGTGATGTCATAGTCATCTAGGTTTGTAGCAACACGATTTTGTGGAAACATGATGTCCATCTGGGATTGGTTGAATACCCTTGTAAGACTGTTGATAGTATTCTTGTGTTTGGCCAGATATTGGTCCAAAGTACAGGTGGGGGTGACTGTGTGATGCCTTAAAAGTTGTCTCAGTACCCTGGATCCGACATCAACTAGAAGATATGCAATGCACATGAACCTATCAGTAGATGCTGAAAGACACAAATTATTGTAGAATAAATTCAGTACATAGAAACATGTTCTTAAGTTAAACATATTATTCATATATGCTATCATATATGCTATCATTCAGATTAAATGCAGTCACACAAACTGGAGTTGTACTGAATGTACTGGCACTGTATTTTACATAAAATCTCTTTTATGCATGAATCTGATTCCCTTGATATCTTATGATTAGTGTAGATATTCATGACACAAAGGACTGACTTAATCATGGATTTGAATCATTAACTGCTTGATATCTTATGATTAGTGTAGATATTCATGACAAAAAGGACTGACTTGTTTCCAATTTAATAGTGCTGGAATTGGTTGGAGACTTGGGTTGAAAATCCACACACACACACACACACACACACACGCACACACACACACACACACACACAGACAATCCAGGTTTGTTTCAAATCCAACCAAAACTAAAGTTTCTAGAGTGGAAGATCTAAGCTTAGTCAATCAGATATAAAATCACTTAATTAATATATAGAATACCAACACATGACACATCTTTCCATATCAATTAAAAAACATGATTATAATTGTATTATAAATCTTTCCATATCAACATAACTGATTACAACTTTTATATACATTTTTCATGTCATCTAAACTGATTATAATTTTATTATTAACAACAAAAAAAAAACTACTTATTATCAACACATGATACAAAATCACTTAATTAATATACAAAATAACACATGATACATCTTTCCATATCAATTAAAAGATTTGATTATAATTGTATTATACATCTTTCCATATCAATAAAAACTGATTAAAACTTTTATATACATTTTTCATGTCATCTAAACTGTCTATAATTTCTTTATTTACTTTTTCCATATCAACTAAACTGATTATAGGTTTATTATACAGCTTGCAAAAACTAAACATTGAACTACATATGATAAAACATTTGTTGATTAATGTTGTATTTATTCAAATTAACTCAATACAGACATAACACTCTTTGAATTGTGTATTGTATCAAAATTAAACCTAGCAATGAATAACACATTAACTGTCCCTTTTTGAAATACACATGTGAATCAATGATATATCAATTTTGGAAATAACATGCCTGTCGGGATATACTTTATCAATCAATTCTGAAATAAACATGTAAATCAGTGACAAAGGGACTTTGGAAAAAAACATGCCTGTCAGTACATTGTGTACACTTTGTCAATATATTTTGAAATTAAAATGCAAGTCAGTGACATAGGGACCTTGTAAATAACATGCCTGTCATTATATACTTTATCAATCTGACCCTCTTGCATTCTAGATATAGTCTGTCACTATACACCATAATAATAATAATAATAATAATAATAATAATAATGCTTTATTTATATAAGGTGACTCATTAGTCAAGGACTATTCTCCCTTCAGGCCCTCTTAATGAGAGTATAACAAATGCACATTGTATGAAGATAGCAATAATCAGTGCTTATTTTAGCATGTTTAGTATTAAAATACTAAATTCCATGATCTATTAGAAACACATGCATGCTCATGATATCTCTTTTTAAATACTCTAATATTTTCAGCCGATTTTACATGCAGTGGAAGCTTATTCCACAGAACTGTCCCAGAGTATTGAAAACTCTTTTTGAATTGCTCTGTTCTTGGTTTTGGTACTAGAAGGTTTCCATGTGATATTGATCTCAACTGGTATTGTGTTGAAAAGGCCTGAATAAGACCTGAAGATACTCTGGTGCAGTTCCATGTAGACATTTATATAAAATAACTGCCTTGTGAAAATCTATCCTGTCATATATTGTGAACCATTTGAGTTCTGTGAATAATGCTTTTAAGAGATGATCAACAGATGTATCTAAAATTACACGTGCTGCTTGTTTCTGGAGTTTATAAATACTGTCAAGCTCAGATTTAGCACAATTTCCCCATGCATTAGAACAGAAAACCATTGTTGGAAGAATATATGACTTGTAGTATAGATTGCGAGTTTCAAAAGGTAAATATTTCTTGATTCTGCTGAGACGGGCAATTTTGGATGACAGTGTTTTACAAAGATTATCAATATGGTCATTCCATAATAAATTATTATGTATGGACACACCTACAAGCCTTTCAAGTTTGACATTTTCTAATGGATGATTATTTATTGCAAGAGATAGTTTTGGATTCCCTGACTTCTGTAGCTTTTGTGTTTTCCCCAGAACCATACATTTTGTTTTACCATCATTAATTACCATCCTATTTTGTTGTGTCCAGTTTTGGACTCTAATAAGGTCTGAGTTTAATCTTGCTTGGATAACTTCAGTATCAGAAATAGATGTATACAAGGTTGCGTCATATGCAAACAAATCTGTATTTGTGGATTCATTATTTAATGGTAGATCATTGATATAGATAAGGAAGAGGAGAGGGCCCAAAACGGAGCCTTGAGGGACTCCTGAATGAATAGTGTGAGTTTGAGAGCTAATATTGCCAATGCTTACTTGTTGAGACCTTTGGTTTAAGTATGATCTAAACCAGTTTAAAGAAGGATTCTCAAACCTGTAACAGTTCAACTTTTGCAGCAGAATTTCATGATCAACAAAGTCAAAGACTTTCTTGAAGTCAAGGAAAACAATCCCAGTCACATGTCCATTAACCATTTCCTTCAACCAAAGATCAATTAATTTGGTAAGTTCTGTTTGGCACGAGTGGTACTTTCTAAATCCTGATTGTGCTTTATGAAAATAGTTTGTTTAAAACAATGTACAGACCTGAATGGCTAGATGCTTTTTACATTTCAGTTTTTCTGGAAAATTACCACTCATTATACTTAAATGCATGATATGCGTTAGTGTTAGTGACTTTGTTATTACTGGTACAGCAATTTTAAGAATATGTACCATTCCCATCCAATCCAGAGGATTTATTAATATTCAACTTATTAGCATATCGAAAACATCAGCTTCACTAACATTAGCTATTTAAAAATAATTATCTTCAGGAATTTTAACTCTTATAAATAACAGTAAAGCATCAAGTTCAATTGGGATGTTAGTCTGGTTCTGAATACTGTTACTGGAGATGCGTATGAAGAAATGTTGAACATTTCCACAATGTCTTGTACAGATTTAGCTATATCATAATTTTGCTTAAGTCTAAGGGGAAGACATAGTTCTTGGGTGGGTTCTGCTCTTTTAGATGCTTCCACAATGTTTTGGTACTCTTACTTTCATTAATAGCCTGTTTATAGTAGTTCTCTTTTGCATTATCTATCAGGTGCTTAGTTGTATTCCTCCACTTTCTATAATTTTTCATGTCTTTTTTCTTGTGGAAATTATCTCTTAGGTGCCTAGCCTAATTTATCTCAGGGGTAATCTATTTGGGTGTAATTTGGTGTTTAACCCCTTTTTTGTTAATTGGGGCATGCTTGTCTATCGTTGCATTGAACATCTTATATCATTTGTCTAAAGCAGTGTTGACATCAACTATATTGCAGACTGATTGAAATTGTTTGCAAACTAAATCATTTAAGAACATTTCCTCATCAAACTGTTTAAAGTCCCTGTATTGTATTTCAATGTGTTGCCCATTTTTAGATGATTTTGGAAGAGGTCTAGTTATATAGATTGGGTATTGGTCACTCAGTGCATTCACTGGCACATTTATTTCACTTATGTTTTCAGGTTTATTAGTATAGACATAATCAATGATAGTAGCACTTTTATCTGTTACTCTAGTTGGGGTGTTAATTAATTGAGTAAAGTTGCAAGTTTCTTATCCATTTTAATGGTGGAGTTTTCATGTAGTCAATGTTAAAATCACTTAATATGATAGTTTCTAAATCTTCCTTTAGTAATGCTTTTTGAATTTGAGCCTCAGACATATCAATCCAATCAGCTGTGGAACTATGTGGCCTGTAAACTGAACATAAGAGTATTGGCTTTTGATTGGGCAAGGGTTACTTCGATCCAGATACTTTCTACCCCAATAGTCTATATGTGTGTGTGTGTTTTGGATTTTTAATGTAGAATTAACAATGTTTTGTTCATATCGGTATGATGTATGCAGTTGGGCAGTTTATAGTGATGTTTAGCACTTGGACATCATATCCCAGACATGTAGCACTATGTCCCACCCAGTCACATTATTCTGACACCAGGCTGATGAGTCATAACGCTAACCCCTTAATGCTGAGCATCAAGACTGTCTGTTACTATATAAATTAATGATCTATTCTCCTTGAATTCAAAACCGTGTCTGTCACCATATACCATATTAATGTAATCCCCTTTCATTCTAGGGATTGTCTTTTACTATATATATATATATATATATATATATATATATATATATATATATATATATATATATATTAATCTAATTATCTCACATTCTAGATATCGTATGGCAAAATATACCATATTAATCTAATCTCCTTACATTCTAGACATTGTCGCTATATACCATACTGATCTAATCCCCTTGCATTTTGGACAATGGCACTATATACCATATTAATCTTATCTCCTTACGTTCTAGAGTGTCGACCGCTTCTGTGATGTAGTTGTTAGATCATTAATCTCAGATGTGGGAGGAAGTGGGTTCAATCCCTGGTTGAGTCATATCAAAGACTTTTAAAAATGATACTAACAGCAGCCTCTCTTGGCATTCAACATTAAGAGGTTAAGATGAGGCCTAGTCAGCATGGTGTCAGGATAATGTAGCTGGGTGGGACATTTATGCCATGTGTATGCAGACAACCATCAATACGTATACAAATAGTACAAGATAAATTCACGAGGCATATGGGGTTTTTATGCCCATATTTATCAACGCATTCCAGCATAATTATCAGCCAAAAAGAAAAGAAAAAAAAATTGATTTGAACCCTACACAATGTTATTTTTTCTAACAGGTGTAAAGAATAGAAACATAGTTACAGAAGCAACTCTTTGATACGCAAAGTGCAAAATACCTGTAACATCTAAGGAAGATTCATACAAAAAAGCAAGAACTTAGGAGAAGATAACTAAATGATAATCAGAACGTATGTGTTTTAAACGATGAATTTAAAGTCAACACTAAAGGCAAATGTGATTAAAAATTCTTGCATACATGTTAATACAATTATACAAGGAAAAAAGTAAAATATAGTATATGCTGGTCCATTGCTGGATATGACTAAATAATCAGACTGGGATTGTGTTCTTTTCTTTTGTGTTCTTTTCTTGCTAGCACGGGACTTACTAACTGGAAGAGGGAATCTTTAATTTAGACTGGTATTAACTGCGCAAAATACAGTCAGACTACCCTTGGATTTTTACCTTTTGATCCCAAATCAACAAGTTTCTTCCTGACAAGTACATGTCATCTGCAAGGTGTGGTAGCAGCAATACAGTATACTCTATGAAGAATTGAAGGTTTTGAGTGAAGCCATTGTTTGACCTTGACCTTTAGAGCCTTTAAATCAGCACAAATCTTACTAAGCCACATTATAACTGTAGATGGTGGAGAACTCAAATTATTGTGAGGAACATTTTTACTGCTTTAGTGACCTTTGACCTTTTAACCATAAAATCAATATCATTTTTTAATAGATGTGCTAACCAGCAAAGTTTAGTAACATTATTTTGTGGATTGTGGAGAACTAAATTATAATGCCGGAATAACACTGTCAGCAGATGAATGAATGAATAGACAGATCTATAACAATATTACATAATATGTTCTTTCTTATGATGGCATAATAGTAATAATAAAATAATAATAGTAAAAATGATAATCGTTTGCATCTTTTATTATTAACAGTGTGTTTTAATATGGTAATGAACAAACATTAAAGAGGGGGTCACACTCTCTCAAAGATTTTCAGTGTAATGTTATACCTTGTGTGATCATTAAAAATTTAACTAAGATATATATAGTCACACAGTATTTATCCACAAAACATATATATCATTAAAATCAAATTTGTATATGAAGAATAGAATTGTACTGATAGATCTGAAATATTATCATTCAAATCAAACTCTGTACTGATAGACTTACCTGTAAATCATTTCATTCATGGTAGCTATTTAAGTCTGCATCAATAAGAATAATGTCATACCTTCTAATGTGTGTGTGTGTGTTTCCAAAAGATTTTCATTTATCTGGATTCATAGGTTTGTAATTGCATTGTTATTTTTAGCTTTTTGTTCACACTAGAGCAGATTGGTAAAATTGGAACTACTTATTTCCTATTGTTTTCGCATATTGGCTCCAAGATATTTGTGTCCGTGCCACTTTTCACTCCAAATCTGAAACTTATCTGACCTTTACATTTCTGAATGTAGTTCTGAATGATTTTTGTTTTGGCACGAGGCAAAATGTCTAATGGAATCACATCACAATTAATACTTCCAGTTCAGTACCCATGAATGTAGTTCTAGTCTATTTTTAGAATATGTTTTCCTCTCTCCTTTTGGTGGTGATAGAAGAGTTATATTGATGCATCTTTGGTATGGATTTAAAGGTAATTGTTCATTCTTGAGAATATGAGCTGAGAGAGTGGTTGTCTGTGTGTATTTTGGCGACAGTGCACATGGAGTAATAAGGCCTTGGTGATGATCCGGAAGTGAAATATGTGTTCTGTGTACATGCTGTTCTGTTTACAGTGCAGCAGCTCAAAAAAATGCCGATCAACCCCTGACAAGAATTTCACCGTGAAGTCATCTTTGGGGGTATTTTAGATTTTCATATCATTTGTATTGATTGTCACACTGTGGAAAGGTCAGTGCTGAGAAATATATGTAGAGAACATATAGTAAAATTAATTGTGATGTATGGCCTAACACTTAAACACAGCTCCGGATCCAAATCACAGTACGTTTGGTCTTGAAAAGGTCAGTTCTCAAACGGCCATACACCACAATTAATTTTACTATATGTTCTCTACATATATTTGTCAGCACTGACCTTTCCACAGTGTGACAATCAATACAAATCATTCCTAATAATGATTTTCCTTTTGTTATTGTGTCATGATGAAAATATGTGTGTAGTATTAAAACATACATATTAAATAATTTACACATTAACATGTTTACAGGTACCATGTTAACATTTACTAAAGGTAATTAGTTCAAAAGTGATTAAAACACTGAGTGAAAATTTATTTTTTCAATTGGTTTGAATTTATCATTTGAATAACTTTATCTTCAATGTTCCATTAATCTTGATTATTGTTTTTGCTATTAGTAACACTTGTAACTGTAAATATGTAACAAATAGTACTAATGAGTTTTTTCTTTTCACAGAAAATCAGAAAAAAATAAAATTGAATACTTATTGGACCACAGTTCCATTTTTTCTTTGTCGAAATTTGCAATATCTATGTGATCTTTTTATTATAGTACTTTCAAATTATCTGCTTCAGAATTAATTTTAGCTAATGTTAGGAAAATTAATCACATAATCATGACGTTTCTATTTGATTTGATAAATAATTTGCAAATTCCACGAGAAATATTTAAACGCAAATTGGGACTTGCCTATGTATTATGAAAAATTTAAGTAGTGGCTTTAAGAACATAGGCATTTTCAGTGTTGAAGTTTCTCTTAGTATCTGGTAATTTAAGTATATATTAAAACAGCATCTGTTTTGAATATTTTGCAGTAAAATTACGAGATCATTATTTCTATACCTGTTTTCTTTGTTTTGTTTGGTACGGGGCAATGCATTTAGTATGTATGCAAAGATCTGGCTAAGCTTGACCCCTCCTCCCCTCCCTGTACACATGCATACTTTTTTTTAATTACACACACACACACACAGTTCTTCAGAATGGTCTATATTTAATCCACACAAAAATGGTCAAGATTTAATTATCCTAATGTGTTTAACATAGTCGACCTATGTTGAATATCTGGATGCATCAAAGAATTAAGGTTTCACCAACACAACCCCGTTTTGTATGCGTACATACATTATCAATACACCCTCACCCAACTCCCATATGCAAGTGTATGCATTTGGGTTAACCCCCATCCAAGCATATTTACTAAATGGCTAGCTCCATATCATTCAAGTCAGGAAATGTTGAAATGACTGCATGTGAAACCATTTTCATTTATATTTTATTTATTGTTTCTGTTGATATTTTTCTTTTTAATTTTCATCAATATCACAGACATTCCTTTTGCCCCATATGCCAAACGAAGAGTAACGGAGTGGAGAGCAGTCAGGAAACCAAACTAACATTATGTTTGTCTGGCTGTATTGTTTTATGGAAGTAGAAAGTAAAAATTATTTGGTATCGATGTAGAGCTACATTTGTCTAATTTTCTAGAATACCACCGAATTTGATGTATTGTAAATTATGCTGATGGTACAGAGCTTAGAAATAGGGGAAGAAAATCTTCATGACACAGAAATGTGGCACACCGAATTAATCAATTAACTGGTTACATAACTCTGCCTTGTATATCATGGTTTTTATGAAAGTATGTAAATAGGAAGGAAATATGAAATCTAATTATAGGTCATTAAATTTTGGGACTAGTTGTTAAAAATATTATTATAATCTGGTATAACAAAATGTTAAATCTCTTGTGTAGATACAATCCATTACATTAGACTGGTATAACAAGATGTTGAATCTTGCTTGTATAAATACAAGCCACTACAAGACTGGTATAACAAGATGTTAATCTCTCTTGTATAAATGCAATCCATAACTTGTTTGGTATAACAAGACATTGAATCTCTCTTGTATAGATACAATCCATTAAAAGTCTGGTATAACAAGATGTTGAATCTATCTGGTATAAATACAATCCATAACCAGCCTGGTATAAAACGATGTTGGATCTCTAGCTGTGGATGATAATAAATCAGAATAACGCTTGTACAAATCAGAATAACTTGTACAAATTGTACAAATCAGAATAACTTGTACAAATTAGCACTTTATGCTAGGATACTCTAATGAAGAAAAATAAATTAAAACTGCTTCAAGAATTTTGAGGGTTGTTTTTAAGGGTTTTCTATGCCTTTGCAATACCAGTCAAACTGGATGGTAGATCAGCATCATAGTATAAACTTTAATGGACGTAATGTCAGGAAGCTGTTTTTAAATTTAGTAAAATTGTGGCAAGCAATTGTTTTTTTAAAAAAAATACTGTTGAAAGATTTAGCTATTTTTATTAAAGCCATAAAATGAGAAGTTTGTTATTGAAGAAAACTTAAGAGATCTTTATGCCCAAACACAGCTCTTAAATTGGGTTATCTTTTCTTGACATTTGTTAAAGAATTTTTAAAAAAAATTAAAATATTGTAATAATATACCCAACACTGGGTGGTTACTGGTAATCATTTGTAAAATCTGATACCATCTGTCCAGTTTAGATAAAACCTTTGTAACAGTTTTTAGCGATAAGAGATTAAAATGTTTTCCTTTCATCCTTATCATTTATAATTAAAGGCAAAATACTTACTCTCAATGTTGGCTTCAATTGCTCCAGTGATTTTTAAGTTGAGAAAAGCAATCAGTGAAGGATGACAGATGGCACATATACAAGTACATGACATGACCCTTCCATTAGTTCAGCCATAAATGCAAGTTCATTACATGATCCTTGCATGAGTTCAGTGATAAATGATTGTTCAATACTTGCCCCTTACATGAATTGATATAAATGCAAGTTCGATACAAGACCTTTCCATGAATCAAGCCATAAAGGAAAGTACAATACATAACACTTCATGAATTCTGTAATAACTGCAAGTTCTATACAAATACATCCAAGAGTTCAGTCATAAATGCAAGTTCAATACACGACCCATCCACATGTCAATACATAACCCTTCCATGATTTCAGTCATAAATGCAAGTTCAATATATGACCCTTCCATGAATTTTGTCCGAATTGCAAATTCAATACATGACCCTTCCGTAAGTTTAATCATACGTGCAATACCAGTACATGACACTTCCAAAGGTTCAGTCATATATGCAAGTTAAATATATGACCCTTCCATGAGTTTAGTCATTAATGCAAGTTCAATACATGACCCTATCATGAGTTCCTTTATAAATGCATCTTCGATACATGACCCATCCATCAGTTTAGTCATAAATGCAAGATTGATACATGCCACTTCCATGAGTTCATTGATAAATGCAAGTTCAATACTTGACCCTTTCTTTTGTTCAGTTAACTCTATGACCAGATGAACTCCAATAAAAAATAAAGTGTGACACCCAACAGGTGAAAGATTATATTCTGATATGGAGTCTCACAAATTATTGCATAGGTAAAGCAATTAATGAGATAAACATATACTTACATCCTGTATCAGATGGGTCCTGGAAAGTAAATACCATATTAAAGTTTATCATTCATTCTTAATGTTAATTTATGTTATTTACATGCTATTGTATATGAAATCGTGCGTACATATGTTGAAGGTCTTTAATGTATACTTCATGTTTGGTATGCTTCCAGAACATTGAAACTTTAGTTTTACTGCAACACATGTGTTATCCACAAGCATTTAAACTTTAGTTTTATAAAAGACATGTTATCCACAAATATTTAAACTTTATTATTACTGTAACACGTGTGTTATCCACAAGCATTTAAACCTTAGTGTACTGTAACACATGTTATCCACAAACATTTAAACTTTAGTTTTATAAAAGATATGTTATCCATAACATTTAAAATTTAGTATTACTGTATCACATGTTATCCACAATCATTTATACTTTAGTTTACTGTAACACATGTGTTATCCACAAGCATTTAAACTTTAGTATTACTGAAAAACGTGTTATCTATAGTGAATCTTTAGTTTTACTGTAAGACATACATCATCCACAAGCATTTAAACTTTAGTTTTACTGTAACACACGCATCTTTCACAAGCATATAAGCCTTAGTTTTACTGACAAACATTCAAACTTTCTTTTTACTTTAACACAAATGTTATCCATAAGTATTTAAACTTTTTTTTACTGTAACAGACGTTTATCCACAAGCATTTAAAATTTAGTTTTACTGTAACATTTGTAGTATTTTAACTTAAGTATAAATGTAACACATGTATTATCCACTAGCATTTCTACTTTAGTTTTACTGTAACGTTTTATCCACAAATATTTTAACTTTAATTTTATTGTAACACATGCATCATACACAAGCATTAAACTGTGTTTGTATTGTAACTCCAAAGGAACATATTTGTTCTGACTTACCTCTTCCTGAAACCAGAACTTGAGTACATCTTGGGACTTAATCACATGAGTGTCATCATGTAAATGACATGGAACAGATAAATTTCCTTGAAGATCTGCAAGAGGGATCAGGCAGTCTACTCTGTATCCAACAGATTGTGGACACTGTACAGACATCTCAAATTGCAGGCTCTGTCTCAGGTTACCAATAATACTGGTGAGAGTCTTGGTGATGAACTCTTGAACTTCAATACACAGTTTAGAAGATGGCATCATCTCAGTGGTTTCGAATCTGATAACTTGTACAAATATGATGTATTCCCTGAATAATACAGTCAGTCTGTGATGAAGATCAAGGCTGAAGATACAACAGCCACAGAAGATCTGATTTTCTGACTTTCTTTGGGCAATGGGCCACTTAGACACACAGGTCGCAAGCAGGCGATGGAAGATGGGAAAAGGCAGAAATTTTCCCACAAAGTTGTAACAAAGGACTGAGGAGCTGCTCTTCATTTCTGGATCTGGCTTAGGAAACATGACCTCTTTTGGTGTCGTTTGTTTAAGCATACAGGGGGCAAGGAAATAGTTTTCCACCTAAAATATAAATAACAAGTGTCCCACAATAGCTCTCGTTCTACTGGTAATCAATAATTCAAGGAATCCAACATAAACCCCTTAGAACCTTTCATTGCCTAGTTTTGAAACATCTCTGATATTTTTGGATTACATAATTACAAATAAATGTCAGATAAAACCTAACAAATATTTTGAAATTGTCAAAACCATCGATCAGACCAGCCAAAACTAACATGAGTAAAGCCAAAACATCTAAGCCATGGATAAGAATAATCTAGACAAACCTGACATGATGTATAGCTAGAATTTGTTTATTAAAGATGAATTGTTGTTGTTGTAGGGTTTAATGCCATTTTTCAGCACATGATATGTGATACATGTTGGCAGGTATTAATGGTGAAGGTTGAACCCGGAAAGAACCACCGACCTTTGAGAAGCTACTGGCAAGTTTTCTCTCATACCCACATTGGCCGCTTCTTAGGGCTAAAACTGACATTATAAGAGCCATAACTTGTTACTATTGGATAGGACCAATCAAGACAAACCGATGTGATTTTCGATCAAGAATATTTTAATTAAAGATGAGACCAGTTTAACAAATAATAATATGATTTATTGCTAGAACTGGTTAAGTTATGGATGAGAAAAGTGTAGATAAAACAACACAGTTCAAATACACAAATGACAGCAATAATATATATATATATATATATATATATATATATATATATATATATATATACTAAATTGAAAAATTGCAACCTTTCATATATGGAGGTATATGAGAAAGCGTTCCCTTAGGCTCCTGTGGGTTTGTGGTTCTTTCCAGGGTTATATCTATCTCTCTGTATGCAACACCAGCAAGGCATACTGGCTGCGTGTAAAGCATAATGTGTGCTGATGTTTGTTTTCTTTTTAGGGTTTAATGCCATTTTTCAGCACACGATAGGCTACACATTGCGGCCAGTATTTTTGGTGGAGGAAGAACCCAGGAAAACCCTCAGACAGAACCACGTAACCACGAGAAGCTACCTGTGTGCTGATTATATATATATATATATATATATATATATATATATATATATATATACACACATTTACAGTTGAAAGTCTTGTCATCTTGAGCATTATTAATGTCGATATAGTTGGATGACAGTACCATTTTAGATGTCTTTATTAAGATCATTGTATTTGCATTAAACAGGTTGCATATCTACCTAAACTCTGTGTACTAATCAATACCCTAAGTTTTCAATTTCATAACTAAATAAACTGCCCCTATAATGATACCTTATTCAAACGTTGTTAACTTAAATCACACCTGTTCTTTCTGTTGACAGACTTTGTTCTATATTACAAGACAACTGCACATGATACTGAGTGGTTCACAACATTCAGTGCTGGCTATGTCATTCCATTGAGAATCAAATGATTCAACATTGATAAATGCTGGTTCACAACACTTGAGTGCTGGTTATGTCATTTTATTGACAATCACATGATTCAACAATGATAATAGAGACTACATGCAGTGTGTATTTTACTTACACACACATACATACATACATACATACATACATACATACATACATACATACATACATACATACATACATATATATATATATATATATATATATATATATATATATATATATATATATATATATATATATAATGTGTGTGTGTTTGTGTATTTATTCACCATCCTGAACATTGTATTTGTGATGAGGAGGTCAAATGATACGCATTTGCCAAGTAGCAGCATGCTATTGTTGTTCATCTTGCCAACACCATGTTTGCCAAGCACACCTCTACATAGACTATAATCACAGTCAACACAGGCATTGATGTGCCCCAGAGTATGATCTTGGCATCAGTTGGAATTGAGCACAGTACAGAGCTGGTGTCCACATAGAACTGCTCAATGGTTTCCGCTGGGCTTTAGAGAGTAGGGCCTTTGTCACTGGTGATTGTTGCATGGCTTTTGTGCATGATAGGTAGTCACAATTTCATTAGCCTCTCATTGACACCAACAGGTAGTTCTGGAAGCTTCATCAGAGAATGTGATGTAATAGCCAGACTTTCTTCGTGAATCCTGTTTTCATTTTGGGCTTTTCCTTTCCAGAATAAGGTGTAGCTACATGCAAGCTTAGAGAACACTCCTATATAAAACTGAAGGCTGCAATGTCAATATTGTATAATAAAATGTCCTGAGTGACTAGGGATGTCCTCCTGTATGGTCTTTCTACATTCTTTTTTTCTTTGAGAGTACGGATATTCCATTCTTTAATAAGAAGATTCTTTCGTTGATAATTTTGACTGTAGATATGGATAATCTTGCAAAGCATGGCATGCTGGCCTGAATTTGAAGGGCAGCCGCAGGCTATTTTTAGGCCAACTTTTCTTGGCTATTCCCTATGCAGGGTGAGCAGTTCTGTCCTGAAAAGGTCTGTTCAGTACCCCTGGATGCTGATGAACTGTTCCGCCAATACTTGATAATCCAGGATAATTACTAACTTAATTAGCTGTAATATTTTACACTGACCTAGAGCTGATATTCACAACATTTAATGCTGGCTTTAATTTTGCATTTAGTCACATGATCCACGAATGATGATGGAGTCTACTTGCAATACACACACACACACCTATCTATCTATCTATCTATCTATCTATCTATCTATCTATCTATCTATCTATCTATCTATCTATCTATCCATCCATCCATCTAGCTATCTATCTATCTATCTATCTATCTATCTATCTATCTATCTGTGTGTGTGTGTGTGTGTGTGTGTGTGTGTGTGTGTGTGTGTGTGTGTGTGTGTGTGTGTGTGAGTCAGGTAGTCTAGTGGTTAGAATGTCTGCTTTGGATGCAGGCTGTTGCGGGTTTGAACCATGGCAGAGTCATACCAATCAGAGATAAAAATGGTTCTAGCAGCTGCCTCAATTGGTACCCAACATTAAGTGGTTAGTGTTATGAATAGTTGGTCTGATTTTAAGGTCCATAAAGTGACTGGGTGGAAAATGATGCTACATTTCTGTGAGATGGTGCCCCAGTGCTAAGCAGTGCTATAAATTATCACATTTTCTTAGAGATATGACCCCTTATAGGCAAACCAGTTAAGATCAGATATTAGTGATTTCGACCAAATATATGTACAACATCTATCCAGCTTATGAACTTCACTTGTCTATCTTTTACTTGTCTATCTAAAGAATATACTTGTCTCTCTTAAGAATTTCACTTGTCTATCTTAAGAATTCCATTTGTCTATGTTAAGAATTTCAAATGTCTGTCTATCTATAGAATTTCACTTGTTGAAATAATTTTACTTGTCTTTCTTAAGAATTTCAAGTGTCTGTCTATCTAGAGAATTTCACTTGTCTATCTTAAGAATTTCACTTTTTTATGTTAAGAATTTAAAATGCTAGTCTATATTAAGACTTTTAAATGTTTCTCTATTTTGAGAATTTCACTTGTCAATCGTGAGAATTTCACTTGTCTATCTTAAGACTTTCAAATGTCTGTCTATCTTGAGAAGTTTACTTGTCTATCTGCAGAATTTCAAATGTCTGTCTATCTAGAGCAATTCACTTGTCTATCTTAAGCATTTTACTTTATCTTAAGAATTTCAAATGTCTATCTAAATAAATTCACTCGTATATCTTGAAAATTTCACTTGTCTATCATATGAATCGCAAACATATGTCTTTCTTAAGAACTTTACCTGTCTATCTATCTTAAAAATTTCAATCATCTATCATAAGAGTTTCACCTGTGTATCTTAAGAATTTAAATCAACTGTATATCTTTATAAGTTTCACCCGTCTCTGTCCAATCAAGAAAAGGAGCAATGTTTATCTTCAATTATTGTTGTTGTTGTTGAAAAGATGTGACTTTAAACACAATGATGTTTTCTTTTGTTTAGATTTGAAGTATTTATCCTCCAATTGCCAACTAGACTGCAACTATAATCTATTACATCATCAATTTAAAATAAAACTCTACTGTATTAAGGTGCCAATCTTGTATTGGTCATAATTGAAGATTAAAGCAAATAACCTCAGTCATCTATTTAAACAGTGTACAAAACTGCTACAGATGTACTTAAAAGTACTTTAGTAGTTTTTAAATTTGGAACAAAAATAAATTGGATAGCATCAGTTTATTATTCAAGGTCAAATACTAATGTATTTTGGAATTAGATCATATTATAATTTAGGGAAATAAAGAAAATGATGCAAATATATGCATCTATTTGATATTAATTTTTTTCTGTTTTCTTTTTCACTTTGGTGATGTTAATGCATATCTTTGAAAACATTTTTTGATGATAATGCAAGTTCAATCAATTGAGATGTAAATTTGTATATGTAGATCACTGTCAACATATCATCAGTAGTTATAATTCAACCTTTTCTGCCATTCTAGACTGCTCCATTTGATTAGATAGATGCTGGAATCATTTGATCACCATGCAAATTGTTTTACATTGCATGAATGGTTTAAAAAAGTCTTACATTTTTAGGTCTTCATTTAAATTTGTCACACATGACAGCAATATCTTAAAAATGTAGGAAATTGTGTCATTCCCTTGTGTAAGAAAACTTTATATTGGACACACCTATTTGGAAAAAATAACAAAACATGCACATTTTACTGAATTGTTTGACCCAAGCAACAATGTCAGAGAAATTACCTAAATTTAAACTGTGACCAATAAAACACAGCCTAATGTAAACACTTTTTAATGACACCTGTCGTGCTTGATAGATCGACGGATGGACTGAAATCATCATTCATTTAGTCACAGCTAAACTGTAATTAAGCAAACAATGCATTTCTTCCTACGTTTGGGAGTTCTTGAAAACAAAGATTTTATGTACTTGTACATAAATAAAAACTGAAACAAATTTACCTATTTCCAAGTCTAAAGGTGTGTCTCCTGCAGCAGCTTTGTTCCTAGAATTGGTTGTCACTCAGAAATGTTTTGGGGAACATTTTCATTTAGCGGGATAGTTTTTTAATTGTCTCAGTGGTTGTCCATGATTTAAAGTTATAATGGAGAATGCAGAATAATTGTTTCCAGTGCAAAGTTCTGTGATCAAAGGACATATTATAGGAGAAGAAAAGACAAAATCCAGACCTTAGAGTTAACTAACCTTGATTTCAGACCCATCCTCACTGAAACTTCTTGGCCTGGCAATGATATTAAGATGTTCCATGAGTAGCAAAATATGTTCTTTGTTGTCATGGAGATCTGGGTATTTTTCCTTTGTCCAAATAGCATCTTGAAGTGAGAAGAGAATAAATATTAGTAAAACATTGGGAATCCATACCAAGCTCTATAAAACATTGGGAATTCATTCCAACCTCAAAGAAACATTAGGGATTCGTGGAAAACTATAGAAAACATTAGGGATTCATGCTATGCACTATAATACATTAGGTATACATGCAAAAGCTCTATAAAACATTAGGGATTCATGCCAACATTGCCAAGCTCTATAAACATTAAGAATTCATGCCAACCCATATAAAACATTAGGAATTCAATCTCGATTAAACATCAGGGATTCAGGTCAAGCTATATAAAACATTAGGGTTTCATGCTCGATAAAACATCAGGGATTCATGTCAAGCTTGATAAAAAGTAAGGGATTCATGCCAAGCCCTAAAAAAGTTTAGGGATTCATGCCAATCTCTGTAAAACATTCCGTATTCATGCTAATCTCTGTAAAACATTCGGGATTCATACCAACATTGCCAAGCTCTATAAACATTAAGAATTCATGCCAACCCGTATAAAACATTAGGTATTCAATCTCGATAAAACATCAGCGATTCATGTCAAGCTCTAGAAAACATTGGGAATTCATACCAACCTCAACAAAACATTAGGGATTCATGCCAAGCTCTAGAAAAGATTTGGGATTCATGCCATGCACAATAAAACAATAGGTATTCATGAAAAAGCTTAATAAAACATTAGGGATTCATGCCAACATTGCCAAGCTCTATAAAAATAAAGGATTCATGCGAATACCTATGAAACATCAGGGATTCATGATCGATAAAACATTAGAGATTCATACCAAGCTCTATAAAACATTATGGATTCATGCTTGATAAAACATTAAGGATTCATGCCAAGCTCTGACAAACAATAGGGATTTGTGACAAGTTCTATAAAACATTAAGAATTCATGCCAAGCTCTAACAAACATTAGAGATTCATGCCAAGCTCTATAAAACATTAGGGATTTATGCCAAGCTGTATGAAACATTGGGCTGAAATGACACTAATTAATAATGACCCTTAGGAAGAAGTTAAAAGTTATCCACATCCTGGTATGGAACCATCAGCAATTAATAAAGGGTATATCAGCAATGATTATGGCACAAAATGTGGAAACCTTCACAACAAGCTTAATCAACTGGCACTCTGACATCAAATGGACATAAAATTTAATATGAAGTGCTGATGGTTGGAAAATGGATGGAATATAGACAGAGGTACTCCAAATAGACTTTGGGCCATGACATAAGGTTGCACTGCCATGTTATTAGACTGCATTGCTTTAGCCAATTCAGCTACATATGTGGTAGATAACAACATCACATGTACTACAGTAGCACAAACACACAAATATGGATAGGCAGAATTACAAGTGCATGCTAACTTTTCAAAATATGGGGAAAACTTTTACATCATAAAATACCCATTTGGATAAATTAATATCAAATATAATGAGGAAACACATTTGAAAATCTAATACAATACGAAATTTACAAACCAATCAGTTCTTGAGAAAGTTTTCCACTCTTGTTAAACATATCCCACTTCTCAGCAACAGCTGGGACATTTCGCAGGACAAACATCTCAGCAGTGATGAGTGACTTGAGGGCATCAATCATCCATTGTGGTACCAAGACAATCTTGTCTTTCAATACTTCTATGCTGTATATGAAAGCAAAAAGTATAAATGATACAAAGTGTTTCAACTTTCATGTTTCTTTTGTATTCATTGAAAATAGTAAATGAGTACTGCAGAGGCCTGAACCAGATATTTGCACTTTCTTTCTGTAATCACTGATCTTTTATATGAAAGCATTAATAATCCCTTGTATCATTTTCTTTAGGATGCAAGGGAAAGTTTTTATGTACAAATTTAATGTTGCATACACCTGCATAATGTAAAAAATCACTAAAAATATAAAACACATCAACAAGGTCAGAAAGGTATATATATTTGTATAGATTTAATAAAGCAACACATAAGAATACAAAATTCACTTGACCGGACAAGTCGGTGGAAATACATAGAATGAAAAGTTCATGCACCTCTCCCCCACATTTATACATTCAATTGTCATGTCTGAAAGCTATTTTTGAGAACATGTATTATGTTCACAGAGCAAGCACAAGAACTTTCCCATGTTGATAATTTAGAAAAATATTGTGTACTTAATAGCTTGATGCTATTAAAAATAGTTGTCATCCAGGCAGTTTTTGAGATATTATACTTGGGTTGAACCAAAGTGCCTACTGCTATAAGTGGCTTATCTCTGCTTTCCAAATGACTATTAGTATTTCACTAGCTAAATAAGGTGCACTGACTACATGAGGTGTACATGCCTTACACCTGTGACTTTCAAGAACACCACAAGCTGGAAAGTCTAAATTCAAAACTATTTCAATATCTTTAATTATTTCATAAGAATACCTGAAACATTCACACTATAGTCTTAAGATATTTGCCAGTGATCAATATATACAAAAGTGTCCCCTGCGACCTCAAGCATTCTGTGACAAATAATTTCTGCCAAAAGTGTTGTACATATCAAAATATTTACACATTATATAGCAAAATTGTATGAAGGAAATTATATCTGATGTAAAATAAAAATTGTATTAATCTTTTAAAAGATGACCACATTGCAGAAAAAATCATTGCATTGTGTATGCTTTGTGCAAAGATGGCCTTCTTGAAAAGAATCCATATCTTTAGTTTATTACATAATAATATCTCAAAATGTCACACCGTAGACTTAAGAATTTTCCAGGGGCTAATATCTGAAACTGTCCGCTGTCACATTAGTATATTCCACTTATGAGTTGTCCATTGATTGAAAATTATATGTGGTCTTGTTAGATTTGTGTAAGTGTTTTGATTATTTGGATGTAATTTGATTTCATACTAAACATACAATATATAAGCAGAATCTCTCTGTCACATATTACAACAGTTAACTTGCCATAATGTGGTTTGTCGTATTTTCAAATAGTTTAACATCATTGTTCTGGAAATGTTTCCTGGAAATATTTCTAAATCTAAATTTAATGCAATGCTGTATGGGAAACAGGTGTATCAGAAAAAATTAACTATATCCATCGTAGGGACAACTGTAGCCCAAATTATTTATATGAAAAAGTATGATGTTAATCTGCCATCATAGCAAACATTGTAGCCCACACTACAAATGTGATTGTCTAATATTAATCTGCAATTCATACTGACATCCATTGTCCAGACTACATATGTGAATGGTTAATATTAATCTGCAATCAATGCAGCCCAGATTATAGATGTGAATGTCCAATATTAATCTGCAATCATACTGACAACTGTTGCCATGACTACATATGTAAATATTTGATATTAATCTGCAATCATACTGACATTAGTTGAAAGGACTACATATGTAAATATCTGATATTAATCTGCAATCATACTGACAACTGTTGCCAAGACTACATATGTAAATATTTGATTTTAATCTGCAATCATATTGACAACTGTTGCCACGACTACAGACTGAATGTCTAATATTAATCTGAATCATATTGACAGTAGAGCAGATTTGACATGTCAGTGATCTGTCGTAGTGACCAACATAGACCAATCAGCCACCTGGCACCCAATATTAGACAATTAGGCAACCATATCAGACAATATATAACCATATCAGACAATAGGTAACTATAGCAGACAATAGCTAACCATATTAGACAATATATAACCATGACAGACAATAGATAACCATAACAGACAATAAATAACCATATCAGACAATAGATAACTATGACAGACAATAAATAAAATTAACAGACAATAAATAACCATATATCAGACAATATATAACCAAATCAGACAATGGATAACCATATCAAACAATAGTTATCTATATCATAAAATAGATAACCATATTAGACAATATATAACTATATCAGACAATAGATAACTATATATCAGACAATAGGTAACTATATCAGACAATAGATAACCCTATCAGACAATAGATAACCATATCAGAAATTAGGTGACCCTATCAGACAATATATCATCATTTGTTAAAACAACAATACGAACAGCTCTCACACATTTGTTAAAGACAATTCTCTTGAGCTTTACTTAAATAATAAAAATCATTTAATGAATTTCAGCAGTGGTCAAATGAATTGCCTGACTAATATCATTTAAAACATTTGAAAGGGCTTCCTGCCAGAAACTTTTCTGTACAGTTTGATAGAATTCTTGTGAGTAGGTTATTTTTAGAATGAGTAATCTAAAGGCATTAATTTCTGTAAAAATATTCAATGCGGCTTTTTTTGATTGGAGATCAGAATGATGTTTCAAAATTTAAATTCCAATGCAAACTTAGTCATTCCATTTTCACACATCATTTCAAGATTTATCTATCTTTGTAAGACAGCAATATTTATTAGTGAATTGGTATCATTGTATTAGTTTGGAAGACCTTTATGATGTAATGGCAGCAATATTTATCAGTGATTCAGTATAATTGCATCAGTTTTGAAGACCTTTGTGAATTAAGCTGATGCATTTCTGAGAAGTTGTTTGAAGTGGCCATATTAGTTGCCTGATTAATATAATTTGTAAAAACTGAAAAGGGCTTCTTGCCACAAAGACTTCTGTACAGTTTGATATAATGCTGGTGAGTGCTTTTTTTAAATAAAGTACTCAAAACACATTTTGTTTCTTTATACATTTTTCGATATGGCTTTATTTGAAGGGAAATTCAAATGATGTTTTAAAATTTAAATAGTAATGCATATTTGGTCAAAAAATGTTCAGACCCTTTCCACAAATTTAAAGATTTATATATGTAGTAAATGGGTATCATTTGCTTGAATGGATTTCTATTTTTATAACAGTAATGTTGTCCATACTGGACATCATATGAGTACCATCTGTGCCATCTTTAACAGTTTTCGCTAGATGCTTTCTCTCAAATGGATCAAATGAATGTTAAAAGTTTTTGAAAGTAATTTTTTAAAAATATTTATATATTTCTTGCAATAGTGCTATAATAGTATTTGACTTCATTAGGTGCAATTAAACATCATATATACTGCTATTGTCTATTGTCATTTAAAGGTTTAAAAGTGTTATTTAAGACTTATAAAAAGAACCCCAAAAATGATGTTAAACTGAGAAATTGAAATTAATTTTAACTATAAATGAATGTAAAGTACACTTAAAATCCAATTACATGAAACATAATTCTTGCTATTCGTACCCCAAGAATCATAATATTCATTTTTAGACTCCAGTGCTGACTGTTTAAACATGTTAATAATCCTATTGTCCTTTTGTCTTCAAAGTGTTTTTGTTTGCTGTATGCCATTGTTAGAAAATGATAAAACTGCCACTTTGATAATTCAGGCATTTTGCATAAAAATATGGACAGATTAAAGTATCTTAAGTACGTGTACTATTATAAAAACTCGATTAGTTTCATGACCATCTCCAATAAATTTAATATGAGGTAATATTGTTAAATATAGTCTGGTTCCATAAACAACTTCACTAGATCTAATGCATGTATTCGGTACTATTGTAAAAGATAGTTTGGTTCCTACTATTGTAAAAGCTAGATTGGTTCCTAGACCAGCTTTACTAAATCTAATGAGGTTCTATTGTAAAAGCTGGATTGGTTCGCTGACCAACTCTACCTAATCTAATGAGGCACTATTGTAAAAGATAGATTGGTTTCTTGACCAACCCCATTAAATCTAATATGAAACACATCTTCTTATCAAACATGGGCAAGGGGAAATATAAGATTAAATTATAAGGGTTGGCAAGTGTGATATTATTATTACATGTTTAAGTTTTACTGAGACTATTATTGCCAATTCGAATATTGTATATTATTATTGAGATTATTAGAGATTATTATTGCCAATTCCCATTATATATAAAAACACGAAATAGTTTACAAGAGTAAACTATTGTTATTTCATGTAGAGCTAATTAAATTATGTCACTGTAGTAAAAATCATAATAGCTTAAATAAGCTTAAATGTACTCTAAAAATGTAACACTCAAAACCAAATATCAGAGTAAATTTATTCTTGTAAACTGATTGTGTCTGAAGTGAGAGGAATTTTATATCTGTTTCAAGTAATTTTATGTTCCTTTTTCAATCTCGACAACAGTAATTATCTGCATTTATCATCTCAAGTCATTTAAAGAATGATATGCTCTCATTAGTCTCAATAAAAGTAATTATCTGGGTTAATCATATCAAGTCATTTAAAGAATGATATGCTTTCATTAGTCTCAATAAAAGTAATTATCTGCAATTATCATCTCCACTGTCACTTAAATACATATTTATGAATCAGGGCAAGTACATAAACGCAAAGGAAAACAACCCCAATCTTACCTGAAGTAAAGGATTGAGCCAATGTCATTCTGAAATTCAAGAAATAAATCCAATTCTTCTTTGGGTATAGGAACATCTTTTGCTTGATTGAAAGCTTCCAAAAGGGTCCGATGTATCACCTATAGACAACAATTTATAAGTTTAATTCATTTTATACAATCATTTTTAAAAATTATTTTCTATATTCATTAATTTTCTTTGTAATTCTCTCTCTCTCTCTCTCTCTCTCTCTCTCTCTCTCTCTCTCTCTCTCTCTCTCAGGATGAATATAGGGAACAATTATGTCACCTATCATGTCACTAAACAAACAACTCTCTGTCTGTCTCTCTCCATCTATGTATGATCATGTAAATTTGTTATTCAGAGCCAAGCCGTCTATAATAATCATACTATAACTCTCTCCCTCTCTTTCTCTCTCTGACAAACATAGGTTGACTATTGGAAGCTAATCTGTTATTTTTCATCACACTAAACCCCATGATACCCATATAGGTAACTATTGGGACATATCACACATGTCTGTTATTATCAGCCTAAGTTCCCCCACCACCAACACCACCACTCATGGAGCTATGTTGTTAGTTATGATCTCACTTAAAATACCTTTCTCGGAACCTCCCAACTCCCCCTCTATGACAATAATGAAGGTTGATTATTGGGACATATCATAATACTTAGCATCACACAAAACTCTCTCTCTCTATCTCTCTGATTCTTAATCTCTGTCTATCTCTGTATCTCATACAGGATTAATATAGTGAGCAATTATGTCACCTATGTCACTGAGCAAAACACCCCCCTCTCTCTCTCTCTGGAATACTAATAAAGGTTGATTACTTGCAGCTATGCTCTCAATTATCACACTAAGCAACCCACTCTCTCTCTCTCTCTCTCATATAAAATGAATATAGGGAGCTATTATGTTACTGAACAATGCTATCTCCCCCCATCTCTCTCTCTCTCTCTCTCTCTCTCTCTCTCTCTCTCTCTCTCTCTCTCATATAAAATGAACATAGGGAGCTATTATGTTACTGAACAATGCTATCTCCCCCCATCTCTCTCTCTCTCTCTCTCTCTCTCTCTCTCTCTCTCTCTCTCTCTCTTGAACACTTATAAAGGTTGAATCCTCCTCGCAGGTATGCTCTCAATTATCACACTAAGCAACTCTCTCTCTCTCTCTCTCTCTCCATGAAATTAATGAAGTTAGATGAATGGCAGCTATGATGTCAGTTACCATCACACTAAACTTTGCCCCCACATCCTACTCTTCATATATGACATCCATGAATAAAGTTAATAAATTGTATTGCTTTGTGAGTGAGGAAATGGCATGTAAATCAATGAATCACTAAAACCTAAGGCACAGTGGCATAATTAGATGTAACACTACAAGCATATATTTTGGGAGTGGGGTGGGAATATATCCATAGTTACATTCAAACAAATCTATATATCCTTGGCATGCATTCCTTGTAGCCTCTAACATGAATTCCATACAGTGTGAATCTTGATACCAATAGTGATAATGTAATTTACATTGTAAATCTGGACACCAGTAAAGAAAAGTCTTTACATTGTGAATCTGGACACCAGTAGTGATAATGTTCTTTAAATTGTGAATCTGGACACCAGCGATGAGAATATTCTTTGGATTGTGAATCTGGACACTAGCAGTAAACATATCCATTACATTGTGAATCTGGACACCAATAGTGATAATATTTTTTGCATTGTAAATCTGGACACCAGTAGTAATATTATTCTTTATATTGTGAATCGGGACACTAGCAGTGAAAATATTCTTTACATTGTTAATCTGGACGCTAGTAGTGATAATAGCATCAATTTTCTTCACGCTACAAGCTAATGGAATTAAAAATGAATTCAGACAATCTACATATGCATGTACATTATCTAGTTGCATTTGTCCATTGCAAGCTTTGCTTGCTACCAAAAGCTAAAATGTTTCTGACAAAAAGCTTTCTTCAAAATAATTAGGATTTAACAAATTGTCACAGTAACATGAAAATCTAATCAGGTTATTTACATGTAAATTCAAATATTTCAATCAAAAACATCCAGTGGTGTCTGCATAATAACACTAACAAGGATTGTTGACAAACAATTACATGTCCAAGATGTCAAGAAATATATACAAAAGTTGAAAAAGTGTCTTGGAATGATCATACAAGTTCACCAATCATTTACAAATGGATAGAAATATCACACAATACCAGTATACATAACTAACTAAAGTGTCTTTAAGTCAAGGATCTCATCAAGTCTTTGGTCCCCAAACGGCATTTATGTCTAGCTCAAGATGCTTTTATTTAGTGATCCTAACATGGTTTTGCTCTCCTAAAGGTACATACAGGTAAGGCTAACTCGTTTGTATTTTAGTAATTAATTCCAACAAGGTTTTTGTCCTCAAAAGATATACATGTATATAGCTAATTTGTGTGTATTTTAGTCAATAATTCCAACCAGGTTATGTTCCCCCATAGTTATTTATAGCTAACTCGAGTGAATATTAGTCATTTATTCTAACAAGGTTTTGGTCCTCAAAAGATGTACATATAATTAGGTAACTCATGTTTATTTCAGTCATTATTTCCAACAAGGTTTTAGTCCTCAAAAGATACACATGTATATAGCTAACTCGTGTGTATTTTAGTCATTAATTCTAACACGGTTTTGCTCCCTCCAAATTATATATAGCTAACTCGTGTGGATTTTAGTCATTAATTATAACAAGGTTTTGGTTCCCAAAAGATATATATTGCAAACTCGTATGGATTTTAGTCATTAATTCTAACAAGGTTTTGGTCGCTTCTCCTCCCCCCCCCCCCAGAAAGTATGCATGTCTAACTTGACTGACTTTGTCTCAGTAATGCAAATAAGGTATTGATCCTCCAAAAGTAACATGTCTAACTCAAGTCACTTTTACTCAATGATGTTAAGAAGGTGCTGGTCCCTAAATATGTCTAAATCATGTGACCTTTACTTAATTAAGTTAAGAAGATTCTGGTCTGTAAATATGTCTAACTCAAGTGACATTTACTCTATTATGTTACGAAGGTTCTGGTCCCTAAATATGTCTAACTTAAGTGACTTTTACTTAACTATATTAAGACGATTTGATCCCTAAACATGTCTAACCCAAGTCTCTTTTACTCCGTAATGTTATTAAGGTTTTGGTCTCTAAAAAGTACAGTAATTCAAAAATGTTTAACCAAAATTTAGAATTGCTTTAATGACCAGACACCATAAGCAGATGTTCTTAATAAGAATCCAAACAGTGCTAAAAAGATTTTTGTTAGAAGTCTTAATCCAAATGCTCTTCCACAGTAACAAAAGTTTCACTTAATTTCTTTGTGGCCATAAGACTAGAAGATTGAGACATTTTCTGATCTTGTTGCATCTTTACTAGTCCTTTGGCAACATATGTATAACCTTTGGTCTTTTGAATTTGTACTTATCTTTTGGCAACATATGGATAACCTTTGGACTGTTGACACTATAAATTAACTGCTGGGTGATGAAACAATTATTAATATTCTTACAGCATATAATTTCAAGTTACTTGTATCAGTGGCCATAGCAGATGCAACATCAACTCCTTTTACATTTTAGAAAAATCAGATATCATTGGATGTCATTTGGTAAAATCTCCATGCCAACATGCTCACCCATTTTGTGCTAGTAGTGATTGATTTTCAGGATGACCATCGTAGCAATCATATTTGATAAAAGATGGGCACCATTTGAGCTTAGGACATATTAGATCTATAAACTCATTTTGTAATTAATATGACTATCAAATGCTGAAGAAAGTAATCAATGATTTAAAGCTGCAATGGTTACAATACTGGCTGTCACTTCTGCATCATTTTCATTCAGGACCAACCCATGACAACATAACATTTCCTTCAGGAGGAAACGCTATAATACTAGTTTCAAGATGGCTGCCTTGATGGCATTATCAAACTGGCATTCTGCTTGGGAGCAAGAATAATAAAAATTTCAAGATGACTGTTACGATAGCAGTACTTTTTATTTAGGACCAACTAAACTTTATAACATGCCTTCTGAAAATACAATGTCTAGATGCACATTATGTCCATTTAGCACCAAACAGATATTGGGATGAATGTGCATGTAAAATTTCGCTGCAATCCTACAAGCAGTCTAGACAGAATATAATTAAGTTGTACAAATGGACAACAGGCCATCCTATAAGCTCTTCTAGTATGTGACCAGTAGAGCTATGCACTAAAATCTACATAGATCACCTTCCAATGACCATGCTATGGATGTAAATTTAAAATATGTTGTGCTATAGTATTAACAGGTAGAAAGCAGCTAAGTAATATGCCCCCTTCAACTATAGTTGTCATGGTATACACTATAAAAGTTGATTTGTTTTTTACATTGCATTTGTAAACATGTACCTTGATTCCAGCAGCCTTGAGCCTCATCAACTCTCTTTCCAGAAGGATCCAACGTGCAGGTACCTCCTCTTCCCAGTATGGTTGCTGAGATGCAACATCTACAATCTTCTGCTTCAGAGCCACCAATTTGCTATCTACAACTGTGTTGTTAATGGCAAAGTCCTCATCAACCAAGTGAAACCTGGTAGGTTTATCCTTGAGATAAGAACGGATCTCTCTGAAGTATCTCTCGCATACCTCATGACGATACGTCTATAACAGAAGGAAGATCAGAACAAAGTGAGTGTAGGAAAACCCACCAGCAGCTGAGTCAGAAAAGAAATCACAGAAAGATTATTCTTTTCTTAATTGTTAGTGTTTGCAGCAATATCTGATGGTGATGGCACAAAATGTTTATATGCCTTATATTAAATTAATAAAATTGTATTGAGCACGTTTAGAGAAGAAATCACTACAAGATTCCCTACATTTAGTAACAGTGTCCCTATCAGAGGGAAGATCAGTATTTTCTTTAAATTGAAGCAGTCTTTATGCCAAGATGCTTCGCTCTAATATGATCACATTCCATTCAACAGTCATGGAGAAAAAGTTTAATTTGTTTTGGTTTTCAGTATTTGGGATGTTCAAGAAGATGTGTCCATACTGTTGCAATCTATCTAAAGAGCATCGACTATGAAACCCTTTAGATTTGGGACTGGATAAATATATGCTGGATGCTTTTCATTCCACCTTTTTCCGGATTGTTCCATGCATAGGTTCGCTACAGAGTATACCTATTCACCTTAATACTGAAGGGTTAAGTAATCATTAAGTTTGGATTAGCCTATTCTATTGAGATTAGTCTGTCAATATATAAAGCCTGCCCAAAATGGAATTGTCAGTGATGATATTAACTAGGAAAACCCATACTGCTATGCATATATTTGATCCTTAGTTATATTTTGAAATAACTGAAAGCAACAAATGAGCATGCTCTTTTCATATAATGTGTCCTTCCACCAATGACATGAATTCACTAATAGTTTCAGCTCAAAATTATTAATCAGTAATGAGGGCATAATCCATTGCTTGCCATACACAATTGTCATTCCCTAAAACTGGACCTGGACAAAAAACCACCAGCCATAAGCCACGTGAGACTCTTCCATTTATTTAGATTATTTATTTAGATGTGACATAATATCAGAAACCAGAACTGTGTGTTCATGTGTGTAATGCTTCAATCATTACTGGGGTAATATTATCATTTACATCGCGCTATAGTCTCAATAATCAGTGAACCAGGACTATGGGAACTGCTGGCATATTGCTGCGAACCTGAAGGCAATATAATTCTCAGACGGAATGCGAATCTTTGAGCAGATTAAATATACTGTTCAGATGATCTTCAAATCACACTTGTGAGGAAGACATCCTGTTCACAAGCCTTCTTAGCTTGATGTATTTGACATAGCAGATAAACAAATTAAAGCAATGGAGTGTAAAATGGTCATATACAAGTACTGTACATTACAACCTGCAAGAAGGAGAAAGATCAAACTGGGGTCTGCACACAGACTTGAACGGAGGAGGGTCTGCAAGAAAAATCTAAATATTTCAGATGAATAGAGGGATTAGGTGAGCTCAGTCAGCTAATTCCAGGTTTCAGAAGGCCATAATTTGTAATATACACCTGGGAACATCTGACACATTCTAAGTGAGTGTACTGTGGGTCCTTGTTATTGCAACACTGCCACTGATTGTTCTGAGGTTATTCAGAAATATGAAATAATGACAATATAATTAAATGGCAGGCATGCACTCACCTACAGTATATACCAAGTATATCCCTATTATGCAGAAAGTAAATAAATGATGACTCATTTTACACGTCTTTTTCTGTTTTTCACTGTAACCTTTTATTGAATAAAAAATACAAACACACATTAAAAAGAAAAGACTAAATATTGTTTTTACATTTATACCAACTCTATCAATTTAAAATGTAGATGGATGGATTGATGGACGGACATACATACAGATAGACAGAAAGATAGATAGATAAATACACACACACCTCTGGAATCTTATCCACATGAGTCCCAACCAGGAAAACAGCAGGGATGCCAGATTGAGGGGATGGTGTACAGGAATGTATCAAATTCATCCATGTGTCAATTGTCTCTAAAGATGAAACAGTACACATTATTTAAGTAAGTTTCTTTTATAATAATAATAATAATAATAATAATAATAATAATAATAATAATAATAATAACATACATGCCAGATGAAGTACACCAAGTTAAACATCCCAATCCATCTAAGAAAAGTACATCAAAGAAACATCTTAATGTACATCAGTGCAATAAATGAGAATTATAAAGGTGATTTTAATGTTTGTGATGATATTTACCCCAGATATAAAATTTGAAACATGAGTATTTCCTTTGTTGGAATAGCGTTAATTGTTGCTGTTGTTGCTGTAGGGTTTAACACCATTATTCAGCACAAGACAGGCTATACATGGCAACCATTATAACTGTTGGAGGGTGATCCATAGAACACAATGGGAAGAACCACCAATAAAAGATAAGCTACTGGCAAGCTTTCTCATGTATTCACACTAGAGAATATTAATAATGTGTGTGTGTGTGTGTGTGTGTGTGTGTGCGTGTGACTGGATTTAACAATGTAAATTTAACAATTTTCCAGTTATATCACTATGATGTCTCATTCTTTAGTGTGGCAGTTTATAATGAGATATAGTTCAAGGGAATCATGCCACATACATCTAGCATGATGTCCTGCTCTGTCACATTATCCTTACACCAGGTCAACCAGTCCTAGTACTAACTTATGCTCGTATGATTTATATAAGTCGTTGGTATGACTCAGCTGGGGTTCAAACCCATACCCTGCTGAATCTGAGGCAGAAGTTTTAACCACTTAGGCCATGAGAGCCATGACATATTAGGTGTGATTCATTTTGGAAGAATATGATTCAAGAAGAAATATGCATTCAACTCTGCAAGCAGCAAAAGTAATTTTCAAAATTCCAGGTTTTACTTTTTCAAGCACAGCATTAAGGGTGGCATTACACATACTGCAAACATATATACATTAGTGTTTGTGAAGTATGCAATATCCGTCGAAAAAGGAGCACCATTTGTATGTAGCATATTTCACAATGTTGCATATTCGACAATGTAGCATATTCGATATGCTGGACTGAACATTGTGATTAGTTATCTTTATTCTAAATGTGCTATCAAAATCTTGTTAAAACAATAATTATTAACTGACCAATGCTAAGATTATGGTTGTCTTAAAAAAACTCAGTTCTCACCAGGGTTTTCTCAGTGATAAAAGCTGGAGAAAGTGAACTCAGATCTCCATCATGTCAGCATGTATCCATCTGGCATTTCATCATGTACCTGATTATTCCTGGTGATTATCATATCAGAGACCTATAGTAGGAAGCTAGTTATTGGAGGTATCAATGCCTGAAGTGGTATAATGTGTTCTTGGACACAGTACCATGTGAAAAATTTCCATTTAGCTAATAGTACACTTGTAAAGTGCACAGCCATCTTGCACAAGTGATTCTCCAACCAACAGGACTTGAGAATTGTTTGCACCAGAAGGCTCATTTAATATAGTCCAAATTTACAGATTCAGCAGATCTGGATTGGATGAAAACACCTTCCATCATGGTTGCTTGAGCAGATGAAAGGGTATCTCTATCTCTCTGGGCATTTACATTGGATGATTGCTGAGGTCATTGACTAAAGATTTTAACACTCAGATTAGAGTAATCAGAATGAACCAACACTTTTAATCCCATATCATCTGTAGTGTTGGAGGTTAAGCATACTCATTCAGACTGTTCCAGTCAATGGAAATCACAAGTAATGCCCTGAAGCCTTTTAGATAAAAGATTTGTGAGACTAAAGTAGAGAGTTTGCCACTCCACCTGGTTGCAAGTATGTCCAACAATGGTCAATCCCATCAGGCACATATCTGAATGAAAACAATGGGAGAATGAGACGAATTCAATTTTATTGGGTTGATTCCACCATGAACCAAGGAGCATGCATGAATCGAGTACACTTTGGTCACTGCCAGGATGCAGAATATTATTTGCCTTTGGAAGCAGAACCAGCCATGAATCAAGGTTAAGATACAATGTGTACAATTTTATTGCTCTTTTCTGGAGAAAGTTGTTGATTCTTTGCTGCAAAGTAGCAACTTTTAAGTGGGTCTACAAGGATGTTTAAAGCTGCAGAAACTCTGGACAAATACAAAGATGTGCTGAAAATGATTTGGAGTCCACGGTCTGATCCATCAATGATTGTCAGAAATCTTGTCCCATTCAGCAGTACTTTGGAATATTCTGGTCTCCTCCTATTGGGATCTGTGATAAGGGCATCATGAAAATGGACCTTATTCAGGTAGAAGGCTTTTGAGGAGAAAAATGATTGCCCTCAATCTGACACTAGGTATCTGATGACATTCTAGGTAGGTACTTCATGAAATTCTAATTAGGTATTTGATGACAAGCTAATTAGGTACTTGTTGACAAACTAGATAAGTACTTGATGACATTCTAATTAGGTACTTGATGACATTATAAGTAGGTTCTTGATGACAAGCTAGATAAGTACTTGATAACATTCTAGATAGGTAATTGATGACATTATATATAGGTACTTGGCATTCTAGATAGGTACTTGATGACATGATAAACTAAGTTACTTGGTGACATGCAGTATAGGCACTTGATGATATTCTAAAATGGTACTTGATGACATTCTAGATAGGTACTTGATAACATGCTAGACAGGTACTTGACATGTTAATTAGGTACTTGTAAACATTCTTGATATGTACTGCATCACATGCTAGATAAGTACATTATAACTTGCTAGATAAGTAAATGATTACAATGTATATATGTACTTGATGACATTCTAGATAGGTACTTGATAACAAGCAAATTAGATAGTTGATGATATCCTTGATAGGTATTTTATAACATTTAAGATAGGCACTTGATCACATACTAGATTGGTACTTCATGACAAACGAATTTGGTACTTCATGACATTCTAGATAGGCAATTGATGACATGCCAAATAGTTACTTGGTGACAAGCTAAATAGTTAATTGGTGACATGCTAGATAGGTAAGTTTTTACATTATATATAGATAGTTGATGACATTCTAGATAAGCATTTGATTCCATGCTAGATAGATACTTGATGACATTTTAGATAGGTATTTGATGAAATGCTAGAAAAGTACTTGACATTCTAGACAGGTACTTGATGACAAGCTAATATTTTATATAGGTACTTCATGACATCTAAGATAGGTACTTGATGACAAGCTAGACTGGTATAGGACCTGATGACATGCTAAATAAGGATAAGGTAGGTAGGGACATGGCAGGTACGGAAATACATCATGATAGAATCAAAGAGTCTTTTCTACTATTAAAATATAAAGGTTAGCATGTGCTGATGATACTATATCTTAATTCATTAAGACATTTAAATCTTTTGACTCGTCTGTATCTGAACTCATTATGGCTTTTAAATCTTACCTGACGTTTCACTTGTCTGTATCTGAATTCATTATGGCTTTTAAATATTACCTGACTTTTCACTTGTCTGTTCCCGAATTCGAGATGGCTTTAAAATCTTACCTGACTTTTCACTTGTCTGTATCTCAATTCATTAAGGTTTTAAAATCTTACCTGACTTTCCACTTGTCTTATCTGAGTCTGTATCTTAATTCATTAAGGCTTAAAAACTTACCAACCTTTTAACTTGTCTGCATCTGAATTAAAAGCTTTTAAATCTTACCTGATTGTTTACTTGTCTGTATCTTAAATTCATTGAGGCTTCTATATCTTACCTGACTTTTGACTTGTCTGTATCTTAAATTCATTGAGACTTCTATATCTTACCTGACTTTTGACTTGTCTGTATCTAAATTAAGGCTATTAAATCTTTAATGACATTTGACTCAACCCTATCTGAATACATTAAGGGTTTAAAATCTTACGTGACTTTTTATTCATTCCGTTCTGAATACATTAAAGCTTCAAAATCTTATCTGACTTTTGACTGATCTGTGTCCTGATTTTGTTTCAATTGGTGCCAGAATAAAATGTCTCAAATATTCTTTTTCTTTTACATCTTATGCATGGAGTCAGTTTTTACTTTGTGACTTGTGGGTACATAATTATCTGTCTGCTGTCTCAGTATCAATAGTCCCAGCCAAACATACTTTACTTACCCTGAACCTGACACCGTTTTAACCCCTCTGTATCAATGAAACACTCATCTTTTATTAATGCTGTGATTTGCTGGCTGAGATCTATAACCAAGAGATATACTGCCCGATAGGTCAGAAAAGTCTGGTGGGTAGTGTAGAAAACATATTGTCCAGCAAAATCCCACAATCCCAATTTTGCATATTCCTCCATGCTCTTCTCTAGTTTGTCTGAATTTGCATTAACCAATTGGATGATTTCCATCACTGCATCATTCTTCTCATTTTCTATGGCTACCTCACTGCTTGCTTCAGGGCTCAAATTGGCAATGGGAGATTCAACAGGCTGAGATAATGAAGGCATGACTTCTTCATCAATATCTTGCTTGGCCCTGACTGATACATCATGTTGGGCATGTCCGTTATCCTGTTTTGCAGTGATGACATGGGTTTCCATCTCTTTTGGCACCTGCTCTTTGTCATTTGACTTCTGCTGAACTTGCTCATTTAAAAGCTTTACAAGCCGCTGAAGACTCAAGTTTTCCTCTGCATCTAAAATGAAGAACATATGAATCAAAATAATGTGACTATAACATAACTTTGACTATTTACATTGACAAAACTCAATTTGAACATAATCAAAATAATCTGAGAGGATAACAAAACACGATTAATATTGACAAAGTTGGCACAGCAAACAGAGGATTCCACTACAGGTTCAAATGTCAAATTCCCAACATAGGGCTGTGGATATGCTAACGCATTAACCCCATTTTAGCTGCACTACAAAATGCAGAGGGAAAAACTGAATTTTCTTCACCCATTTTTTTTTTCAAATAAAATGTGCCTGTAGCTGGAATCCAATTTTATGTCCAGATTTTAGACCGTATTGCCACAGATGTAGGGCAGGCTGGCCTAAAGTGCACACAGACAGGTGAACCTGTGAACAAATAGGACAAGGTGAACATTTTCAATAGTATTCTCGATACGAACTATATGGGGCCATTAAGTAAAATAATAAAAGAAATCCAACATTTCACACTCTGCTTATGCGAGAGCAAAACAAGCACTGGAAACCTTGTTTATAGCACCACAAGGCATTGGCTAATGCAAAATTGCTTTCAAGTCAATGTATTATGATGTATTCAGAAATAGTCCCCAAAATGTGTTTCCTACTGGAATTTAATGCAAAAAGCTATAGGGGTTGATGTGTTAAGAGAAGCCTTTTGTTTAGCCCTGTCACAAAAAAGTCAATCAAAGGACTCCTACAAAGTCGAAACAGGAAAGTTGATCTGGATTGGTGCACAGACCAATTAGTTATTTTATTCTGAGTCATGGAGAAGACAATTATCAACAAACCATCTTGGAAAGACACTAAAATAAATAACAAAACGAATGCTACCCTATACAGACTATATGAATGTGAGGTGTTCAATCATTAATGTATACATAGAATGGTTCACACTGGTGTGTAACCATTTTTCAGAGAATAAAATGGCAAATTTCAGATTAACTGTAAAATGAATTTCAATGATTCAAACTGAATTAAAACAAAAAAAAAAACAGAATCAAGATGAGGCCATAATCCAAACTTTCAAGGATGGGGACATATATAAATACCCAAAGTCTAAAGAAAGTAATACATAAAATCTAAATCGTACTGAAACCCATGTGTGTGTGTGTGTGTGTGTGTGTGTGTGTGTGTGTGTGTGTGAATAGCTATCAATAAATCAAAATATTAAAAAAAAGAATGAAAATGTATACTAAGCAGCATACTGCCTGGGTGGCATAAGTAGTTGGATCATCAGCTTTGGACACAGGAGATCAGTGGTTCAATCCCTGACTAAGTCATACTAAAGACTTTTTAAAAATTGGCACTAACAATTGCTTTGCTAGGTGCTCAGAAGTTAGTATTAAGACTGGTTGTCCTCGTGTCTGGATAATGTTACTAGGTTCGACATGGTGCTACGTGTTTGTTGCATCAAGCCCCAGTGAAACATGGTTTTCTAACTTAATTGTATGTGTTAGTAGCAGGATGACACTGCATATATGTGAAGTAGTTTCTGATATGACTTCAGGATCAATGTTTGGACCAAGTTATGCTAATTGATGTGAGAACACAGAGGACAGTGCAACGGAACAGGTAAGAAATTGCTAGAGCTTATGTTATCAAGTGATCAGCATTATATTAGTAGCATGCAGTAACCATAGCAAATACAATCATATTCTGACATATTGACTGCATGTGCTGCTTGTATAATTACAATCTGGGTGAATAGCATGATAAGTAGAACATGCAGTGCTTGTAAAGTTTAGCTTACAATCTGGGTCCATGGCCAATGTTTAATATTTAGATTGGAGTTCTTGTAAAATTACAGTCTGGGTCCATGGCATAAGATTTACGTACATGTAGTACTTGTATAATTATAGATAATCCTTTGCTTAAGGTAAATATTGCCAGCTGATTTTATAATCAAGCTTCATGCTACATGTACATAGTGCAAATGACTATTACTGTTTCAGTCATCAATACTAATACTCTATAACATGGAATTTCTTTTCATTGTCTATCTTTTCTCTTTGTCTATAACTAATATTTGCAATGATCTAGCATGTTTACAGAAGTTAAATCAGTTAGTTTGAAAAGGGGTGGGTGGTAGATATGTACTGAACAATATATATCAATAATCAGCAGTGACAATCATTGACAGTGAATGCACCTAAATCTATTTTTATCAATATAGCTGTATATGTTCTATAATTTTCATACTGTATTTGGTTTTATACCTGCAAAAGATGATTTTCCTTGCATCACTATTGCTTGATTCAATGGTATGTATGACCTTTTTTGACGTGACATCGCTATGGTAAATTTACAGGTCCTGGCTAGTTTTTATTATAGCTACGCATTTTATAATCAGTTTTAAAAAAAATGTGTGCATGTATATTTTATCACCCCTGTTATCTACAGAATATCTATTATTTTTTTTTACTGTGACGTTACGTTTTCTTTCATTCAATATTGTTCACTTCTAGTATGAATTCCATATTGAGGTAAGATTTATGCAATACAAATTGCATAGAATTGTGTATGACTTGTGGGATTTCTAATGGCATAAAACAGAGATGATCAAATATTTTCCTTACAGAACGATCACAATTTTGAGGAAGATAACAAAATTTTATGTAGATAAATGTACATTCAGTTTATTGGTATTAGTATTGGTATTTACGGCACAAGAAATAAAACTGATTTGACAATAGAATATTTCATGAGATGATTTTCAAGCAAAGTTTCATCAACAAGGCACATATCATAAAATCTGCAGGAAATGTAATTTATTAAATAAAATTATTCAACAAGACTTTTCTCTTATCATTATAAACAATTTTAATTTTATATGGCAAATGGCTCAAGTAAATCTAAATTGTTCATATGATGTTTTTCTTCTAAGGCTTTTCTTTCTATCCTGATATTTACCACTATTCCAGTAAAGTCAAATAAAATTATGGTTAGCATTATTATCATTTTCTAATATATATATTTTATTGTCAGATGTCATTTTTTAAATTTTAGAATCAATTGGTAAACTTACAAGTGGAGTATTCAAATTTTTTTCAGATATTTATGGACACACACACACACACACACACACACACACACACACATGGAAGCAATACAATTAAAACTAATGACATGAATCCACAATCTTAATAGTCACGTATACACATGATCCTGAAGGCTTTCACAATATAATCAATGTATTAAATTAATATATTGTCTTCCAAATCTGAACAAGAATTTTATTTTAAGTAATTTAAGGGCTAGAAATTATCCAGCCCTTCCTCTACATCGACCTCCATCATAATACATTTTGAGTCTCTTCTGGAATGTCAAAAATAGTATATAAAAAAATAGAAAATAATATGTGTACCCAACAAATTTGGGACCACAAACTAATACAAGCATTGTGAATGCATAATGTAACCATAAACACTATCATAAATAAGTTAGTTAATAAAGCAGGATGTAATATTAACTATTGCAAATTTTCCTCAATGGGGGAGGACATCATAACCCAAGACACCATCATAAGTAATGAATGATATGCCTTAAGAGGACTAACTTCATTTAACACAAAGGAAGGAACATAATACTCTGAAAAGGGCAATGAGGCCATCTCAATTCCACGGGAAGACTCTATTCAACAGGAGGACCAATCTATCAATCAAGGACCGTCATATACACTGGGCATCCCTTGTTAAAACAGATTTGATCCCCTTGTTGATGCATGTTCTGAATGTGGAACCTTACAAGCTTCTTATACATATTCCAACAGGAACGATAGTTCAGATTTATACAATGATTATAAAAGTAGAAAATGTAGTTGTAGAAAAACTAATTTTTTATACAGTAATGATAGTTGTAATGATGATCACTGTGAACATGGTTTTAATACTTTAAATGTCTCCTTGAGTGCCTCTAATAGCATTGATATTAGTCTCTTGAATTTAGGAGTTTCTAGCAAAGGTTTACACATAGGTCATTTAAATATTCAGGGTTTTCGAGGAAAGATTGATCAAGTGAAGTTACTGTTAACCTCTCCAAATAATAATATCCATTTATTTGGACTCTCGGAAACAATGTTAACAGAAAATCAGGGTGAAAATTTCTTATATATTAATGGCTATGAAAAACCTTATCGTAAGGATAGGAAAGCAGGCGGTGGTGGGCTTCTTGTGTATGTTAAAACCGGTACTATTTGTAAAAGACGGGATGACCTCGAAATACCGGAAATAGAATCCATTTGGCTACAGATCACTCCAGAAAAAGCAAAGCACTATTTAGTAGGTTTTGTGTATAGACCCCCATCATCACATACTGATTGGTGTGAATATTTTGAACTTCAAGTTGATAAAATTTAAATGAAGAGAAAAAATTTTACATTCTAGGTGATATAAATCGAGACCTTCTCAATGATCAAATAGAAGGGAATTGGATGAAATTTATTGATTCGTTAGGTATGGAGCAACTAGCAAATGAACCCACCAGAGTAACATCTACCTCTAAAACACTTATAGATCATATTTATACCAATACAAAAGAAAATGTTTTGGAAGTAATGGTTCCAAAGATTGGTATAAGTGATCACTTTCCAATTTTTCTAACATGTAAAGTCAATGGCAAATCAACAAAACATAATATCCATAAATCCATTACTTATAGGTCCTTTCAAAACTTTGATACTTTCAAATGCCAATAAGTTCTAGAACAGATTCCATGGAACACAGTCCAAATTTTTGAGGATACTGATGATGTTTTATATACTTGGACAGATCTGTTCATCAGTATAGTGGACAAGCATGCCCTTTTAAAAACACACAGGATCAAGAAAGACCATCAGCCAGGCTGGATCTCCCCAGAAATTTTAGAAGCAATAAAGCAAAGAGACCAACTAAAATCAGTAGGAAATCAAACTGAATATAGAGTTTGGAGGAATAAAGTTCATAAAATGATACATCAAGCCAAACAAGCGCACTACAAAAAAGTGCTGGATGAAAACCAAAATAACCCGAAAGCTATCTGGAAAGTGTTTGCAGGTTTTGGTGCAAGCAAATGTAAGCGTAAAGCTTAAATTTTATCCCTCAATCATGAGGGCATTTATACTGATAATCCAAAGGACATCTCAGATATTTTTAACAACTTTTTTGTTCAAATTGCTGAAAATCTTAAAGAACCCAGAACTTCATCTGATCATCTCAACTCAAACATTTGTGTGCTAAAAAACTACAAACAATATAAAATTTGAAATTCCTGAAATGAGTCCAGAATTTGTGTTGAAATATATTAAAACAATGGATGTATGTAAAGCTACAGGACTTGATATGATTGGACTAAGGCTTCTTAAAGTGGCTGCACCTGCAATTGTAGAGTATAGTTTTCATTTGTAATGAAATTATTAGGTCTAATAAATTTCCACAAAGATGGAAAACTGCCAAGGTTATACCATTGCATAAAGCAGGAACAAACGATGATGTAAATAACTACAGACCCATCTCTATCCTTCCTTGTCTCTCCAAATTACTAGAAAAAAACATGTACATGATTCTTTTCTCAACTATTTAAACACTTATGATCTTATTCATGATAATCAGTCTGGCTTTCGCCAGAATCACTCCTGTGAAACTGCACTTGTATCTTTGATTGATAAATGACTAAAAGCGTTAGATCGAGGAGACATGGTAGGCGCTATTATGGTTGATTTTCGTAACGCTTTTGATCTTGTAGACCATGAAATTTTACTTGAAAAACTAAAGATTTATCAATGTAGTGAAAACTCTCTAAACTGGTTTACTTCTAACTTAACCGACAGAGTGCAAAAAGTATCTTTAAATGGTCAACTTTCTCAAAGTAAAAGTATTAATTGTGGAGTACCACAAGGCTCTATCCTTGGACCTCTGTTATTCATTCTATTTATCAACGATTTACCTCTTAAGATTGGAACTTCAATTTCTTCCACTGACCTCTATGCAGATGATACTACACTGTCTGAGATTGGTAAAACCAAAACGGTACTTGAAATAAACTTACAAGATGCTCTCAATAGACTTCAAGTATGGTGCAAGGAAAACAGTATGATCATAAATACCAAAAAAACGAAAGCCCTACTAGTTACAACACAACAAAACGGAGCAAGACTAGAGAGCAACAAACTTAATGTTTTTTTTGACAATGTGAGCCTTAATATGACCTCTCAAGATAGAATTTTTTGTGTATTCGTACATAACAATCTTATGTGGTCTATTCACATTAAACACATTTCAAAAAAAGGTTAATTCTTATCTCTGGCTACTGAGGAAAATCAAAACATACATTCCTCTTCAGTATAGGGTCATCTTTTATAAAAGTTATATTCAGCCATATCTGGACTACTGTAACGTAATTTGGGGTAATACCTCTAATTCAAACATAACAACACTTATAAGGCTCCAAAAGAGGGCTTGCCATTTAATTCTAGATCAATGTATAGACAATTTTCAGGATGCAATGAATAATATAAAGATTTTAACAATACATGAAAGAATATTTCTTAGAAAAGCCAAATTGATGTATAAAGTATCCAGAAAATCCATTCCTGTCTATCTAAGCAATATCTTTCACCAAAGAGATGCTGATGGTACTCCAAATTTAAGGTCCATAAGAAAAAAAAATTACATTATACCAAGGCCAAAGAAGGAATTGTTTAAAAAAAGTTTTCAATATACTGGTCCAGTAGTATGGAACAACATTCCCAGCAACATAAGGCAGGCTCCTAGCATTTCTTCGTTTCATAATCAATGTCTTAAATGAATGAAATCTTTAGAAAATTGAACAGTGCTAGTACCAAAAAAAATACTGCCTGCTTGTCTGTATTTTTGCATCATTTTCAAAGCTGAATGTTTCAACGCAGAATGATATTTTATGTTTCTTATATGTTTATGTTTTTACAGATGCCTGTGCATGTGTTCCAGGCTTGATACTTTGAAATTTAAAATTCCTTAGTTATTTAACGTTGAGCCAGACTCTTCACATCATGTTGTATGTATTGTATATATTGTACATAACAGATAGAAGGCCTCTAGGTAGATTAGTTCTGTAACTAATTGAGTTACCTTCTCTAAATAAAGTCTTTATTATTATTATTATTATTATTATTATTTTTAATTTTTAACACAAATTAGAATCATATCTCTTTTTTATATTTAAGACAAACTAGAAACTTTGCTCTTTCATATATAACATACACATAGATATGCAGTTTCTTTTTTATGGTGGAGAGTTTTGGCTAATTTTTCATTAATAGAAAATATCATGAATATGTAAATATGTTTATTTCGATTATCAATGGAATATTTGGCAATGCAAACGTGGGGTCGAAACTGAAAACTGCCTGAAAAGCATAGAATACAAAAGCAGATCTCAGATGACAGTACATAATTCTCATCACTGAAGTTAAACACTCTGACATGGAAATATATCAAATTAAAAAAGCTTTAAATTAAAACAAATATAACTGTAATGGTAAAATGGAATCAGCTTGATCTTCCCAATTAAGAAATAAGAAATGATTGGTGCAAGTTCATAGCATAATGTAATACTGTCAAATCACTAAAACCTCGTTGAACTATAGATACTATAGGCATATACATAAACAACTATGAATAAGGTAGGTCAGTACAAAACACAGCCATAATCCACCCATAATCAATTTATCAAGGTGGCTGTGTTGGCAGTGGCAGCCATATTTAATGTCAGATCTTCATTGTGTTCATTTTGGGCCATGTAGACAATATAACACCATTGGAGAAAATTTGATGTCAGAAGACTGGGTGGCTGAGCAGTTCAAAGCACTTGCCATTACAGATCATTGACACCTCAACGCTTGCTGTGTGCATTCGACTCAAACGCGTAATCGGTATAGATAAAAAAAAAAGTTTGCCAATAGCTTCCCTGGGACAGTGGTTCTTCATGGGCTTTTCCCAGGTTCATTCTCCCGGTATTGCCAATCATATGTTGAAAAATGGTGTTAAACCTGCCATAATAAACTAAGCTGACAAGCATATCAAGATGTTGAAATGATGTTGTTTTCAATTTGATATTCTCAGTAATTATTTGTAAAAGGCAGATCAAATTCGAACCAAATATGACATCATTGGTTTGGTTGATGTCAATATAAGTACTGAAATTTGGTAATCAATGTAACAGTGGCCATTTCAGATGCCAGTCTCAATATTTATTAAAAAAAATTAATTGGAAATGGTCATTTCTCTTACTTGGTCACTGATACAATTTGTATATGGAATAAATACTTGGCTTTGATTTTATGGTAATATCTAAATTTGGTCTGATAATGTACTAACCTGTATAGGGGGTTTCACAGTTGCAACGGAGTTACCTATCGTAGCGCTTAAAATTACCTCCCTTAGCTCCAATGTGCAAGCCCAAGAAAAATTTTCAGTTCCGGATAGTTCAGAATTTTGCACCATATTAGCCAGCATAGAAAAACAATTGTCCTTCACCCCCTCAAAATATATATCAGCCCCACCATCCTCCTTCAAAATTAAATGGTCAGTGCCTCAGTTCTATAAAATGTGGTAAAAACTTTTGTCAGGTGACATGCCATTACAAAATAATTGTTATTTTATTGCTTAAATTATGTAGCAAAGATATGTTTAGTAATTCAGTATTGAGTGGGGATGTTATAGAAACGTATCAATACAATTATGAAGTACTCAATGGACTATGTACAATATAAAATTAGAAGTGTACAAAATTATGTTTTGTTTTTGTTTTTTATGGTTTAACGCCATTTTTCAGCACAATATAGGCTATACATGGTGGCCAGTATTAATGGTGGAGGAAGAAATCGGACAACCCCCGGAAAGAACCACCGACCCACGAGAAGCTACTGGCAAGCTTTCTCACATAACTACATTTGCCGAATCTTAGACTCGAACACACGCAGACAGAAGTGAGATGGCAGTGGTCCGTAACGGACAGCGCTTTAGACCACTCGGCCACTCATGGCCCCCACAAAATTATGTATTGGAACCTACGAAACAAATAGCTTATGTAGTATATATATTATTTGACATGATCAGTTAAATATGTGTACATCCTTAAAACTTTCTCTTCAAGATTCATCTGCACAAAACGTTTATGTGCACATGCATGATTACATAGGACAGGTTCAAAGATAAGTAGCGTGTTTAATAAATGTGAACAAACTTGTATCTGACTGCTATGCAGGAAGTATTTTGGACAAGAAAATTACAGAGCTGTCTCATGTGTTGGATCTCTGAGTCAGGTGATTCAATAATGGTTGATAAGGGGTTTTTAATAATTGACCTGACAACTCCAAAATAAATTGCTCTTGTCAATTTCCTCTTTTCAAGTAAAACATGAAACAGTTTACACGGAGGCAGGTTGAGGAGAAGCGACGGATAACAAATCTGAGGATACAAGTGGAAGGGGAGATAAAACGAACTAAAGTTTTTAAAATCCTTAATGGGGTGATGACAATTTGTTGCCATTTATCAGCATCAGATGTTTTCAAAATGTGTGCTGCACTAACAACACTCCAGCCATCACTTATACAGGACTAACTCACTATTTTACCTGAAATCAGCAAAAGGCAACCCAAACCAAGAAAACACGATTTGTTCGATTCTGTTATGTGTTAATTTTATTTATATTAAAGTTACAATTATTTTGGACTTGTATATTAAAAATGGATGAAGCACATTGTATACAATTCTCATTTTCCTTTAACCCCACCCCGTTTCCATCTTTTGTTTTTAAAGTTTGTCTTATGTATTGATGGTCAGCTCTCTTTCTCTCTCTCTCAACATTTAACCTACTGTAATGTACATTTGGTGACCAATATTTCTTCTTTTTAATGTAAAATTATGTGCAACTTACAACAATTTTATCTTGCCCAGAAAAAAATGTAAAGTATATATGTACAGAGGTCAATATCAAACCAAGTGAATCGATTAATTAAATTTTTTCCCAATAATGAATTGAGTTACAGTCCTGAATTTAATTCATTTTTTGGGGGTAAAGATGAAGGCCTCTTATAATTCTACTTTAGAACATTTCTGGCAATATGCTTGTCTTGTGAAAGGTCGTAAATCTTGAGCAACATTCTCTCCTCACAGATTTGTTATCAAACCAAATCATCTCCACATGTATTCCTTTGGTTGTTGATACAACAATGTCACACCACTTACCATCAGTCAAGGCTAACTGTCCTTGTACCTGGTAGTAGTAAGTGTGATTGAATTTTAGTTTAATCTTGACATTTCTAACACCACAGTATAAATCACTTTTCTGTGCTGCTTCAAGGGGTGTTAAATGCCTGTATTTGAAGGTGCATTTCACTTCAACAATGCCACAATGAACAAGAGACTCTGGACTAGATGCTAAAAAAGGTTAATCTATTGACACATTCTGTCTGCATTCCTTAAGACATCTTTTCAGCCTTTTCACAGTATACTTGTTTATATCCTCCACTGTCACTATTTCTTTATCTACATCTGCCATCCTTACTTAATGAACTATCCTGAAGTGAGCTGCACTGATACGCCCTCTGGTGAGATTATAGTAACCATGAAACCCCTTATGATGACATATACCAACGTGAAAAATTGTGACTTGTTAGAAAAATAATTTTTATTATTATTATTATTATTATTTATATATATATATATATATATATATATATATATATAATCACCCATGCGACAGAGAAATCAAGCTGTTTTGTAGTTAAAAAAAGACTGTCATATTGACTGATAACACACAGTTGAACAACTGAAGTTGAATAATAATGTATAAGCAAATAAAATGATGCATAGCGCAACTGATGTACATGTACTTACAATTTGTTAAAACATAAATGATATTCTGAATGAGTACATGAATTGTTTATTGGTCAATTGTTTAATTTGGAATGAGTGGATAGTTTGTTAAAGTTTGCAATATTGTTTTAATTATACGTATCACTACTTTATGTTTCTATATTCTTCTCCCCCACCCCATACCACAAAATACAAATAGAAATATATAGCTTATGTATAACAACAAATGTATGTGTCCAGTGTTGTTTCATTGTTTACAATATAATTTTGTAAATTGGAACTGATGAAAATTAAACATTTTTTTGTAATAAATTAACTAAGAAATTAATTACCCCAAAAAATATGCAATGAACAAGAATTGTATTCATAGTTTTATATGGTAAATTACCTTATAAATTAAAGTCGACTAATAAAGGAAGTTAGGCCCTCCCCAACATGGCTGACAAATGATAAAAACAGAGAGAAAGACAGAGATTTGGTAGGTGGGTATAGGTGTAGGTATAATGCTTTGCATAATTAATTATGTATTATAAGTATGATGGGAAGTTTTGAACAATATCTGAAACGAAACATTATGTATACAACTGCAGCTTGGTCTATGGTCCTGAATTTTATCAAGCAAGAGAGGCCTTAAAAAGTAAACAGAAGGATCTGACGATGAAAGGAAAAGGAAAACAAAAAACAACACACCTGATGCCGCAACTACTGATGATATAACTGTGTAAATACAAGCTTTCGGGCCCCAGCACACCATCAAGTTTACTGAAGACTATATGGTGTAATAATACTTTGCACTTTGGGGTACCGGGTGGGGATAAAGAACACAGAAACATATAATGGGGATACGCATCATTAAAACAAGATTGCAAATTTAAACAAGACTATTTAGAGTTTAATGAGAAACAGACGATGACAAGGACAAAGGAGGACTGGTAAGAATCTACAAAATTAATGTTTTGTAAACAAATGTCCAAGCGATTTTTGTACAAAAGACTATCCATTTTACCTCGCCTTTGTAACTCACATATATGCACCTCAGCCAAAGGAGCAATGGTTTTTTACGTGCACCAGTTTATGCCAGAAAGCTTAACACGCTAATGAAACAAATGTCTATCAAAGCAAACTTGCTCAATTTGGCTTTAAAAATTCTATCATGACAAAATGTGTCAGGAACAAAATGAAAGTAATGTTCCATTCACTCAGGCTATAAGCATCACTGGCCACAAAAATCCCAACTCGCTCAACAACTACAGAAAACTTGATAACAACCAGAAATATGTAATGTCAAGCATCCCTTATTCTAATTTTGTTAAACATCTTCATTGTGCCCCAGTTGGATCAAACATATGCATGCAATGACAAAAAATATACAGTTCTTACCAGCCAGAGGGAATCATTCATCCATCCACACGTTATTCCACAAAGAAATTTCCCAGTAGCAGATCCTTCAACTGCTAATGGCAACACTTGCCATATTTCCAAGATAGAAAATATGAATTTTCCAAGAAATTGTAACTTGAAACTTCATCACATGGTTGTCAGCTAGGGTCTGTATTTGGAGGGTCTTTCATACAGGGTGTTAATTTTACAATCAATATTAATTACAACACAAAATGTCACAAACAGTTTCACCATCTCCTAAGAGAATGTTAGTTATATACTATAGTGACACGGATCTCTAATTACCAATGAATAACCCAAGCACGGACACTCATCATGTAACTTTTTGTTATAATAATACATGTAGCTTATATATGACAACAGAGGTATGGGTCCAGTATCGTTTCATTGTTTACAATATAATTTTCTAAATTGGAACTGATGAAAATGAAACATTTTCTAGTAATAAATATGAACTATTTATTGTTAATTTCATATAACATCCATATATTAAAAGTGATAGTACCTCAGTAATATGAAATTATGTTTTATTGTTTGGTTCACACATTAAAGCTATGTACTTCGGATGATATGGTCATTCCACAGTCCTCATTAACATATTTATATTAATGCACCACATGTAAATATTTGCGCGTGAACTATATTGTACTAGTGAGAAGTTCTTTTATATTGTAAAGGAAATAACTGGGTGACAAAATAATCTATGTTGGGGTTTTTGACCTGGACAAGGAAGTTTTAGTCACAGGGCTTGCAATATGTCTTCCCACTTGGATAAACCTCATGGGGAGACAAATACTGTTAACCCCTTGACTAAGATTTAATAATAATAATGAGAACTTTGTATAGCGCCTAATCTGTATAAACTCTAAGTGCATTACAACATCTATAATGATATGACTATACAAAACAAAAACTAACACCATGAAACTGGAAAAAATAAAAAGTGCTGAAATTATTTATGGTAGGAAACATTATTAGGATTGTTCTTGCAGTTGAAAAGGGTGCATTTTAAGAGCACTCTTTAAAGGGATTACTGTTTCTTTGTGTCTAATTTCAATGGGCAATTTATTCCATGTCGCTGGGTCCTGGTATGCAAAAGAACGTCCATGTCACTTTGTTTTCATAGTGGGAATAATGAGTATACGATTGTCAGAAGAGGAGTGCAAGTATCTTGCTTGTGTGAACACATAGATGAGGCCGGATAGGTATGCTGACTGGAATCCTTAAGTGAAATGTAGCACAGAGAACAAATTTTGTGTTTGATTATGGATTGAATGGAAAACCAGTGTATGATACAGAGCACAGTGTGGAGGTGTACTCTGATCGTGGTACTTTAAAGATGATCCAAACAGCTGCTTCTTTAGTAGATATTGAGACAAACCAGACTGAATGGAGTTACAATAGTCCATTCTTGAAAGTACTAATGAACACACAACTGTTCAAGTAGCATCAACTGAAAGATATTTGGGAATGGAGCTGATGCGTCTCAGCTCAAGATATGCAGCCCTGCAGATGTTCATGACATGTTGGTGCAATGTGAGAATACTGTCTAGAGTAACGCCTAGGTTTTGTACTTTAATTTTGTTTGGTGTTGCTGATATTTATTGTTTGAGGTAAAGGATATGAATGAGAAAGTCTTTGCGTTGTGATTAGAATAGCTTCATTTGTAGCATCATTCATCTGCAGCTTGTTACATGTCATCCATGATTTCACATCAGAAATGTACCTATCCACTAATTTGATGGTAGCATCAACTTTAGTTGGGTGGCTAGACTTGTATATTTGGGTGTCATCACCATACAATTGGTGAGACTCTGGATGATGATCTATGATACTTGATAGCGGCCGAGTGTACAGAATGAAAAGAACAGGTCCAAAGAATAGATCAACTGGGCTGGAGTGCTTTCTATTTGCAGATACTATTTGTGTTCTGTTCCCTAACTAGGATTTGAACCACAATAAGGCTGTATTGTGAATGCCAAATACATGCTGGAGACGATGACGAAATATATCATGGTCTATTGTGTCAATTGCTGCAGACAAATGAAGAAGGATGAGGACTTTAATCTTTCCACTACCCAAAGCAGAGATAATGTCATTAAATACTTTCAGAAGAGTAGTTTTAGTATTAAAGCAAGGGTGAAATGCAGACTGTACATGGCTAGTTCAAATGAGATACAAGTCGATTTAGAACAACTATTTCTAAGATTTTTTTTATATGAATGTCAGATGAGAAACTGGGTGGTAGTTATTTAAATCATTATGGTCAAGTTTTGGTTTCTTCAGCAGAGGCTTTACAATGGCAGTTTTCAAAAATGGTGGGAATTCCCCGGATAAAAGTGATATATTATATAACAATAGTTAGTGAAGGCAATATTTGGTCTAAGCACGCAAGCAGCAGTGATATTAGAATTGGATCAAGTTCACATGACCTTGGTGCACTCTTCATCACGACTGTTCATAACAAATCCACAGAGACAGGTTGAAATGCTCCTAATGGTTGTCGCTGAAATTCTGTGTCGTAAATGCATGGTGACCATTAGTCAATTGAAATTGTGTTGTCAAGTGTATCTCTAATGGTTTGTACTTTGTCACAGTAGAAATTTTCAAATAGGTGTAGAAGGTTTACTGGAGAGAAGGTAGTTGGACGTGGTGTACATTTGTTCCTTTTTTACATGAGATTGTTAGTTATCTCGATGAGCTCTTTGCAGCTGGAACTCTCCATGATCTATGTACTGTAGTGGGATTATTTAGTTAAATGGACTATGTGATGTTCTTCTTAGTGGCTTCAAAGTCTTGTTTATGACTATTTAGTCTGGTTGAAAGCCAAAGCCTCTCTCCTTTATGGCAGTCATATTTAGCAGGTCAATAAGAATGCAGGCAGTTATTGAGTTGTTCAGCTGTAGGAGGTAAGAAAGTTGTTAGGTTTGCTTGTTTTTCATGCATTAGTTTGGTTCTATTTATCATACGGAGGTTTCTCTTAGTAGCAAATAAAGGTAGAGGGTAAGTGACTGATATGTCCAGACTGCATTTAATGCAGAGGTGATCTGATGCAAGTTAGTGGGGTACAAGGGTGGATCGCAGAATATTATCATCAGGTCTCGGAAGAATCCATTTAAAATGTAAACATGTTTATGGGTGGGTTGGTTAACTAACTGTTTTAAGGTTGAAAATATGAATGGAATGTAGGAGTTTTGATGTGTACAAGTTTCCAGGACAGTCAAGGTATAAGTTGAAATCTCCAAGAATGATCAGGTTGCCAGCTATCGAATTTCCATACTCCACATACTCCATAAGATTCGGGAACTGCGTGGTAGAGGCAAAAAAAGATTTCCTTGTCTCAGTCCAAACCCCCAAAATAGAGTACTTTGTTAGCCAGAACAGATAAATTGATGCTACAGCTGCCTTACATTGCAGACATGGCAATTAATTGTTAATAAAGAAATTAGACCAGACACCATTTACATCAAAGTTATCTTCCATTACAACCTTAACAACAAAAATCCCACTGCTATGCATAATTGAATTGGACTTGCTCTGTGTTCAGATAAGGTAAATAGTTTAAAAGATGACAACAATGTAGTTTAGATCCTATCACTTTCTTAGCTTTTGTACAATTTTTATATATTCAGCCTATGAAAGCAAGGTTAATGATGAAAAAGAGGTAGGAGTGAGCTTGTTATGCCACAGAGTGAAAATCAATTTAATCTTCCAAGTTTTGATTTGGGATCTAGTTAGGTATATAATAAAATGACCTTTCCCAACGTTAATGCCAGATATATTACAGCTGGCGGTACGAAACACACACACACACACACACACACACACTCACACACAAAATTGCTTTATCTGCATAAATGGAAAAAATCAAATGCAACCTGTATTGTCAACTGGAACTTTCCTCTCTATCCTTGAGATATAGGACCTGATTCACAAGTTTGAAACTGTTCTGACACAACCTTTAAAGTGCACACACATAGTTGTGTTATGTAATTATTTGCTTGTTAGTTTTAAAACTTGTTTAATTTTTATTTCCTTACTTGCTATTGGAATGTAACATTGTATGCTGTACTTGACCTTGTCCAAAATTTCTGCTTCAACTGACTGACTTTTCTTTATTTCATTTTATGTAAACAGCTTCTACAAAACTAAATTATATTTGATGTATTAGCTTGATATTATGATCATTATTAATTATTAAAGTAAATATGTCTTTTTGGGTCAAAGTTTTGGAGTGTCCTAAGTGAATTATACATAACTCTGGTTATTACTTTGTAAACATCTGGGTCATTAGAAGGTTATATTCCATAAGAAATGCTAATTGTATCCTGAGGTCAGGTAGAAAACAATATATATTATGCAACTGTGAGGACATGCTCATTTGTGCTTTAACATCTAGCACTTTTAATTTGCTTTTTATGTTGTGACCAGGAGTTTTGGGCGGAAAACTTTTCCTTCAAATTAATGATTTCAAGTGATTATTTTGTCTTGAAATACAAAAAGGTGCTCTGGTACAATTCTCGGATAGGCACATTAACTGGAATTTACAGTACAATGCATATTCAAATCTGGAATTATATTTATGTGAGGCAACAATAGACTTGCATCAACATTTCAACAGCTACCACATATATTTCAGTTTTGGGATTTTCTGGACTTTTACTGAATTTTATTCAGGATTTTAAATTACTAGGACTTGTGTCTGTAATTCTTGGATTATTTTAGGATTTAATTGACAATATCGAAAGTTTTTTTTCTTCTCATTTTTACTTTGTATTCTAGAGTAATAAATATATTTGTTAAATTTTACAAAGCTTGTTGTCTTTCACTCTTTTCTGATCCTTATTTTAAGAGCATATATTCATAATGCTTGGCATTATAAAAATAATTAATTTTTTTCAGTAGCATAGTTACTGGACTTGACTATACCCACCTTGGACCATGTCCCTGAAGTCATAACCTGAAAGTGATTAAGATTTAAGCTCTCCACTCAACGGTACTATATATAGTGACTAAGAAATTAAGTCAATGGGCTCAAGACCAGGATTTTACAGAATCTATTTCTACCATCAAATTCGCTTGAAGCCTCAATGGAATCTTTTGTTTGGGCAGGGGATTAATGTATCAGTTAAATGCACAATACATGTGTATTAGACATACTGTATTATTATAAATATACCACCATCACTCTGCTATGACTGAAACCATCATGCATCTAAAAGTGTTCAGTTAATAATACATGAGTGCACACAACATATAATGATCTGGTTATTCAACAGTTAGGCATCTCTAGCACAACTACATCTAGCTAATAAGAAATATATTTTATTTGTTTCAAGAAAGAAATAAAAGAAAATACTGTCCAACTGTTACATGAGTAATTTTGATTGACTGCAATTTTTCATGTCATCCTGTTAAAATGTCCGGAGATAGTTCAACATTTTTGTATTAACGTAATGGTTTGGTTGAAATACAAAACATTGTCCTTTTACCTTTCTAATGCAGTTCCTATCTGAATGTGGTTAAATTAAAGTATTTAACTTCATCTGTCTTTAAATTCTCTAACCCAAACCCCTAGGTCCTTCTGTATTAAGGTTTCCTGGCTAATGGCTTATATGGTTAAGTACAGATACCACTCACCATGCAGCTATGTTACAAAGCAGGTTAGCATGCAGCAGAGGATGATTAAAAGCCAAAGGGTGCATACAGGAAGCAAAAAGCAAAATACATGTCAACTGCAAAATATTCGCATATCTTATGGTGCAAAATTGGTTCACTAAAGAATCTGTTGTAAATTATATCCAAGATTCACTAAGTTCAATGATGTCGTGGGATTAGCATGACTTTTAGCACATGACTAGCTATACATGTTAGCCAGAATAACTGGTGGAGGAAGAAGCTGGGAAAACCCTGCGAAGAACCACCAAGCTATTGGAAGCTAATGGCAAGCTATGTCATATACCCCTATTATCCGAGATGGCAGTGATCAGTAAATGTGAGAGCTTTGGACCACTTGGGATTTCCTAAGTTCATTAATATTCAATATAAAAGATGCCTTTACATTCTTTATGAAAGCTAAAAGATTTCTTTAATGGACAAGTGAAATATATTGGCAAGCAAACGTCATAATGGCAATGTTTAGAACAGTATATATAGAAATACTTGCTAATATTTCCATGCAAAGTTTTCATTACCAATATACAATGTCGGTCTTAGATCATCCACCACATTTTATGAATGTTATCTTTCCTACAGGAATAAGGCAATGTAAATGTTACAAGGGCTTGTGGTAATTATGGTTGTATTTACATCATTTGCACAACCCTAGCATTGATAATGCTGTGGTGTATTTGCATTACCTAACTACCTATGCTGAATATTTACTTATGTCTGTGGGAATGTTGTTCAAAATCAGTAAATCAGTATATTGAAAATGTTTTAAATAATTCCTTATTTGGAGTTAGTATTATGTAATTTTCACTTCTCTCAAACCTTAAATCTGAATAACATCCACATATCTTCGTTTAGGTAGACAGGATTGATTGTTCTGGATACATGGAACATAAAATTGGCCTTTTTAAGAAATATTCTTTCATGCCTTCATAAAATTTAGTATTCATTGCATCCTGGATATTGTCTATAAGTTCTCTAGAATTAAAAGGTGTGCACTCTTTTGGAGTCTTAAAAGTTTTGTAAAGTTTGAATTAGAGGCATTACCCCAAATTACATTAAAATAGTCCAGATATGCATATATACAACTTTTATAAAATAGGACCCTACACTGAACTGTATGTTTTCATCTTTCCAAATGGCCAAAGATATGAATTAACCTTTCCTGAAACATGTTTAATATGAATAGACCAAGTTAGACTAATCTACGAATACACCAATACATTTCTCATGAAAGGTCATATTAATACTCCCATTGTCAAACAGAACTTGGAGTTTGTCACTGTCTATCCCTGCATACAAACATATTTGAGAAAGGCTAAATAATTATCCAACAATATGGCCTCATGCTAAAAATGAAACACACCCAATTTAATTTCTTCTATCTTTACATTCCAAAATCATAGAACTCTCTAAAACATTTTCCATATTCATGGCCACTAATTTGTAACAGTAATCCCAATAGAAATTAGAGAAAGTACAAATATAAATGCATTTAATTAAAATCTAATTTAGTGGATGAAAAGTTGAACCTGTCTGGTTTAACAAATATATTAGAACTTAAAGTAAAAATTTTCCAACCTTCAACTTTGGTGTCTCACTATTCTGCGAGATAAACCTTCAACTTTGGTGTCTCACTATTCTGCGAGATTCTGTATGCTGTATAAATTCAGATGGCGCATGTACTGGTAAACTTTGTTGCTTAGAGGCCAATGATTTAATTGAGGATGGGGTGGAGTGGGATCATTTTTCGATATTGTACCTCTAAGTAATACTTTTTGTATTCAACCAATGTAATGGCTATAATATGCCAGTTTCCATATAAATCTGAAGAATATTTTTTCATGCTCTTTAAAATTCCCTCCAAAAACAAATTTAAAATGTGATTGAAATGCGATATTTCTCTCTGCCAATGAAATTGATTGCCTTTTACTTCTTTGGCAATAGAGAAACTATTAAGTAAATCTGGATATTCTCAGATCAGTCTAAAATCAACTGTAATAATATTTGAACTTTCTTTCTCCAAATATAACAAATAAGTGTCATTACCACAATGGTTTAACCAAAAACCTACAAGGGTGGGAAATAGACATGGAGATTTGGATTCATGACATACTTTGCTCTTGTGTTATCCATTCTCTAGTTGCCAAGGAAACTTTGCAGCATTCTGTCTGAACATCTATCCCCTCTGTGCTCTGTCTGTCACATATATTCACATCTTTTCCCAACAGGCGCTTTGTCAATGTTGTTTTCCCAACATCATATGGACCAACGACCATTATCCTGATATTAAACACCTTCTCTTTTCCATTTCTAAGAGCCTTTCTGTACATCTCGATGGATCTTGGATCCATATTTAGGACCTCTGATGGAATGATTGGATCTGAAACAAAATAATGACATTCAATGCAGGATATTACATGTACTAATTTTATTGATACATTTTACACCCTATTAAGTAAATCAAATATATGAAAATTAATTATATTTTAAAGCCCCTATTCTCTAAATTATTCCTATAATAAAAGAAGGGGAAGGGTCTTATGTTTTACTGAATAACACATAACAATGGTTACAACAGTGGTGAATTAATGACAGTGAACCACACTCCTGACATATCACCACAATGACCAAATAAGAACCACAGTGAAGCGTGCTCCAGATATACCACCAATAATGGCCAACTAATGACCAAAGTTAAAAATGCTTCTGATATCTACCACAATATCAAACTAATGACCAATGAAGCATGATTTTGACATCACCACAACAACCAACTAATGGCCACAGTGAAACATGATCTTGACATACCACCACAACAGCCAATTAATAACCAGTAAAACATGATCTTGTAATACCACCACAATGACCAGCTAATAACCAGTGAAACAGCTCCTGATACACCTCCACACTATCCAACTTTTGACGACAGTCAGTTTATTCTTTAAGACTTCAAGACAGAGTTAAAAAACCTTGGTGTCAAAACTGGGGGGCAGACTGAGTAAGAAAGCAAAAACAAACTTTGGTATCAAAACTGGGGGTGAAATGAAAAGTTTGGGAGTCTCTGAAATGCAATAGAGGGTAAAGGTAAACGCTGATAGTGAAACACGGTCTCAACATGCTACCACAATAGCCAGATATTGACCACAGTGAAACATCCCATTGATATCATACCATCACAATACCCAACTAATGACCACAGTGAAACATACCATTGATATCACAACACCACAATAGCCAACGAATGGCCACAGCAATACATGCTCTTGATACACCACCTATTTTTGGAATACTTTAAATAAATAAATCCTGAGAATAATCTAGCAACAAATTAAGATGAAAGAAAGTGGGGCAGAAAGGGGAGGGGGGGGGGTCAACAACTGTCAAATGCATTATTCGCTATAAAAATGAAGTAACTTTCCTGGGTACTTACTGAAATAGCTGACCCAGGATGATCTATGTGGATATTGAACCCATTATCCTTGGATTTCTTAGTCAAGTGCTTAATCAAGTATCACGATTCCTTAAATTGACTGAATTTAATTGTATTGGAAGAATTTATTGATAATATGACAAAACACTTTTTATGATTACTATATCACTGAGTGATATATATATATATTTGATATACACACCTCCAATGATATAGCTATGGTATTATATTCAAATACAGTGAAAAGAAAAACAATGTTGTGCATGCAAGATATATGTATATATATATATATATATATATATATATATATATATATATATATATATATATATATATATATATATACTAATTTTAAAACAATCAGCAAATGGTAACCATGGAGACACATTTTAGAGGGACTAAGGACAATACTGACATAATGCACTGAATAATATTTATCATTTTACAATGAGATCTTATTTGCATCAACATTTTTGACAACTTTGTGGTCAGTTCATTAGTATGTCATACTGACCTAAAGTGAGACACACCACTGAATTTGTGTTCCACATTTTGTTTTCATTAACTCTAGTGTACACTCATCTCTGCCACCATTTATCAGAAACAAATACATTTTTTTTTAAACAAAATCATTACTTAACACATTCTGTATTTGCATAAATTTTCCGTTTTTAAATTAGAGATCCAAAAAATGAAAACTATTGTTTTGATACACATAAAAATAGATTTACTATCAAATTAAAATGGGTGCATTATGGGATAGGCCGGTACAGCAAATTTTGAATCAATTCTAAATGACGTTTATAAATGTGACGTTCGATTACAATTATTTCTGAAGAATTTACGAGTATATTTCACGGACTATATATGTGCACTATTGAGAGAAATCCTGACTCTCATAACATGGATAATATTGTTGTAATTTATAAAAGTAAATAAAATTAATGGCCTATACCCACTAGTTGAAATAATTATCATAGAATAAAATCTCGCAGCCGCCAAATATATTTTGTCCGTCACTTTGCATGTATGTTGTTCTCCCTATTAATTTATTTGTGTCCTTTTCTTAAATTATAACACATGGACCTTTAAAGAGAGAATGTTCGGTTTATTTCGATTGTTAAATATAAATATTTCTTGCAAAATAGACCTGTGACAATAAATGCGGGATGCACAAACCAGTAAACATTTCCAGACGCCGACCGCTCTAAACCGGATTGAGAGGCACGCGCCACGATGAAAAGCGACACCTGGTGGGAAATAGTTTGTGTAATGCCCTAGACTGGTAATGGCTTCTCAACCCGGTCGTAGTCATCCATAACTATTTTTTATTTTTGTCTGTAAATTTTGGTTGATAAATAGAACGTACCTCACTTAACAGTAAGGAAGTGGAAATACATAGATAAAGCAATATTAATATTAAATTTAATAACAACAAATATAATCTTATTTCAACTTAACATTAATAAAGGCGACACTACATAACAAAACTGACATCTTTTTTTCTAAATTTAAATTAAAATGTTTGAAATTGTCAGTAAATCAAGTTTGTAATTTTATTTGTGATATCAAGTAATAATTAATGTCACTAAAATAAATTAAATTATGTCAATAAAATAATAACTATTGTAAATCAAATGAAATAAATTATGGTAATAAAAAAGTAATATGGATTACCTGGGTATTGTGTCCTGTATCTAGTGATTTGATTACTCGTCCAGCTTGTTACATACAGAAGTCCTTCATCACAGAATATGTCCAATGGATCACGTGGCATTCCCTGTCTGACAATGGACACTAGTTGACATTCAGACGTAAGGTGGTGAATACAGAAATAAGGGTAATAGTTACACACAAACAGACTTCCCTGTTGGTCTATAGCGATGCCTGTGGGTCTCTTCAAATCTTTATGTTTGTAGATATATTTATATTTACTGGGATTCTGGACATCGTAGGCATATACTCCAGTATCAGGGGATTCAACATCACACGAAATGTAAATAATGTTATGCTTTGCCGTAATGAAACTTGACGACAAGGACTTCACTTTATAAATCTGGTGAATGGTGCCAACAACATGTCCATCATTACTGGACACAATACACCAACACATCGTGTGTTCCTTGACACCACACACAACAAGATCACCATTGAATGACATAACACCATCATACGAATCCAATCCTCCCTGTACACGTAAATCCCTAGTCCATCGTATAACAGGTGTGTTGTGTGTGGACATAATTTTTAACAGACCGTTTTTTAGAATCACTGCGATTTCCGAGTCGTTGATAAGACAGACGGCCATTGGATCTGACTCCAGTCTGTCTGACTCGTACAGTAATCGTCCATCTTGGAGTCCGTGAATACAGACTTTATCGTCATCCCAGTCTATGACGAATATCTTGTTACTAAAAACTACGATACCGCGATACCAGGGCCTCTTGTTGGCTGTGGAAATAAAGTGATAAACATATTAATACACATCTACACAAAAATACCAATATGGAGACCTATATTAACATAATAAATGACTTATATACGTCGTCTTATCGTTACGATAAATTTAATTTCTGACAATAAACAAGTTTTCATCGACATCTTTGATTATTATCATATTTACAGACACACAAAAAACGCTTAAATAAGGTATACACATTTACATAGACATATATAACTATTATCATTTCTTAAGACACGGAAATATAAACCTTAAAAATACGCTTTATTAATCATTTAATTATATATCTGACCTTAAGTAAAGTCCACCTAAACATCGGACAATTATTATCGTCGAAGAAAACGTTTTATTATTCATTTTCGTTACTACAAATTTAATTTCTGACAATAAACAAGTTTTCATCGACATCTTTGATTATTATCATATTTACAGACACACAAAAAAACGCTTAAACAGGGGATACATTATTTACATAGACATATATAACTATTTCAATTTCTTTAGACACGAAAATAGAAACCTAAAAATGTTTTTTATTAACGTTTTATTATTTATTTAATAAAATGTCTGATCTTAACTAAAGTCAACTTCAAACATCTGACAGTTACAATCTTCGTGAAAAACGTTTCATTATTAATTTGATTATTTATCTGACCTTAAGTAAAGTAAACTTAAAACATCTGACAGTTACAATCGTCGTAGAGGTGTTATCGTTATCATCGTCTTTATTATTATTATTTTAGTAAATCACACAGGCCATGTTAAATGTATTTTGTTTTTACCAGTAGGCATAATATTCTTGTTTGTACAGTATTTTAGTCAAGATTTCAACTGTATCTTCAGTTGGACATTTCTACTGTGTTAACAAAAATAATACGGTACACAGTTAACGATAAGAAATAGTGTGGTAGTTACTAATTCTGTGTGACAACTACTCAATTCCCTCGTAATAATAACTTACATACGTCGTCTTATCATTACAATGAATTTCATTATATTTGTGACAACACCACCGCTGTACCAGGAGTGACGACCAGATGTGGAATTTGATACAGACTTTTATATAACATATATTTTCACAATAATTAAGTACATTTATACCTATATTAATACATCTGCATGTAATTAATGCATATAAATTTAGTACATTATTATAACTATCTAGCAATAACAAGAGTCGTATTAGTATCGTTATTTTTATCATCTAATTGATATTATTATTACTCAAGGGTTTTATAGCAGACATCACATAGAAGCCGTAAGCACGCTATTGTAGTTCTGTACAGTTTTTCAGTAAACTGAAGATACCAACAACAGTGCGTTAGCAAGTTCTGTGTGGAAACTGCCATTGTCCCAGGAATTTTCAAAGACTTTAGCGTGATACGTGCGTGAGTACATGTGTACTATATAATAACGAACCCAACATCGTTAAAACTAAGCATTATTGACTATCATTTAGTAATGACTATCATATCATTAGTGTATTGTAATAAATAAATAAGATAATACATGTACGTAATATCCTGGAACTCGTGAATGTTTTCTTTCGAAAATATGAAGAATTTAATCCTGATAACTGATATCTTCTTTTGCTTGTAGGAAACGTGTTTAACCATATTCTATAACGCTGGCCACACAAGCGGATGGCTGGATATAAACTAATTGCAATAATAATAATAATAATAATAAATCATTGATGTAATATTGTCCTGTCATATACAACATTTCTTCGTATCTCTATAGTGTACTACTCCCTGCATTTCAATGAAAATCCCTGTTGGCAAAAAACGCCTCCATTCATTCCTTCTTTAATGTATCGTCTGCTGAATATTTCTCACAGTGGGCTTTCTTACTAGTGTTATGATACTGACATTGCTAAGAACGCAGGCGGAAACTTACAACACGGATAAATCTGTGCCTTTTGGAACATTTATTACATTAAGTTTAGGTTCCGTGTACTGCAGTCTGTACTTTAGAACGATTTAAGTTAAAATGTGAAGATTTGTTGCAAAAAAGGTATGTGGGAAAGGTAAGGGATTCTTTACTTGCAGTGCTAGAGCACAATGCTGATCATGTTACAAGGCAGCGAGCGACATGCGTCACAAAATCTACGGCTGCGCGTTTCCTAATATATAGCACAAACGCCGCATACTACAATACTCTGAGAAAATATCAATGTTAAAACATGAGACAAACAGAACGAAAAACAAATTATATACAACCATATGTTTTAATGTGTGCAGATAATAGTAGGTTGTGCTATTTTACATATAAAACAAAAAGTTAGTATAGATATAAAACTGAGCCAGAGCTAGGGACTAACTGGTGCAGCTTTTGTTTACTTTTCTCAAGATTTATTTCGGTACTTACTATCCTACACAGTTACTAGAAACAGCGAAATAAACTGGGGGAAAAAAACAACGAAATACACCGAAATACACATGTATTTACATGTTCTCTGTATATATCGGTTTCCACACACACATTATTTCTTATTTTGTTTGAATAACAATATAAAGCAAAATTAAAATATGATTTATGTGATTTTGATATGAATTGTTATTTTTTTTTTTAAATCCTAGTTATAGCACGCGACAATTGGTCGTACTTGATTGAATAGATTGACCGTTCCGGCACAGTCATGTTTTGATAACGACTGATCCTTCCGGAACGAATGTAATCTCCGTAACGGACGGTGTAAGTCGGCTAATTCATATTGTTTATAGTCGCTTAATTAATGTTCTAAGTGACTGTACTACACGCATTTATTGTTCTCCCTTTGATCTCATTTCTTCTTCAAGTTAAGAAAACAAACTTTTTCTTGTAACTCGCTTAATTTGGAACGGGCAGTGAAAGTCGGCTTAATTTATCTTTTAAGTCGCTTAATTCATTTTCGAATTGACCGCACACACTTTATTGTCATCTCTTTGAACCCATCTTTTACTCAAGTGTCGTGCACATTAAGGAAAAGGCACCCTTTTGCTCAACGTTGTCATTATTCGTTAATTGCGTACATAAGGAAATCACGCCCGACTTTCATTATGAACACATTTGATAACTGAAAAGTAAATGTTTTCATATAACAGCGTTATACAATACTGATATTATCACATACACAAACATACGTAACAAGGATGTATCAATATCCATGCATTATTCGTTCCAGTGAATGTAAAACTGACGTTTTGCAATACACAAACTGTCGACAATGGGTCCATAGTGAGTGCAAACGATTTCAGATCATGGTCTCGCGATTACTTGGCGTTTCTTTGCACGTGTTCTTTCAACTGAGATGTATATGATGCAGGACAAGCCTTACAATGGCATTACAAGTCTATGTTCTCTCTTTTGATAGATAAACAGATACCTTGATGAATGACATATTGCTTGTCGTTATTATTCTTCAAATAAATATTTTATTCGTGCCGCTTTTCTCGTTGAAATGAATGTACGTGACTGCGACATTTTCATACCTTTCCTGTATCTCTCTATTTATCCATGAATATATTCCGTCCATTCAATACATTATTACTGTAATATTCATTTGAATTGAATGACTTACTTATTTCAAAGCGTACTTCAGTCGAGAAATGTAAATCACTTAATGTTATTATTGTCTGCGTAAAACTTCGAGAGAACAAATAAAATATTGAATGTATCGATTTAAGTCACATTTTGCAGTTAATATTCTTTGTTTATATTTGCTCTTACTGTTTGGGGAGTGAGGACTCCAATATGCTCGTGCTTTCTACTAAATCCCCGTTTGTAATTGCAATTGACAAAGTTCCTTAAAATGAATAATTTTAAATATATGTACATAACCTATACCTGACCATTCTTGCCCTCACGCCATACTTAATGCTTTAATATACCTTTCTCAATGTGTCCTGCACACGTTCTAATATTCATTTTTAATTAACTGCACATCCTTTATTGTCTTTCCCGTGATCTATGGTTTTAATTCAAACTAGGATAACAATGTCGAGCACATTAATGAAATGGCCCCGATTTTGATATAGGATGTGTCTATGCATACGAAAGTTATAAGTAAAGCAAACAAGAATTTCACTTATATTTATATGACACTGTAAAAATATATTGCCAAGCTGCTGACAGCTTTCCATTTGAAAGAAACGAATGCCATGGCCAATGCTGCAAAGTCAGAAAGTAAGCTTATCATCACCTACGGGATTTTGATTCCAGAATCAGAGCACATGTCTACCAATGGAGCGAAAGATGCAGTTTATGTGAAAATTTTAAAAATGTATAATCCAGCAATTTTACAGGAACTTGTACCAATGTCATTTTGTTTTGATGGTAACTGTTTATATAGAGCAGTTTCTAGAGCACTGACTGGTTCAGAAAACTTTCACGAACTACTGCGACTACAAACTGCGATAGAAGTGATAATGAATCATATTTTCTATGATGAAAAGTCCAACAGTTTTGTAGATTTGAGCTGTGATAATCGCATTGTTGTTAGTGACTATTCAAAGCTTGTGAAATACGCTATTGTGGCTGGTTCCTACTCTGAAATGGCGCACATTTGCACTACGTGCCGGCATCTCCAAACCCATTTGTTCTTATGCGCCACAGTTACAAGCCGAGTTTGCATCAAAACCTTTTAATCGTAAGGTTGTTGGAAGGGCAGTGAACCAGTCCGCATCTTCCGCAGTATGCATAATGTGGACTAAAATGTTAGTCCCATAAAGAACAAACAGGCTTAAACCCAATCACTTTGTGCCTCTGGTATTTGAATTCAAGGAGCATATGGTCATTGTAAATGTCGATGACTCATTAGATTACTCAGTAGATGTTACTTCTGTTAATTCTGACATGACGGCAAAACACGTCAGTAACGAAGTCACATACAGATATAATCAAAAGAAGTAACTGACATGCATAACGTGGTAAAAGACGGAAATGACATATACAAACATCCAGCAAAAAGGAAAATTAGACCAGTGTCATTTTCTTGACACTGGAAAAGCAGTGGAATTCTTGTTAAATTCAGATTCTGGCGTAGAATACATTCCATAAGAAATGTATATTTCATTATGAATAATGCAAAAAAACCTCGAAAAGAGGTCGAATAATGGCACAAGTTCTTTTTCAGACGACTGTGGTGTATGGGATACATCTGCTGGTGCATCCCCTAAATCCCACTATTTGCTGTCTGACAACGGTAATCAGACCATGATTTTTTAAAACATGGGAAGTATTGTTTAAAAAGACGAATCCAGCGGAAAACCGAGTACATGTATGTACATTTTGATCCGCAACCTGGCAAATATCGAGTTGTTGTGATCCACAGGTTCTATACTCAGTTAAAAAAGGACAATATGTACAAAAAGAGTGTCACGTGGCTAGGGGATTGGGGGGGGGGGGGTCAGGCAAGTAATATGTTGAATATGTAGAGAAATGTCCAGGGTTAACGCCGCATGGAAACTCGCGACAGACGACAGAGTATTTGCAGACTACTGACTTTGTTTTAGACCAGATTACATCAATGACTGGAAAAATGAAACCGCATCAAATATTAAATAAACTTACTTCAAAATATGGTGAACTATCCCAACCGTCAGGACTTCAACAAATTTATCACAAACAAAAATATCAAAACTAAAAGGACAGAAAAGCTCCTGGACACTGCAGGAATATTGCTGACCAAATCCGACATTTAGAAAATATGGTAACGGAAAATAACCATTTTGTAAGATCAGTCATCAGGACCAGCGCTAAACCTCTTTGTGTCATTTTGTACATAGATGAACAAATGATATACATTTAGAAGCTGTGTTGCTCCATGCAGACTGTCGTTTGTATTGACAAAACTTTTATGTTGTGTAAAATGCATGTGACGGTAACATGTTACAAGCAACTTGTGGTTGAACGAGTCAGAACAAGCGATCCACCAATCTTTGTTGGACTGCTCATCATTCACGACAATAGCGATTTCGAAACTTAGTCCTCTTTTCCATCATCTGAAAGTAAAACTTGTTGAATAGAATCTTAAAAGCCTTGTAATTGGAAATGACCACGAGAAGGCTCTAGTCAACGGCATTTGCGGCAGTTCTGCCAGAACCAACACACGTTCTGTGAACACGCTATTTACAAGAGAACGTCAGACATATATTGACAGATGACGCAGTTACCGTAACTGACCGCAACATTATCTTGAAACAAATTTTTGGGAAAGCTGGACTAGTTGACTCAAATGACAGCATTTGCTTTGACGATAAATGTGAAGTGTTAGAAAATCATTGTGCTGAAATTTTAGGAAAATTTCTCAGGTACTTTCGGAAGAAAACTAAAGACAAATATCAAACTAAAAGTCAATAATCCATTAAGAATCTATCAAATAGACCACATGTGGAAAAATAATAATTGTGAGTCCATGAACCACGTTCTAAAACAGATGGTTGAATGGAAGACGGAAACGCAGACGGAATTTGTACAACTAACACAATAATTAGTAAGCGGACAATTCAGAAATCTGAGGAGTGCTCTAGTATGCACTGGAGAATTCCGGCTTGCCGACAGTCCTAAACAATTTGAGTCGAGAAAAACAGACTGGATAAAAATGACAGAGCAACAACTCACAAACTTGTTCAAACGCTTCAGACGTCACATCGACATAGACAAAAAATACATGATTTTCACGGACAGTCAGACAACTGTTGTTGCACCAAGAACTAATGGACGAAAATCTGGACAAAGGAAACGAAAAATTAATGTATGAAATGTGACAACTACAGCTTAAAATGCTAAACGTGAACAAGAGATTTCGTCATAATATCCAATATTTTATTATTTTCGGTTAGGTTTGTTTTACCCTGTCTTGTGCAACATTACTTGTAGTTCTGTGTTCAAGAGGAGCATAATCCTGAATGCTATTGGATTAATTGCTTACCTGAGTTGTCGTTGTTTATCATCATATATCGTGGCTTGTTACGATCACAGGATTAAACTCACTCTTGCATATATAATATCGTATACACTTTGGTACTTTGTTACATTTCACTTTCACTTTGTGTATATTTTTTCAATTCGCCGTTTATCATATATGTCAAATCAACTAAGGAATAAATAATTCATATAAACTGAAATTATTTTGCTTTCTATTATTATCAAACATCATGTATGACAAATGAACGTTCACATATTTCCGAAAATAGATTTTCTTAACACCCTTACAATCAACTGTCATGTCATCATAACCAGTATATATATATATATATATATATATATATATATATATATATATATATATATATATATATATATATATATATATATATATATATATATATATATATATATGCACATTGTATATATGCCAAATATTTGGAAACCTTATAAACAAAAATTATATTAAATGTTATTTATTGGTCAAAAACTCTATCATTAAAAGTTATATTTAATATGTAATATAATGTCGGCAAATACTGTTGATACTTCTATACTTTTCCCTTTCACTCTGTGTGTGTATTACTACGATTCGCCATGTATCAGGTCTGTCGAATCAAGTACGACTAAGTGATATCATTTCATGAATTCTGCTATAAATAGGAAAAAAGTAAATAATTCGTATCAAAATCACATGAATCATATTTTATTTTGCGTTTATTATGATTCAAACAAAAACAAAATTAAGGTGTGTGTGGAAACCAATATATACAGAGAGAACATGTAAATAAATGTGTATTTCGGTTTTTCAGTGTATTTCGGTGTTTCTAGTAACCCTTATCATACACAGTGGAATCGAGCGCCAAGGTCATATAATTATTTTTATGAAAAACGTATCATTTATCTTCATCAACACCAGCAGTATGAAATTCTCTTTAGGAACAGTGAATTGTCAAAAGTGCTAGCCTGTACTGAATACTACCATTTCGCTTCTGTCGGCGTTGGTTTTAATCTCGGGGGTTGTATGTGAGAAAGCTAATCACTAGCTTGCAGGGAGTCGGTGGTGCTAACACGCCTATCATGGTGTTGAACCTCAAACAATTATTATCGCCATGGAATGTTTACTATTAGCATCATCGCCATTAATTCTTGTTTTGTGAAAACACTTCAGTCAACATTGAAAGAACAATCAAGTATGAACTATTCACAGCAGTAGTAAAAAAAAATGTCACTTTGGAGGCAAAGGCGGAGGAGGGAACCATGTTAAATTGGGTTTAAAAAGTAAAGCGTCTGGCGCAGAAGAAACGTTGGGCCACCATTTAAAACAAAATATTGTTTGGTTAGAGTAGTAAGTCAAGTTGATTCAATTTGTTTAAAAACCTATGCCATGCAGAATTATTTGGTGGGTTTGATTCACATCTAAATATGTTACAATTCCTCTAACGTGCTGTGAAGTTTAATTGATCAATTTTTATACAAATTTACAATATTGTCGTCTGCAGTGGCAGATCAATATTTTCACTGACCGACTTTGCTTTACCCTATACAGAATTACAAGGGACGTTTTCATTAGCTCGGGTATATTGATAAATATTTTCACCGAACTTGTTTTACCCTATACAGAATTACAATTGGACGTCTTCACTACCTCTGATGTAATCGATCAGGAGTCGGATCATAATAAACAACAACCTCAAAAATGCGAACCGAACTTTACACAATACACCAAAAGACCTATAAGGAAGACTATTACACATTGAAATATACAAACTACACATAATCAACATATATATGCCACCCAGAAGAAGTTAAAAAAAATACCATTTATATACAAATTGTCTAACTACTTACAAACATACAAACTACACAACACTATAATACAGTCGACTCCGGTTAACTACACACCCTCGGGCCCATCACGAGACCGTGCAGTTAACCGGAGTGTGCAGTTAACCGGAGTACGGTACAGTACAATTTTAAGCATTGTGAAAAATAGGGTTCGGCATGATTACGTGCAGTTATCCGGAGTGTGCAGTTAACCGATGTGCAGTTAAGTGGAGTCGACTGTAATAGGCGATTTCAACTCAGTAATAAAAGACGTAGACAAAAGAAATGGCCTAGCCAAATGGGATAGAGATGTACTGCACCACATCAAAGACCTAACAACCAACAATAATGTATTCGACACCTATAGATGGAATCGCAGCCGAACTCTAAACAAAAAAATAAAAATAAAAAAATCACACCAATACTCCTAAACCTATTTCACAAAACACTACTAGCAAAATAAATGACACCAAACATGAAAACAGGCATGATCACACTAATATACAAAAATAAAAGATTACCATGCGATCTAAAAAAATTGGAGACCAATATCATTACTTAATATAGATTACAAAATACTAAGTAAAATATTAACCAATAGATTAAAAGAAACAATGAGCAGCATTATAAATCCCAACCAAACATGTGGAGGAGAAGGAAGGGAGAACAACATTTTATCAATAAAAACAATAATAGAACACATGGAACACAACAAAAAAAACGGAGCACTAATACTAATAGATCAGGAAAAGGCCTTCGATCGAAAAGAAATTAAATACATATTATCCATCCTAAAAATGTTCGGATTCGGAAAAATTTTCGCAATTGGATAAAAACTCTATACAACAACATACAGTCCCTAATGCAAATCAATGGCGCGAAAACAAAAAGATTCCCCATACAACACTCAGTTAGACAGGTATGCCATCTATCCATGTTACTTTACGTACTTGGCATAGAGATACTGAGAAACAAAATCAAATGTGACTAAAAAATATCAGAAATCAAAATCCCAAACATGAAAGAAGAGTGCACAACTTTCCAACATGCAGGTCATTGTACACATTTCATAACAACTCAACAATAATACAAATATCTAATAGACCAATATAACAATGTTGGACTAGCATCAGGATCAAAAATAAACCACGACAAAACTGAAATATTACTAATAGGAAACTGGAGAGGAAACCACCCAAGCCTCCCTCCCTCACAAGTATTACCCAAGGACAATTTAGAACCCATGTCAAAGTTTTAGGTTATAATTTTGGCACAAACAACAAAAACATAAATTTTAACCAACTCATGCGAAAACTAAATAAACATATAAATACATGGGATTCCAGACAACTAAACATACTAGAGAAAGCACATATTGCAAAACCATATCTATACAACTCAATTTGGCATGAATTCGACAACACAGACTTAGAATTCATATGCATAAACAAAATTGAATAAAAATTAACTAACTTCATATGGAATGGAAAGATCACTAAAATAGCCAAATATATTCTACAAAAAGAAAAGACACAAGGAGAAATAGGCATACCAAATTTACGAATTAAACAAATCAACAACTACTTAGAAAGACTAAGAAATTTAAAACCCCACCCCACATACTATTGGCAAGCATTATATCTCTACTGGTTTGGCTTCATGCAACCAAACCGACCAGAAATATACCAAAAACAACAACATTATAAAAATTCTGACAACACCAAAAACAACATACAGAATAAAAAAAGTAATACAAACATACAGACAGAACAAAGAATTTTGGACCCCCAAAAATAACAAAGGATATACTTTACTAATGGAAAGACAAATAGACATGAAAAACAAAATTGAAACACTGTATAGTTTCTTTGATTGGAATATAATATGGACAAACTGGTCCAAAATCAGAAATACAAAACATAAAGAAAAAATATTAGAATATCTTCATGATGCATGGTGGACACAAGAAAAAGCATTTCAAAGGAAAATAATCAAAACTATACCACCATGCTTCCCATGTAAACAATAGAGATAACAAAATACACATAATACTAGAATGCACCAGCACTGATCAACAGAGAAATATAATTTTAAAAAAAATTACACAAAAATTTGGATCATATGATAAATATAACTTACTATACACAAATCAAATTAAAGAGAAAAAACTATATGATGAAGTTATTCAATTTATATTGATGGCAATTGAGATGAGGAGACTAAAAGTATTTCACATTGAAATATAATGTCAGAAAAATATTTTAAAAAAACTAACCAATAACCTTTAAAAACAACATTGTACAAAATTATAGGAATACAACCCAAAAATGTGACCCAAATCATCCAACAGAACAAAAGCACGATTCTTATTACCACGACGACATGATAAGGCACACTATTTAGGGGAGCGAGATCCCTTCAGCCACTATGTCCAAATGTATTATTCCAGTTATTCTGCAATGCCTTTACCAACAAATTCTGTTGAACTAGAACCATTTATCTAGCAATGAACAAGTTGCATGCCCTTACAGGAAGATATATATATATATATATATATATATATATATATATATATATATATATATATATATATATATATATAAGTACTTCCAAATTGATACCAATTGTATTTAATCTTTGAGTAAATATGGAAACCTTCTAGGATTTCCTTGAAATATATTCAAAATTTTAATTTTCGATCTTAATAACACATACGGGGTAACAAGAATATGCTGCTGGCAGGTGAGAAACCCCGTGAGGAGCCGATCACATGCTGGCAACATATATCTATCTCCACACGTCTTATAGACCTTTTACTTATAACCTATTATACAACTATGCTATCTCTAAGGAAACTAGTTACCTATTATCTTATACTTTGAACTGTAACACTCTGTACAGTCCCGAAACGAACTACTAACATCTACTTTCCATGCCAACTTTGCTGGAACCAATAGGGATCCAGATCTAGACCCTCCCATCACAATGCCCAGGAAACTGGCACACTGCCCCACAGAATCATTAACTCTAAACCAAATAAAATGAACCAAGGAACATTGCCCTAGGGAAGACCCGAGGTTTACGGGAGTTTATACAAACAAGGCTACCACAGCCTCTACTAACAAGGAAATTTAACTAACTCCAAATAGAAGATTCCAAAGTATGTAAAGACATTTAGACACAATACATACATACATACATACATGCATGCATGCATGCATGCATGCATGCATACATACATACATACATACATACATACATACATACATACATACATACATACATACATACATACATATTAAAATTTTAAAAAAAATGGAAATCACAAAACACTTTTATCCCCATACATACAACCTCTCCATTCTATAACCACAAATAAAAAAAAAATCAAACAATCTAAGAGAACGACATTAGACAATATATCAATTTGACCACAACCAGATGGCATCTTTGACCCCAAACTGATGACATGTAACAAAACGGCACTCTACCTCAAACTAAGAAACTGATACAATTCCCTATACACTACGGTAGTGAATCAACATGAAGACAACACAACCTTGATCTGCCCTACATGTACCCAAATTCCTCCCTAATATGGAAAGAAAGAAGGATAAAGAAAAACACACAAGAACAACAATAACGGATTTCTCGAAAATAACAAAGTAGATACAAAAAAATGGAAAATAATGCCACGGCATACAGAATAACTATGATAACACCACACAATATAAAACACAACCTATACATACAAACAAGCGATAATACAAATAAAACGATAAATAAACACCATTTACCAGCAAAATACAAATAAAGGAAAAATTAAATATAAACAAATATCAAAACAAATTTAATATAATGGAATTAAAACAAATAGAATAAAAAGACAACTATATGAATATGATCTAGATAGAGCCGTCTGAACAATGCCACGTATAACACCAACCACAACAACAACAAAAAAACAAAATCACAAACACCTTACAATACGACTCATGCAAAGTCACTAAAACAGGAAGTAACCAAGGAATAAGGAAAGGAAACCTACCCTGGGACAAGTGTACTAAGGAGGGGAGTACAATCCTTGCTTGAAGCATAAAGAGAAAGGAAACCAAGTTGGTTTTGTCAGTCGCAGACAAAATCTCTGATTACGAACTATCATCACGGATAGTAAGTAGGAAGTACACTCTTTAAAGCTTCTTTGGGATAAAGTAACTTGAAAAATATGACAAACGAAGCAAAGAATAACCCTTGAAAACTTCAGAAGTCAAAATAAAATAAAAATAAAAATAATAAAAAATAACAAAATATAATAACAAAACACAATAACAAAAAATCATAACACGGGGTGGACAGGGAAACCATACAACTAACATTTTATACCTAACACATATAAGGGTGTCACCTCAAGTATCAAACCAGCTATATGTGCTGGGGAGGGACGAAGGGTGTCAACACTGTATCGATATCACCGGACTTGTTTTACACATCAAGGTCAACAGTCTAGAAAGTAATTTTTCATGGGATTTATAATTTAAACAAATATAAAGGACTAGAAAGTAATTTTTAATGGAATTTATAATTTAAACAAATTTAAAGGATTATAAAGTCTTTTTCCATGGGATTTATAATTTACACAAATTTGAAGGACTAGAAAGTAATTTTTCATGGGATTTATAACTGAAACAAATGTAAAGACTATAAAGTAATTTTTATGGGACTCATAATTTAAACCAATTTGAAATACTAGAAAGTAATTTCTCATGGCTAATTTAAACAAATTTCAATGAGCAGAAAGTAATTCAAAAAAATTATGCATTTAGGCATTACATTTTCCTTTGAAGGTGTATCTGTCTAGCAAAATAACCTTTAATAGAACAAAGTTGAAAATTAATTACAGATATCATTTTGTTAATTTATCATCATCTCTTCCATGTGAAATTCTTCACAAGTTCCGAACTACAGCTATATTATTATGTAAGTGAATTGTGGATTTCTACAAATGCATACACCATTTCTGTATTGCCACTGCACATTAAAGGGGACAAAAACCCGGACCTGCATAATTTAATTGTAAATAGAAGGATATTTAGTAGTTTTTGTAATATATCTCGACTACTTTTTTGTGTGCATCTATTGTATTTGCACTTACATTTCATAAAAAATACTATCCTGTTTTCCAAGATCGAACGGAAAGACCTGCCGCGAATTTGTTAGCTCCTTTCCATACAAACAGGATGTGACGTCATTTTTGAAATGATTAACGTATACGAGTCATATTCAGTTTGTGCAGTGAAGTGTCAAGTAGAAACAAGATGTTTCAATACGCAGTTCTAAATTGTGCGAATAAAAATAGACAAGTGTTACTAAATATCCCTTGCGAATTAATCTTTTAGGAAAAAAAAACCCAAAAGGAACATATATAATACTTTATTCTTCTTCTATACCACCTCTGGGCAGCTCCCGTATTGCAAAGAGAACCCACATGAAAGTGTACCTTAAACAATTTAGGAAAATCTTTGAAATGACTAAATAAATACATAAGACAAGACCCAACTTGACTCGGGAGAAGTGCAATTTAAATTTTGAAAATGTATGGACCCCCACTCGAGCAGTAAAAATCAATATGAAATAAATAGACAATGTGAAGACCGATAAAAAAAATGCAAGCATTAAAACAATGTTTTTTTTCTTCCTCTAAACAAACATAGTACACTGTACTTCGTTCAAAATAAAAAATTCAATTAATGAAAATAAAACATTTCTGGGAAATAAAAATCTTAGAGGATGATCCACTTTTAAGGAACAGATCACCTATAGGACAAATGGGACAAACTGAAAGATACCAGGCTATCCCTACAAAGAAACATATATATATATATATATATATATATATATATATATATATATATATATATATATATATATATATATATATATATATATATATATCACACTTACATATAACACCAACATAAATAGCATATATGGGATACAGGTGACCTCTAGCCAAGGTCAACAATATGAACTAGGGAAGGAATTTTGAGATTAGGCGAATAAAACCTTCTCGGATGATCAACCCTATAGAATGTACTAAGGATAAAATACCCCATCAAAGTTTAACTACATAAACGGAAATTTTAAAAAGTTGAGAAAAATATCTTAGAAAAAACACCAAACAACATATCGGGAGGAACACACTAACGCATGAAAACTTTGTTCCTTTTTTCGAATAAAAAGGGGGCGGGCATCTGTCTGGTGCCCCCTCCACACCCACAATAGACGTGTGAATAATAGAAGTTCCGGATAAAAGATTAGGTTTTTTCCCCACATTTCCAAAGGACCGAGAAAGGAGATCTATGGGTGATCAAATTAAAGAGGGAAGGCTTTATGCTAACTCAACACAGCAGGTTGTGCAAGAGACATTTCGACCTTGAATGTTTATTAAAAGACCCGAGAGCAGCGCCATTGGCAGAATCTGACGAGTCCTGTTCATCATTATCATACGTATCTATCATGTAAGGTTGGATGTTAATGGTATATTTTACTTCGGGAATGTCATCCACACCACTGTCTTCACTGACAGTCGACATAATTTAAACATTCAAGCACAGCAAACTCATAAATCGCTTGACTGCATTATCAACTGTATATGGTTAACTCGTCCCATGGAAAACCCGCCCCCAACATATCTTGAGAAGTCGCCAAAATCATTGGAGAAGTCACACCAAAACTTGTCATCCAGAAAACCTATTTAATATTTATTTTTTAAATAAATAAATTATTTAAAAGATAGAATTGTGTACCTTAGAGCTATATTGTTATCAACAAAGATGTTGCCCCGTTGTGGTTACCGCATTATTTGAATAGACGAATGATGTATGTTATTATCGGGAGTTGGCTCTCCTGTACAAGGAAGAAAACTTCATACCTATGCAACTCCAGATTTCGGGAGTGAAACTTAAAAGAAGTCAGAAAGAAAACACAAAAGAAAAACAAGGAAGAATATTTCACTTGTGTGATTTGTTCAAAAACGAAGAAAAAACTGTGCATTGTTGAACATTTTTTCTAGATTATATGCTGCATTCATCTTGTTTGTGTAATGTTGATAATAGAAAAATAACTCACTTATAATTAAAAGTCAGTGTGTTCATATAACCTCATTACATTTCTTACAACAATACATCCCTTAACACCACAATACAAATATTAAACAAATGTTGCTGTCACCTTTCTTGATTGATACATATATTATACTAACATTATTCATTAAGATGATAATTACTCTCAAGCTCGGACCAGGCTGATTCGATATAAATTGCTAACTGATTCGGCCCAGATATCTGGCCGATTCTCCAAACTTCCAAGCTGATTCGGACCATGTGAAATATTATTCAGTTTTGTACAGGATTTAAACAAGAAATTTAAATTTGTTGTTAAAGATGATTTTCTCATTATGTCCCAAGTATGTCGAGCAGTTCAAATATGTATTTAAGGTAACACAATCTCATTAGTACGCGTGATCATGGTGTTGTTACTTATAATTAAATAACGTATTCCTCATTATGTTGCATCGGCAATTTAGTAGTGAAATTTTTTTTTTAACTTCTCGTTCAACTTTAAATAGTTTCTTTAATTGAGAAATAATAAAATTACGAACACTAACAAATAAAAAGATATCAAAGGATGTTGACCTCAATAGCGACCGCATTTCCTGAGTGGGCGTCAATGCTGTTTTTTTTTATGTCAAGTTCAAGTATCAGTCAGTATTGGGTTGGTGCCCTTTCATATATAAAATTGCAGACGTCACACCATGCTTACAACCGCTCTATCAGTTTCAAATTTTTCGAATAATTTGAAGAGCAGCAAAAGGGACAGATACCACTTCTTTTTCATCAAGTACAGAAACTGAGATGATCAAATGGAAAAGTTGAAAGTTACAATTGTTTTAGATTTAATAAGTTATTAAGTTGAAGAAAGACAACAATACATAAAGCCTTAAAAACCATGTGGCGACATCTCACAATTAGTATATAGGGTCCTTCTCTCATGGCGAGTTCTCTATAGGGCGAGTTCACCAGAATTAATTATCAACAATGCCGGTGTGTACACAGTGTCTCAAATGACGTCATTTCCGCTATGTGTGAGGGAGAGCGAAGCACGAAGACCCCAGAATTATGGGCAAAATATGTCTTGACATATTGGTCATAATAATGAAATACAGGTATTATTTAAATTAAAGAAGATAGTGTGTGTGTGTGTGTGTGTGTGTGTGTGTGTGTGTGTGTGTATAGGGGGATTAATAATTTTGTCGTGTCCTGACAATGTCTGTCTTGTCACTGTCAGAGATCCAACACCCATCCCATGTCCTTAATGAAGCGAACTTGGAAATATATTCAAATATAAACTATTTTTTAATACATTATTTTAAAAACATATCCAGATTATCATACTTTAAAACCTTTGTGATGTTTCCACCCTATGCAGTTAACTTGTCTGACTAATGGGAAACAGTAAGCACGTGTGTGAATGTGTGTGTGTTTGTGTGTGTGTGTGTGTGTGTGTGTGAGAGAGACAGACAGACAGACAGACAGAGAGAGAGGCAGAGACTGACAAACAGATAGCGAAAAAGAATGAAAAGGAGACTGTCGTGCTAGAAGTCAATGAATAAACATAATTTAACTTATTTCTGAAGAAAGCGGTTAAGACTCGCTTATTTTATTATCTGTATCAAAATTGTTACACCCCCTTCTTGGCAATAATATTCTATTCTCTCCGATGGGACGTGACGTAGATCCACTCACTCGCAAAATATTTACAAAGGACGGCGACGACGACGAACATGACACGAAAAACAATGCAATCCAATACAACGACCGAAAATATCGGGCAAACAGTGGAATAGCCTCTTGGTCATATGGAATGGTATATAATTATTTATGTATACAAAAATTGGATGCATATCTGTGTGCTTGCGTTCGTGCATGTGCACGTGTTTATGCGGTGACTGAATTATGATATTATCTCCAAAAGGCACTCTAAGAGATTCAATTCCAATTCCACAGATCTTCACTTGCCTACGTTAGCCATTGAGTTAATTTTGATTTGGCCCAGAACATAACGTAGATCCGTATTTCTGAAGAGAAGTCTGTCCGTCTCAAGAAGATTTTAGCTGCAGTGGGCAAGAACCAATGCAACGTACATACAATAGTGGACAAGAACTATTTAGCGTACATACAACAATGGACAAGAACTATTCAACGTACATACAACAATGAATAAGAACCATTCAGCGTACAAACAACAGTGGTCAAGAACCATTCAGCGTGACGTAACAATAGAAAAGAATCATTGCACGTATTCAAATGAAACTTTGCTTGTAATTTTGTATGCATACATAAAGAACCTAATTAGATTTTCAGGTAATTACAGACATCGTTTTTGTTTTACACCTTTTAAAACTGTTTTGTATTTTTTTTTAAATTAAAACTGTTAGGTAAGATTAAACACAAATCTATCTAGGCCGAAAATATTAAAATGAATAGTCATATTTCTATTAGTATGGAAATAAAAAAGATTAGATATTCTGAAAAATCCGTCAATTTGTTTGTTTCTTTAATTATTTCGTATTCACATTTTTTAAAATTTTGAAATGTTACATTTTAATATAAACCGTGTCATAAAGCTATTAAACATCAACAACTTGACGTCGATAAAAGAAATAAAATGTCTCGCTTTTCTTTACATTGTGATGTGAGCAAAACCGAGACGATAAATATATAAATACAGACTTGAAAGTAGCACATATATTCATCTTGGACCTCGAGACATTGAATATAATCTTTTGAATTCACTGTATAGAACAGCAGTTAAACACCACAAAATATGCACATCGTTTCCATTGATAAATTACTAGTCTGTTTACTTGGATAACATACACAGCGGCAAACTTTTGCCTTGGCAAACTAGGCAGCTGTCTAGGGCCCAGACCTGGAAGGAGACTCCGGCCAGTGCCGAAATGGTACACATTGAGGACACAGGACACGGAAAATAATATGTCAGTTCTTCCGAACGAAATAGAAAATAATTGACCATATTTAGTTACATGTAAAAAATTATAATGTGTAAAGAAAGGTATAGTTGTTACTTGTCTATTTCAATTCAAAATATGCTTGTCTATTTTCTAAGGTCAAAGTACGTTAAATAAATAATAAAAATAAAAGTAAAGTTATTTTGTGCTAATTAAAGAAACGGGGACTCCGACTCTGTTAACTTTCTTGGGCCCTGGGTCACTATGTCCGGGCCTGGTCATACAAGATGAATTTTACTTTTTCTTCTATTTGTGTTTTTGTTCACATTACCTTTTTAAACCAGCGAACTTGAAGAAAACCAATGGATCTTAAGATCAGATGCCATAGCAATGTTGTATGAAATAAATCAAGAGTCAAGAATTACTGTTACGAGATGTCTGAATGCTCTAATTGAAAAAAAAATAAAATTTCAAAATAAATAGAGACATAATATTGGCTTGTTTTAAACTATTCAAATTTGTTCAGTAAATGAGAAAAGCAAATGACGATTATGTAGGTAAATGTAAGTGTACAGTTCATCCAGCTACTGATTTGAATAAAACGTCTGATGAAAATGTAATTCACCTATAAATGTAATGGGTTTTTTACAATTTCTTTTGTTAGTTTTATTTCTTGCAGATTTCCGCTCCTGAAATGGAAATAGGAGCAAAGGAATGTGACAAATTTATTAATCTGACTTAATAAACCATTATAAGAAGTAGATTAGTCCCTCTATATAATCATAATAATCATATATAAATAATACATTAGTCCCTCTATAGAATCATAATAATCCAATATAAATAATACATTAGTCCCTCTATAGAATCATAATAATCCTATATAAATAATACATTAGTCCCTCTATAGAATCATAATAATCCAATATAAATAATACATTAGTCCCTCTATAGAATCACAATAATACAATATAAATAATACATTAGTCCCTCTATAGAATCATAATAATCCAATATAAATAATACATTAGTCCCTCTATAGAATCATAATAATCCTATATAAATAATACATTAGTCCCTCTATAGAATCATAATAATCCAATATAAATAATACATTAGCCCCTCTATAGAATCACAATAATACAATATAAATAATACATTAGTCCCTCTATAGAATCATAATAATCCTATATAAATAATACATTAGTCCCTCTATAGAATCATAATAATCCAATATAAATAATACATTAGCCCCTCTATAGAATCACAATAATCCAATATAAATAATACATTAATCCCTCTATAGAATCATAATAATCCAATATAAATAATACATTAGTCCCTTTATAGAATCACAATAATCCAATATAAATAATACATTAGTCCCTCTATAGAATCACAATAATCCAATATAAATAATACATTAGTCCCTCTATAGAATCATAATAATCCTATATAAATAATACATTAGTCCCTCTATAGAATCATAATAATCCAATATAAATAATACATTAGTCCCTCTATAGAATCACAATAATACAATATAAATAATACATTAGTCCCTCTATAGAATCATAATAATCCAATATAAATAATACATTAGTCCCTCTATAGAATCATAATAATCCTATATAAATAATACATTAGTCCCTCTATAGAATCATAATAATCCTATATAAATAATACATTAGTCCCTCTATAGAATCATAATAATCCAATATAAATAATACATTAGCCCCTCTATAGAATCACAATAATACAATATAAATAATACATTAGTCCCTCTATAGAATCATAATAATCCTATATAAATAATACATTAGTCCCTCTATAGAATCATAATAATCCAATATAAATAATACATTAGCCCCTCTATAGAATCACAATAATCCAATATAAATAATACATTAATCCCTCTATAGAATCATAATAATCCAATATAAATAATACATTAGTCCCTTTATAGAATCACAATAATCCAATATAAATAATACATTAGTCCCTCTATAGAATCACAATAATCCAATATAAATAATACATTAGTCCCTCTATAGAATCACAATAAACCAATATAAATAATACATTAGTCTCTCTATAGAATCACAAATATCCAACATAAATAATACATTAGTCTCTCTATAGAATCACAATAATCCAATATAAATAATACATTAGTCCCTCTATAAAATCACAATAATCCAATATAAATAATACATTAGTCCCTCTATAGAATCACAATAATCCAATATAAATAATACATTAGTCCCTCTATAGAATCACAATAATCCAATATAAATAATACATTAGTCTCTCTATAGAATCACAATAATCCAATATAAATAATATATTAGTCTCTCTATAGAATTACAATAATCCAATATAAATGATAAATGATACATTAGTCCCTCTATAGAATCACAATAATCCAATATAAATGATACATTAGTCCCTCTATAGAATCACAATAATCCATTATAAATAGTACAATAGTCCCTCTATAGAATCATAATAAACCAGTAAAAATAATACATTAGTCTCTTTATAGAATCACAATAATCCAATATAAATAATACATTAGTCCCTCTATAGAATCACAATAATCCATTATAAATAGTACAATAGTCCCTCTATAGAATCATAATAAACCAGTAAAAATAGTACAATAGTCTCTTTATAGAATCATAACAAACTATTATAAATAGTACATTGTCTCTCTTTAGAATCGTTATGTCGAAATGAAATTTTGTGTAATATCCAAATAAAACTAGTGTACAAATAGTATGGATAACTCCAACCAAGTTTTTCTAACTAAACATTTTAAATACTCTTCACGTGTTTATTTTATATAAGGACCACAGAGTCAGCATAAAAGAGTTCCTTTCGTTGACCATAGTTTAAACATCTAATAATTCCGGCATGAAAGTGTTCCTCTAATTGTTATTAAAACATCTATTTATTTCCGGCATGAAAAAGTCCCTATCATTAACCATTATTAATAATAATTACGGCATGAGAGAGTTCCTGTCATTAACCGTTATTAAAACATCTAATTCCGTTTTCAAAACCTCGGCCAATGTGGGGATGCGAGAAAGCTCACCAATAGTTTCCAGTGGGTAGGTGGTTCTTACCAGGGTTTTCCTGGACTTTTTTTCCATCAATTATTCTGACGACCTGGTATCATGCGCTCAAAAATGACGTTAAGACCAAATTAACAATATTTAAAGACATCTGCTACTGCCACACGGAGAGTAAATGATGACATTGTCACAAGCAAACACGTAGAAAAGAAAATTCTATACGTAATAGAGTATGGAAAAGAAGTTAGTCTACTGTTTTACATTTTCCGCATATTGATTTATCTCTTAGCTTACCTTTATACATTCTATATCATCACATCGGATGGAAACCCTTTTAATATCAATACTTGCTGACCCTGACATGCCGTATATATACCGGAGTAATTTTTGGCCGTTATTTTTACATTTTATTTGTAACAGAATTTCATTAATAGTATTAATTTAATGTTTATCTTGATTGAATTTTATCAGACTAAAGAACAAATTAAAGTATCATTAATGCTTACATATTTATTTTACTGATAACCTTCATAAAGGGGCCCCGAGTGGCCGAGTGGTCTAAAGCGCTCTCCGTTACGGATCACTGCCATCTCACTTCTGTCTGCGTGGGTTCGAGTCTCAGATTCGGCTAATGCAGTTATTTGAGAAAGCTTGCCAGTAGCTTCTCGTGGGTCGGTGGTTCTTTCCGGGGGTCTTCCCCCACCAATAATACTGGCCGCCATGTATTACCTATCGTGTGCTGAATTATTTTCAGATATCTTTGCATGAAGAAACCTAATTTTCAGAAGAAAATTTAAATTAATACTGTAGAGTAAGTGAATATATCAAGATGTAACAATAATTTGCAAAATTTATCACAATATCTAAATCTGACCAGCTCAAAAGGGACCTTTTGTGCCAAAGAAGCTTTTGTTACATTAGTCCAGTCACGTGATCCCTAGCTAATTGTAATTGTCTTTGATGATACATTTGCAAAATTCTATAGCGGATTTACCGAGATGGAGAAGACAGCTCATAATCACATCCTTTCCCTCCCAACCCATAGACCCCCTTGGTCCATAAACACACTTACCTATCACCAAAAGTCAGGCAAAACATGAAGATATTATTGGTGCCATAAAATTTTCAATGAAATGAGACTCTTGCCGTAATTTATTTTGTATCATCCAATTAATTTTTAACAAGTCATTAATTGCCACATAATTATTTATTTATGCAATCTCTCTTAATATATCATTGTTTTCAGGAGTATACATACATACACACATACATCCATACATACATACATACATACATACATACATACATAAACACACACACACACACATACATACATACATACATACATACATACATACATACATACATACATACATACATACATACATACATACATACATACATACATACATACATACGTACGTACATCTGCATACATAGTAACGTTCTCCTTAGGATTAAGTTTTGTTTTGCATGTATTATATTATAGTAAGACATTATAAACATTTTACGATAGCTACAATGTCGATGTTATTAACCATGTTGAGGTAATTGTTTTAGCGCTTACAAATAAAATAACATTTATTAGTGTTTGCAGGCGAGACAAGAAAGGGAATCCATTAAAGACCAACATTTTGCATCTTTTTTTTCTCATCTCAATCTCTTAACTTCTTCCTCCAAATGAGTCAACAATATAATATGTACATTAATAGTGAAGAACATGCAAGTATGTTTTTTTATGACATGTACATTCATAGTTTTAAGTACATTCGTGTACAATTATCACAGGTGCATTCATAGTTAAGTTTGCTTGTTTGTTTGTTTGATTTGGAGTTTTAACGTAACTTTAAAAAAAATTCAGTAATATCGCTACGATGTCTGCACTGAGGCAGTTTATAGTGATGTCTAGCACTGGGGCATCATGCCGCAGACATGTAGCATGATGTTCCACCTAGTCACATTATCCTGACACCAGGCCGACTAGACATAACCTATTAACGCTGAGCGTCAAGCGAGGCAGCTGTTAGTACCATTTTTGTAAGTCTTTGGTATGACTCGGTCGGGGATCGAACCCACGACCTCCCGCTTCCGTGGCGGATGCTCTAACCACCAGGCCACCTGAGCGGTTAATCCAGGATATAATATGGTGTTATCATATCCTAATAATATCATGGATACAATATGGTGCTATTATGTCTTAATAATAAGCTGTATATAACATGATGTTATTATGTCCTAATAATACCCTGGAAAAAATATGGTGTTATTAAGTCATAAAAGCATTCTGGATATCATATGGTGATATGTCCTAAAATATCCTGGATATAATATGGTGTTATTATGTCATACTAATATCTTGGAAATACTAAGGTTTTAGTATGTCCTAATAATACCCAGGACATAATACTGTGTAATTATGTCTAATAATATCCTGGAAATACTTTGGTGTTATTATGTCATAATAATATCCTCGACATAATATGGTGTTATTACGTTCTAATAAGATCCTGGATATAATATGGTGTTATTACGTTCTAAAAATATCCTGGAAATAAATTTTATATCCTGGAAATAAAAGAGTGTTATTATGTTCTAATAATATCATGGATATACTATGGTGTTTTTATGTCATAATAATATCCTGGATATAATATGGTGTTCCTATGTCCCAAAATATCCAGGATATAATACGTTATTATTATGTCCTAATAATATCCTGGATATAATATGGTGTTATTTTGCTATAAATCAGAGCAAGATCTTCCATTTATTGACAGAAAAGAATGTGACAAAAAAAATAATGTATGTCTTCTGCTCCATACTGTTGAACTGTTGTATTTTATATAATTGCAGTGTACTGTTTGTATGTATCCAGCTCTACTAATAACGCCCATCAATCATACATCTAATATAATGGCAGTGTACCGTTGTCCGTATCCATCACTACTAGATACGCCCATCAATCATACATCTAATATAATGCAGTGTACCATTCTACGTATCCAGCTCTACTAATAACGCCCATAATTCATACATATGATTGCAGTATACCGTTGTACGTATCCAGCTCTACTAATAACGCCCATCAATCATACATCTGTTATAATTACAGTATACCGTACCGTATCAATCATACATCTAATATAATTGCAGTGTACCGTACCGTATCAAGCATACATATAATATAACCGAAACAAAGTATGTCAGACCTCGGGTTGCAAAACAGTATTAAAACTTTCACTGAAATATTCCATTAAGTATGACAGATCTTATGTAGCAGTACAGTATGAACACATTCACTGAATTATTCCATTAAGTATGCGAGACCTGACCTAGCAGAACGGAATAAAAACATTCACTGAAATATTCCACTAGTATGTCAGATATTAAGTAGCAGAACAGTATGAAAATATTCACTGAAATGTTCCACTAAAAATGTCAAACCTCAGATAGCAGTAAAGTCAGCAAATAGGCACTAAAATATTCAATTAAATATGTCACACTTTACGTAGCAGAACAATATGAAAACATTCACTGAAATATTCCATTGAGTATGTCACACGTTAAGTAGCAGAACGATATGAAAACAATCACTGAAATATTCCATTTAGTATGTCATACATTAGGTAGCAGAACAGTATGAAAACATTCACTGAAATATTCGACTAGTATATCAGACCTTATGTAGCAGTACAGTATGAAAGCATTAACTGAAATATTCCATTAAGTATGTCAGACCATTGGTAGCAGAACAGTATGAAAACATTCACTGAAACAAAGTATGTCAAACCTTATGTAGCAGAACAGTATGAAAACATTAACTGAAATATTCCATTAAACATGTCAGACCTTTCCACTGAAATATTCCATTGAGTATGTCACACCTTACGTAGCAGAACAATATGAAAACATTCAATGAAATATTCCACTGAGTATGTCAGACCTTCGGTAGCAATACAGTATAAAATTTTCACTGAAATATTCCATTGAGTATGTCACGCCTTACGTAGCAGAACAATATGAAAACATTCACTGAAATATTCCATTGAGTATGTCACGCCTTTCGTAGCAGAACAATATGAAAACATTCAATGAAATATTCCATTAAGTATGTCACACCTTATGTAGCAAAACAGTATGAAAACATTTACTGAAATATTCCATTACGTATGTCACACCTTACGTAGCAAAGCAGAATAAAAACATTCACTAAGCTATTCGACTAGTATATCAGAAATTAGGTATCAGTACAGTATAAAACATTCCTTGAAATATTTAAGTATGTCAGACCTTACGTAGCAGTCCAGTATAAAAGCATTTACCGAAATATTCCATTAAGTATGTCAGAACTTAGGTATCAGAACAGTATCAAAAATTTACTGAGATATTCCATTAGGTATGTCAGACCTTACGTAGCAGAACAGTATGAAAATATACCCTGACATACTCCATTAGTATGTCGGACATTAGGTAAAAAACGTGTATGAAAATATCACATGACATATTCTATTAGTATGTCAAACATTAGGTAATAAAAGTGTATGAAAATATACCCTGACATACCATTAGTATGTCAGACATTAGGTAACACAGGTGTATGAAAATATATCTTTACATATTCCATTAGTATGTCAGACATTAGGTAACAAAATATGTCTCCTAACATATTCCAACAGTACGTCAGACAATAATAATAATAATAATAATAATAATAATAATAATAATAATAATAATGAGGACTTCGTAAAGCGCATACTATTTAGAAGCTATAAGCGCTTTACAACATCTTCAGTGATATATATACTACACTACAGAAAAATAAAAAACAAAAACCATGAAATTGGAAAACATAAAACATGCTGAAAATATTTAAGGTAAAGAACATTATTAGGTCTCTAAGTTTGTTCTGGTAGTCGATAAAGGTACGTTTTAAGAGCACTCTTACAAGGGACCACTGTGTCTTTGTGTCTAATTTCAATGGGCAACTCGTTCCACATCGCCCAGCCCTGGTAAGCAAAAGAATGTTGTCGATATGACTTCGTTTTCATACTGGGAACAATGAGTATACGATTGTCAGAAGAGGAGCGTAAGGATCTTCCTGGTGTATTCAAATGGGTGAGGCCGGATAGTTATGTTGGACTGGAGTTTGTCAGTGAAACGTAGCACAGAGAACAACTTATGTGTTTGATTCTGTATCGAATGGATAGCCAGTGTAGGGTACAGAGCAGTGGTGAGGTGTGCTCTGATCGAGGTACTCTAAAGATCATCCGAGCTGCTATTTTTTAAACTTTTTGAAGTTTCTGGAGTATATATTCTGACGAAAAAGGCGGAATTGAATTACAATAGTCCAGTCTTGAGAGAACTAATGACCACACAAGTGTTTTAGTGGTATCAACTGAAAGGTATTTGCGTCTCAGCTCAAGATATTCAGCCTTGCATATGTTCATGACATGTTGGTGCAATGTGCGAGTACTGGCTAGAGTAATACCTAGGTTTCATACTGATTGTGAATTTAATGTTGATGTTGCTGATATTTATTGTCTGAGGTAAAGGATGTGATGAGAAAGTCTCAGTTTTATCACCATTCATCTGCAGCTTGTTACATGTCATGCATGATTTAACAACAGAAATGCACCTCTCTACTCCATGGATGGTAGCATCAACTTCGGTTGGGTGGCTAGACTTGTATATTTGGGTGTCATCAGCGTACAATTGGCGAGACACTTGGTGCTGATCTAGGACACACGAGAGCGGCTGTGTGTATAGAGTGAAGACAACAGGTCCAAGAACAGATCCCTGTGAAACTACACAACAAAGATCAACTTGGCTGGAATTTACATTTGCAGATACAATATGTGTCCTGTTGACTAAATAGGACTTCAATCATTGTAACGCTGTATTCTGAATGCTAAAACTATGTTGGAGACGGTGAAGTAAAATATCATGGTATATTGTGTCAAATGATGTAGACAAATCAAGGAGGGTGAGGACTGTACTATTTCGATTATCCAAAGCAGAGAAAATGTCATTAAATACTTTCATAAGAGTAGTTTCAGTACTGTGGCAAGGGCGATATGCAAACTGTATATTGCTTAAAAGATTGTTTAAATTCAAATGAGATACAAGTTGGGTTAGAACAACTTTATTCATAAGATTTTTTTAAATGAACGGAAGATTAGAAACTGGCAGGCAGTTCTTTAAATCATTATGGTCAAGTGTTGGTGTCTTCAGCAGAGGCTTTACGATGGCAGTTTTTAAAAAAATGATGGGAATTCCCGTGCTGAGGGAGAGGTATTAATAACATCTGTTAGTGAAGACAATTTTAGATCTAAGCACTCAAGCAGCAGTGATGTTCGAATTGGATCAAATTCCCATGACCTTGGACCAAGTTTGGTGCACCTCTTCATCACGATTGTCCCTACTAAATCCATAGAGACAGGTGCAAATGCTCCTAATGCTTGTCGCTGAAATTCTGTGTCGTAACTATATGATGACGAGTCAATTGAAAGTTTTTTTTTCTTTTCTCAAGGGAATTTCTAATAATTTGCAAGTAGGTCCGGAAGGTTTACTGGAGAGGAGGTAGTTGGAAGTGGTGTATATTTGTTATTTGAAATTAGTTTGTTAGTAATCTCGAAGAGCTCTTTGCAGCTGCAACTCTCCGTATTCTTAGTACTGTAGTGGGATAATTTGGCTAAATAGACTATGTTTGTGAGGTTCTTCTGAGCGGCTTCATATATTTGTTTATAACTAGTGAGTTTGGTGGAAAGTCAAAGCCTCTCTGCTTTACGGCGGTGTATTTTAGCAGTGCGAAGCTGGTCCCTAACACTGTTATACCATGGAGAACACATTTTGTTTATTGATACTCTGCATTTGGTGGCTGGGGCATATTTTTGAAGCAATGAACGCAGGCAGTTATCGAGTTGTTCTGCTGTAAGATGTAAGTAAGTTGCAAGGTTTCTCGGATGTCATGCATGAATTTGGTTCTATTTATCATACGGAGGTTTCTGTTTGTAGCAAATAAATGGGGAGGGTTAGGGACTGACACCTCAAGATGGCATATAATGCAGAGGTTATATGATGCAAGTTCGTGGGATACAAGGATGGACTGCTGAATATTATCATCAGGTCTGTGAAGAAACCAGTCTAAAATGTGACCAAGTTTATGGTTGGGTTGGTTAACTGACGTTTATGGGTATCTAGGACTGTCAAAGTGAAAGTTGAAATCTCCAAGAATGATTATTTTGCCACCTGTCGAATTTCCATACTCCAGACGATTGGGAAACTGCTAAAAAAAGAGAGATTCAGTCAGCTTGTTTATTCTACTATTAGCAGGGCGGTAGAGACAGAAAAAATGAACTGACCTTTGTTCCAGTCTGAGTGTTGTTTGAACTAGTTCAAACGATGTATGGCATAAATTGAAGATTGTGTTATATTTGAGACATTTTGTCATGGAATCCGTTGTCATGACAGCAGTTCCACCTCTGCGAGGCTTTGCGGGGGATTGACTTGATGGATTATGCGGTGGGTGTTAAATCATTGCACTTGGTCTCTTTGCCTGATGTTTTTAGCCATGCTTCTGTGAAGAGGAAGACGTCGATATTCTGGTCGTTAATAAAATTAACTATTTCTTTGCGCCTTTCAGGTGATCCTATTGATTGGGCATTGAATAATGCAATACCTATTGGTATCTCTAGGACAGTTGACACAACGGTTGACGATTTAAGATGAATTTGCACCAGGTTATCACAATTAACGGCCTAATTTTTAAACTGTTTATCTGTTAAGGGCAAAAGGGAGATAACTGGAATTCTACTTTCTGTTCTACGCTTTTGTTCCTTTCGTTTACATGTAAGTAATGATGAATGTAGTCCCAGTGTGTATAGTCTTGAGCACAATGTAGAATAAAGAGTCAAGGTGTGGTCATTTAATGCAATTAATGAGGGTCCATCATAGCATAAGCGGGTTGACTGGCGATCACGTGATGGCGATTTATTCAAAAACAAAGGACGTCTTAAGAGTGGAACAACGCAGCTGATAAAAAGTATAATTGTTCTAGTTTCCAAAACAAGGAGATAAAGAAACACATCCGAATGCATGATTAAACAGAATAATGTATAGGAAGATACACAACAATCACATATATCATGAAAAATAGCACAAAAACGGAAGAACTACGTCAAGCAGTTAAGCGATAGAGGCCATCTTTCCGGAAGTCCAAAGGGTAACAAAGGTGTATAAAAATATAAACTGACATATTCCATTAGTATCTCAGACAATAATTAACAAAAGTATATAAAAATATCCCCTAACATATTCCAACAGTATTTCAGACAATAGGTAACAAAGTGTATAAAAAATATACCCTGAGACATTCCAATAGTATGTCAGACATTAAGTAACAGAAGTAGATGCAAATATACCCTGACATATACAATTAGAACGTCAGACATTAGGTAACAAAAGTGTACGAAAATATTGACTGACATATACAATTAGCATGTCAGACGCTAGGTAACAATATTGTATGAGAATATATCCTGATGTCATCGAAATTTAAATCTTTTAGAACGTTTCATCATCGAGTATACATGGCTTCTACTGAGTATAGTTATCTCTGATAACAAAAACGCACAAAAAATATTTTATACGTATATACATTGACGGTTTATTAACAAACAAATGGGTTTTATATATAATTTGTAGAAGACTTACTATTTTGTAGTGTCACTCCCTCAACATTAATCAGACTGCAGTCATTTTCTGTCTGTCCTCCAGTGGCCATTTATTCGTTGTAACAGATTGTCGTTGACAGTTACTGGCTCAAAGAAAAGCAAGCCGTCACTCCAACACAATGCTGACACAAGGGTTAGACTGAAAAAGAGCAAACTTATGTCACGTGCATACCTAATTTTGTCTTGTATACATTATTGTGGACAATTTGTTTTGTAAAGAAAATCAGTATTATTTTATTGTACTTGAAAACAGACGAAGCGTGTTCTAATATTTTATTCTACAAATATACAAAAGTATTCAACGAACACTAATAATGTAATACTGTTGTTATCCTAATTTGAAATTCATCCCATGCACCAAAAACTATATAAAGAAGTAGAATGCAGACAAAAGAAGAGATCCACACATACACACAGTCACTGAGAGAGAGAGAGAGAGAGAGAGAGAGAGAGAGAGAGAGAGAGAGAGAGAGAGAGAGAGAGAAAGTCAACACAGATGCACAGTCACTGAGAGAGAGCGAGGAAGACACAGAGAGAGAGAGAGAGAGAGAGACAGAGAGAGACAGAGAAAAGAAGAAGAAGAAGAGAGAGAGAACAAGTCAACACAGATGCACACAGTCACAGAGAGAGAGAGAGGGAGGGAGGGAGAAAGAAAGAGAGAGAGAGTTGTTGTTGTAAGGTTTAAAGCTATTTTTCAGCACACGATAGGCTTGCTATACATGGCTGCCAGTAGTAACGGTGGAAGAAGAACCCGGGGAAACTCCCAGATGTAGCAGCGATCCACTAGAAGCTACGGGCAAGCTTTATCACATACCGACATTGGCCGAATCTGAGATTCGAACCCAAGCAGAGAGAGAGAGAGAGAGAGAGAGAGAGAGAGAGAGAGAGAGAGAGAGAGAGAGAGAGAGAGAGAGAGAGAAAGTCAACACAGATGCACAGTCACTGAGAAAGAGAGTGAGGAAGAGAGAGAGAGAACAAGTCAACACAGATGCACAGTCACAGAGAGAGAGAGAGAGAGAGAGAGAGTAAGTCAACACAGATGCACAGTCACTGAGAGAGAGAGAGAGGAAGAGAGAGAGAACAAGTCAACACAGATGCACAGTCACTGAGAGAGGGAGAGGGAGGGAGGGAGAGAGAAAGAGAGAGGGATAGTTTTTGTTGTAAGGTTTAACGCCATTTTTCAGCACACGATAGGCTTGCTCTACATGGCTGCCAGTAGTAACGGTGGAGGAAGAACCCGGAGAAACTCCCAGATGAAGCAGCGACCCACTAGAAGCTACGGGCAAGCTTTATCACATACCGACATTGGCCGAATCTGAGATTCGAACCCAAGCAGAGAGAGAGAGAGAGAGAGAGAGAGAGAGAGAGAGAGAGAGAGAGAGAGAGAGTGTGTGTTAGTCAACATAGATGTATAGGTGTTAGGTGTTTACAGAAAACAACGTGCATATTTTATTTTCAGTAAACATGTGTTCGTTGAAAATGGACAACGTTCTGAACATTAGATGAATTAGGATTTAAGTTACCTGCCATTTAATATATGGACGTGGTAATATGTGGTTGGTTGGTGTAACTACTGTGCATCTCTCTCTCTCTCTCTCTCTCTCTCTCTCTCTCTCATTTAATAATGTGCTATTAATCGCACAACTCTCCAAGCGTTTAGTAACCTGGATACGAGTAAATGTTTTTCCAAGGTCATACATTGACTCAATACGAGTTCACGCAGTTATCAACACGGTTAATATGAACATATACTTGTGCGGCGAGTAAATAAAATACACGTAGTTTAATTAATAAATAATAATTAATAGATTGATACTTACAGTATATCTATAAATCCCGTAAAATGTCTGTGTTCCAAGTTAACTAGTGTATTATGTACAATGACAGTACTTGTTTCACGTCGCCAAGCAAGGTAATGTTAGTATGTACTAAGCCAACCAGTCATTGCAGAGAAATCCAAGCACATGACAAAATGCTTTAGTATTATCAGTCGACCTTGCATGGCAAGTGCAGGCGTGTACAGACAAGTAACCGAAATAATTGACCCAGAATTTAAATGACTTTAGTTAAGATATAAATATATCGTACACTGGTTGACTTGGGGACACGATATGGCTGATAGAATAAATGTGAAAGTAAATAAGATTAAATAATGACATCATTCACGTATCTAATTTGAATATAAAACCCTAAATAATCTCAATATCTATCTATCTATCTACCTATCTATCTATCTATCTATCTATCTATCTATCTATCTATCTATCTATCTATCTATCTATCTATCTGTTTGTCTGTCTGTCCATCCACCTTTTTATCTATTTATCTATCCATCCATCTATCCATCGATCTATCTACCTTTATATCTACCTTAATATCTATCTATCTATCTATCTATCTATCTATCTATCTATCTATCTATCTACCTACCTACCTACCTATCTATCTATCTATCTATCTATCTATCTATCTATCTATCTATCTATCTATCTATCTATCTATCTATCTATCTTGATGGCTATTACCTCTGCTTATTTGTAATCCGACCCATGTCTTCTACCTCTAATGAGATTCATCCATTCGTTCCTTTTAATTCTACTACTGCTACTACTAATAACGTACCTTCTGCATAATAACTAATACTTCTACGGCTGCTTCTGATACACCAACTACTACTAATAGGACATTCACGTGGCTGCAACAACATCCGGGTAAGTGCTAGTGCTATGTACACCCCGATGGATGGAATAAAGCAATAATACGGAACCTTTACCGAGTATTTTGGTCGTATGAACTGCTTTCCTTCCCTTAGGTGTGGATAGAAGATTTTGTTGTTTTTGATAGCATACTTTGTGGTCTGTTTTCGATTTCTTCCTTCCTTCATCATCATCATTCGCGGAATTCAAAATTGAATACATCAAAATGGCCATCGAGTTATTTAACGAACTCAGAAACAGTTGGTTTTGGATGATGTATGTAGCCTATGTGGTGGAAAGGTTAGAACATGAATGGAGATATCCAGGTACCAAAGATGTTGTGACAAGTCAAGTGACCAACCTGAAACTAGCCCCTGATTTGGTGGAAGGTATGCTACTGGAAGAAGTGGAAAAGTTAAGAGGTTTCATTACACCAAAATATGTAAGATTGGGAAACTTGAAAGAGACTTTACAATGTGATCCACATCCCGTGCATTTTAGAAAAGATATGCAATTTCAAAGAGTGTCGTTTGTAAAGTGGGGGCTAGACCAACTAAAGAAAGCCGATGACACGATGGGAAATGTACTGGCAGATGTAAAAAGAAAACTAATGATACCTGGACTAAAGAAAGAAAGGAACAAGAAAACAGAAAGCGGAATTTGAATGACGGAACAATAACTGGATAAAGGTTCAGGAAACGATTAGAGCAATGAGACATCCTGACTGGATTCCAGAGGATGAAAAGAAGAAGAGGTAGAATAAAGGACTCGTTGGAAAAGTCAGTAGGTAGTGGAAGAACTGGAGAAGAAAAAAAGGAAGTACCCAAATGCCATTTTCTGGGCCACACATTTGTCTCGAAAGTATTTGCCTTCTTTGCCCAACAGACAAAATAATGTAAACTGTTTGTTCTTGTATATTATTGTATGTTGTATATTGTATGTGTTGTATCACTCTATGTGTATTGGGAGTATATTTACTCCCCACTGAAGTCAACTCGGTGCATTCCTGTTCAAACTATTCTTGCAACATTGTTACCAATCTTCAGTACCGTGAGGTCACCTAACCGCTTCCATTCTTATTGTCCTTGTACAAAACCTAACCTATATTCCACTTTACCATGACTCTTGACGCCAAACAGTTCCTGGGTTATTTTTAAAACCTTCACGCCTAACAGTCATGGGGTGGATAGGTCTGTACTGTATTTTCCCATTAACGCCAAATAGCCCCACTCATACTGAAGTGTAGGTAAATACATCAAGGTTGTTTGCTAGGATTATGCATGTAGATAAATACTTTAGCATTTATTTCCGCGCCATACTACCATGTGAGAAAATTCAGGCAGAGATCACACATTCATTACTTCGAGGCGCAACAACACAATATTTCACTAAACATTTAAATAATTATATAGGCTGTTGTCTGAACAATTAAAAAATACGTAAATGTGTTTTTATTCTGATGTAGTTGCTCGATCAGAATATGTTTTGTGAAATATTTGTTGTTGTCATAGACATTCCTCTGAACCATTCGCAAACAGTATATCATGTTACATATAGTATACTTTTACATGGTAATGTTACCCTCTATTTTTTCAAAACAGTATAGCACGTTATATATACATGTAGTATACTTTTACAGGGTAATATTATTCTTTACTATTTCAAAACTATAACATGTTATATATAGTACACGTTTTGGTGCAGTGCTCTATGGCATATCAACACAGAACGGTTATTAGTAACAAGTCAAATGGAGTAAAGTTTTTTGACTCAGGCTGTTCGGTGGTAGGATTCTTACTCGTACCTTTTTATTAGTGAGTCAGACAAACTAATGACTGAACCACCGCGACTTCTACAAAGAAGGAATAAAATGCTCTCTCTCTCTCTCTCTCTCTCTCTCTCTCTCTCTCTCTCTCTCTCTCTCTCTCTCTCTCTCTCTCTCTCTCTCTCTCTCTCAGTTTTGTTGTTTGATTTTTTTTTCTTCTTCTAATTTAGCCTCTTCACCCGGATTTGTTGTAAGGGAGTTTGAGAACTAGTTGGGACGGACGTCAAGATAGTAAAGTAAACATTGTCAGTTTGAAAGTTGTTTGCTATTATCGTTATTGATATTATTTGTTTCTTTTTGTGTTTGGTTTCGGTAATTTATACGATGTGCATGTGCAGAATTCAATTTGGAAATTCCTATCATTTAGATCCCGTATTATATTTTTTTTTAGGGGGAGATGCTAGGGCTGCGGCGGGAAGCGAAGGGGAGGGGGTGCCAGCTGAGATTTTAGACATTGTAGACTTACAAAATTGCATACGTTTAATCTGGCACACATCAAAATTGTCCTATTAACGTTTGACAATTAACCTATCACTGTTTGTTTGAAAATGATGAAAGAAAAAAATGAGACAATGAACGTGCATCGAACAGAGAATTCTCACTTGTGCTCATAAAACAACAATAGTAGCAATCTAATATTAATTTCCTCTTGCCCTTCAATACGGCAATAATGGTGTCTAACTTCTATTTCTTTGTATACTGCATACTACTACTACGAATGGGTTTTTGTTGCCTTAATAAGAATATTAATAATAATAATAATAATAATAATAATAATAATAATAATAATAATAATAATAATAATTCGATGATGTTAATAATACGGTGAAAAACTACAAGAAAAACAACAATAATAATAATGATAATTAAATAACTACAATACTACTACTACTACTACTACTACTACTACTACTACTAATAATAATAATAATAATAATAATAATAATAATTAAATGGTGTTAATAATAATACAAACAAAAACAACAGTAATAATAATGATAATAATTCATTTACCTTTATAATACTACTGCTTCTACTAAAAATAATAATAAGAAAAACAATAACAGTATCGATAAGTCAGTGATCTTAATAATAATACGAACAAAAACGAGAGACCTCAATAATAATAATAATAATAATAATAATAACAATAATTCAAGGTCCTTAATAATAATAATAATAATAATAATAATAATAATAATAATAATAATATGATAATAAATGCATGATCTTAATAATAAAAGTAATGGTATTATATTCTTATTACTATCAACAATCATTGGTCTAAACAACAGCAACAACAACAATAATAATAATAATAATAATAATAATAATAATAATAATAATAATAATAATGGTAATATTATTATTATTGATATTATCAGTAGTAGTAGTAGTAGTAGTAGTAGTAGTAGTAGTATTTGTCAACTAAGAATCCTTATTACGGTTGAACACTAAATAAATAAGGTACTGGACAGTAGAGAGCTGTGTGTTGATGTAAAATAAAAACGTAACTGGACTTCAACTTTCTGAATTACACACACACACACACACACACACACACACACACACACACACACACACAGTTTATCAACGGGGAAATAAAGTTAACCAACACACATATTTTCGCCAAAAATCTGTTTCTAGATTTGTTTTAAAAAATATCCAACTGCCAGCAGTACACTGACCATGGTGGTTAAAGGTCGTTCAGTACATTTATCCATCTACGATAGCAAGTGAAGACGTCAAAATGTAATCCTGTATGGGGTAAAACAAAGTCGGTGAGTATCTTTATCAATCTACCATATACATCAATCTACCTAGTAGATAGATAATAAATCTAATAGTAAATCTCTATAAAGTTTGATGAATGAAACTTTGACCTCATTGAACAATAGTGGAATTGTAACAAATTTACGATATGGACCATTACAAACGTGATTCTATCATAAAATTGTAACATCTATTTAAGAACGATATTTTACACTGTAAACTTTACTCGTATCTAGAAGAATTATAAAATAGTTTACAGTGCAGATATATTTTCCCTTTCGGTAAAAAGTAAATTGAGTTGTACTTCCCTCCAAAAGTAGAACCAACATGTCGTGGAAGATTGAGATTGAATGCTCTTTAGCAAAACGTATTGCTACATACATAACCACGTTTTTGTGTGCGAGTACCTTCAATGCATACCCGTCATATACGTACATATATGTTTATAGCGAATAACAGTGTTTTAGAAAGTACCTTCAATCCGTACATGCTACATACGTAGCAATTTAAACAATACGCGTGCTGTACAACTATGCTAAAATTATACTGTACTTATTTATTGTGATGTTAGTCTTTCGTTACAACGTTATAAATCATGTAGATATATTAATTTTTATTATTTTGTTGATGACAAAGAAAGAGAAAAGCCCTAGTATTCATCATCCTATTATGTTCTCTTCATTTTAAGTGAATGGAGCTTTAAAAAAATGTCATTGAACACACACACACACACACACACACATGCGCGCCCGGACATTTGCAAATATTTATGCTTGGGTTAATTGTCTTTTCTACGACGGGAATAAAAAATAGTAATAAAATAAAATAAGTACAAAACTTGTGATGAGTACGTTCAAAAAAGAGTTTGAACGTAAAATTTACCCCCAAAAACAATAAAACAAGTTTGGTATTCCGCTGCGAGTTTCGACTTCTCGATCTCTTCCTGTTGGCAGAAATAACATATAGAGACACATGTGGGTATATATATCTTGTAACGTATACCGTCATGGGGTGCATCCGTTAGAGTGCAGAATGTTGCCTTATACAACACTGTTAAAATGTAGATAGGAACTAATATGACACTAATGTTGTTGCATCCGTTAGAGTGCAGAATGTTGCCTTATACAACACTGTTACAATGTAGATATGAACTAATATGTCACTAATGTTGATTTCCCTTTTGTCCGCCAAATATGTAATACCCTATTTACCCTATTTTACGGATCACAATCGGTGTCCTTTACTGCTTACAACCAACCCATGGCAGGTATTCATCGTTACCCTGTTATTCCAAATTATCAACGATAGAATGCACTTAGCCTTGAAGGCTTTAACAATGTAAGTATTTCACCTTCTTTTGAATTATGAACGTTATCATTCTTTATTGTTGTTATCTTTGTCATTATAAGTTTCAGCATCATCATCATAATTGTCATCTATATTATTATTATTATTATTATTATTATTATTATTATTATTATTATTATTATTATTATTATTATTATTCCGCACACCAGTGTTTTGTTATAATATTGTTCTCAGTACATAAAAGTCTCTGTTCTCGGCTCAATTTTCTTCATTTATATACTCAGCCGCTCTCAAAGATCGTTGATCAAAATCCGATGTCTCAATAATTGTATACTGATGAGACTCAGCTATACAAATCTAGCTGACCAACTGAAGTTGAGGCTACCATTCAAGGCGTAGAGAGGAGCAATACCATCATTAAATTCAATCAGTACGAAACCTAGAAGTCACTTTCGACAGTTCTCAATATTTCCACCAACGTGTAATGAAAATAACTTATAGTCTTGAGCTAAGACGCATCAGCAGAGTTTGCAATTTTCTTACGTTTATGCCATTAAAACGCATGTCTGTTCTTTAGTACTTTTAAAACTAGACTATCGTAATCGCTTATGTCTGGTTTGTGTGAGTATCTGCTACAGAAACTTCAAAAAGTTCAAAATACATCATTAGAGTACGGAACAATTAGTTCACCTCCCCCACCCCAATCTCTGCAACCTTCAATGGCTACACGTTCGATCCACAAACAAACACAAAATCTGTTGAGTATGCTATATTTTGTTGACTTCCTCAAGTCCAATAAATCTATCTAACCTCAGGTATATGTATACCCCTCTAGAAGATTACGCTTCTAATTCAACACTCGCATCCTCGTTGTTTAAAGGAAGTCATGAATTACCAAATATACCGTGTAAACAACGTTATCGGCTCTTTTTCACAATTTACCTCTCAAGTTCAGGAGGTTAAAATGACCTAGAGCAGCTAATAGTTTCTGGAAATATGCACATCAGAAGTGAGGGCAAGCTGTATAAACTATAGGCCACATTACGAGTCAATCGTACACCATAAGAAAGGGAATTAAAAGCTGTTGGAAACATACCAAAGAAAGAATGTCTCTTTTAAATAGCAAGTATAATCAGTGAAGAAAACCGCCAAAATTCTTTTTCTGTACAAATCTGACTTTATGAAAATTAAGTAACTATAGAACTCCACCTTAATTATTTTCTGCTTCTTAAAATCTGCCTCCTCCACCCCAGGTCAGACGGTGGTTTGGCATCTTGCAAACCACCGAGAACCGAACAATAAGACTATGCATAAATATTTTTGTACAATGCTGACCATTGTAAGTGATGAATAACTTCATTTTATATTTCCAACTCACATGACACCAAATATGAATCTGTGTGTGTGTGTGTGTGTGTGTTTATGTATGCATGCATGTATGTATGTATGTATGTATGTATGTATGTATGTATGTATGTATGTATGTATGTATGTATGTATGTATGTATGTATGTATGTATGTATTAGTGCGATCACAGAGAAACAACTGCTGAAAAAGTGAATGTAATAAAAAGTAAATGATATACTAATGCTGCACAAAAAATACCTTCCCCAGCGTCACATATGGTCTAACCAAATACAAAAAATAACCCTCCAGCGTTATATGCGATGCTACCTAGTACTAAGAAAACAGCAGCGTCACTTATGACGTCCTTTTGAACTAAAACTACCCCGCAGCGTTCATATGGAATCACCTAGTACTAGAAATACCACCTTAACCCCCAGTTTCACATATGGCGTAAAAAACGAAGAAATGTACTACGTTTATACGTTTTTCTTTTGTACCCAAACTACAAAAAATAAATTTAAATAATAATAAAATTGCAGCGATCAGCCTTAATTTTCTTCAGAATTAGTAAAGAAATCACAAAATAAGATTTACACATTTAGATTGTTTCAAGACTAGCTAACTCGTCAGGGTACACACGTTCATTAAAGGTCTTGAAAGTCATTGAGAGATGAACACCTCAATTCAAGGACTTGAACGTCACTTATATTTTCACCTAGGTCATTGAATTTTAAAGATTTTGTGTTTAGAATTAAAATTGATTGAACATTTTACTTTCAAGTCATTTATGTTATTTTGTCTGACGATTGGAAGTACAGTTTGATTGTCCATCATGGGCTAGTAATTCACTAAATCATACCAGCAATGTGGGTGGAACCATAGGGATAAATGTGAAAGGGAAACAACAAAATGCACTAACTGTCTGGGCCCCCACCAACCCCAATACCCTGAATGCATCAAGGAATCATGTCATTTTTGAGAAGTTAATGATTACATAGACTGCACAAAGCATTGATCGTTTGTGTTTAGGGTGTTACTGATGGGTTTAAATAAAGCATATGGGGAAGAAAGTGGTAGGTGTCAATAATGTTGATTTGGAATTAATGGTGTGTGACAATACAGTGGATGGGAGAAACATTGACAATATATTGTATAGGTTGGGATAAGTGGTAATTATATATACTGGAGATGAGGACCGAATGGTCGGTATCATCACCGGAGATGCGGAGTTAATGGTGGGTGTAAATATTGTTGATAGGGGAAGTTAGCCGTGGGAGTAAAACTGTTGATGGTTATATGTGGTGGGTGTAACTACTGTGGATGGGGAGGGTTTCATGTTGTTAATTGTGGTTGGTGTAACTACTGTGGATGGGAAGGGTTTCATGAGTGTAATAACTGTTGATGGTAATGTGAAAATGGATAACGTGCTTAATATTAGATGACCTAGGATTAAGTTATCTGTAATTTAATAAATGGACATGGTAATATGTGTTTGGTGTAACTACTGTGGATCTCTCTGTCTCTCTCACACACACACATATACATACATACATATACATATATATACATACATATATATACATATTTATATACATATATATACATACATATATACATATACATATATATACATATATATATATACACATATATATATACACACACACATATATATATATATATATATATACACATATATAGATAATATACGGATAATATGAATATATACTTGTGCGTCGAGTATATAAAATATACGTAATTATATTAATAATAATGAACAGACTGATACTTACAAAATTTATATAAATTCGGTAAAATGTATGTGTTCCAAGTTAACTAGTGTATTCTGTACAATGACTGTACTTATTTCACGTCGCCAAGCAAGATAGTGTTATTTTGCACTAAGCCAACCAGTCATTGCATATAAATCTCAGGCACTAGACAAGAAACTCTTTTGTTATTAGTCGACCCTGCATTGCAATGCGTGTTCAGACAAATAATCGAGATAACTGACCTAGAAGTTAACTGATTTTTGTTGAAATATGAACATCTCCTTGAACTGGTTGACTTGGGTACACAATATGGCTGATATAATAATTGTGAAAGGTAATAAGATTTAATAATGACAGAATTCAAGTATCTAAGTTTGAATATAAATCTTAAATCAATACTCTCCTCTCTCTCTCTATCAATCAATCCATCAATCCATCTACTAGTCTATGTATCTGTCTAAATGTTTGTCTATCCATGCATCCATCCATTCATCCGCCTGTATATCAATCCATCCATCCATCCATCCATCTATCTTGATGGCTTTTACCTCTGCTTATTTGTAATCCGACCCATGTCTTCAACCTCTGATGAGATTCATCCACCCGTTCCTCTTAATTATACTACTACTACTTCTACAACGGACCTTCTGCACAATAACTAATATTTATACGGCTGCTTCCGATACGAAAACAACTACTAATAGGACATTTACTAACGTGGCTGCAAAATCTTCCGGTAAGCGGTCGAGCAATATTCATCTCTATGGATTGAATAAAGCAATACGGAATCCATTACAGGGTAGGTAATCGTATGAAGTGTTTACCGTCTCTTTTGTGTGATTAATCGATTTTGTGGTTTGTTTTTGTTTCCTTATGTGTGTATAGTAGGTTTGTGATTTTTGATAGATTATTTCGTGGCTTGTTTTTCCTCCCTTCTGTGTCGATATTATATACTATGTGAAGTGACTGTAATGGATGATTTCCTTTACATTATAGACGTTTTCTCCCACCTGACGCACGTACCCTTATGGGATAAAGCGTCTATAACTTAAATCATTTTCATCATCATCATTATCTTCATTCAATATTGAACACATCAAGATGGCCATCGAGCTATTTAACGAACTCAGACACTGTTGGTTTTGGATGATGTATGTAGCCTATGTGGTGGAAAGGCTAGAATATGAATGGATGTATCCAGATACCAAAGACGTTGTGACAAGTCACGTGACCAACCTGAATGTAGCTAGGGATTTGGTGGAAAGTATGCTACTGGAAGAAGCAGACAAGTTCAGAGGTTTCATTACACCAAAATGCGTAACGTTGGGAACCTTGAAGGAGGTACTTGACAATTTGATCCAAGTCAAGTGTTTTTACAAACACATTGAACTTTACAGAGTTGTGATTTGTGAAGTGTGGGCTAGACCAACTAAATAAAGCCGATGACACGATGAGAAATGTACCGGAAGAAGAAGTAAATATTTGCAAAGATACATGCCTAAAGAAAGATAAATCCAAGAAAACAAAAAGAAGACTGAGAAATTTAAAAGACTGAACACCAAATGGATAAAAATTCAGGAAAGATTAAAAGCAATGGGACATCCTGACTGGATTCCAAAAGAACAAAGAAGAAGAAGAAGAAAAAGAAGAACAAGAACAAGAAGAATAAGAAGAAGAAAAATAAAGGAATCATTGGAAACGTCAGGAGAAAATGAAGAACTGGAGAAAATAAAGACTCGAAAAATGAAAAGAAGAAGAAGAAGAAGAAGAAGAAGAAGAAGAAGAAGAAGAAGAAGAAGAAAGGAAACATCTGAAAAGACAGGACAAAATGAAGAACGAGAAAATGAAGAACTGGAAAAAAGAGAAGAAGAAGACGACGAAAAAGCAGAACACTAAGGTCGTTTTTAGGGCCACTCATATCTCAAAAAGATGTTTTCTTTGACTCAACTATCAAAATAATGTAAACTGCTTGTCTGTGTACACTATTGTGTGTTGTATAATGTATGTGTTCTGTCACTTTATGTATATTGAGAGTAGATCTCTACTCCCCACTGAAGTCAACCCGGTGCACACCTGTTCGAACCATTCATGCAACATTGTTACCAATCTTCAGTAACGTGACCTCACCTCTTCCATTCCTATTGTCCTTATACTAACCTATATTCCTCTTTCCCTTGACGCTATACAGCACTTTTACATGGTAATGTTACTCTTTCCTATTTCAAAACAGTATAGTATGTGATATATAGTATACTTTTACATGGTAATGTTACTCTCTAATTTCAAAACAGCATAACATGTTATATATAGTACATATTAGTGTTTCTCTCTACTATTTCAAAATGGTACAGTATGTTTGATAACAATCTACTTTTACATAGCAATGCCCCTCTGTACTATTTCAAAACATAGTACACTGAGTGAAATGCAAGAGCTGATCTAGAAATCAAAACGAAAACGAATGATTCAATTGTTGTTTTGAAAATAAGTTAATCTGATTGAATTTATAGAATGTTTTGGTTTAGTTTGCCTTGGTGTAGTGCTGTACGACATATAAACACGCAAGATTATCAGTAACGAGTCGAATTCGAATGGAGTAATGTTTCTTGACTCAGGCTTTCTTTTGGTAGGATTCTTATCCGCACCTTTCGGTTAGTGAGTCCGACAATCTATTGACTAAACCACCGCGGCTTATTCTTTTTCTTCTCTCTCTCTCTCTCTCTCTCTCTCTCTCTCTCTCTCTCTCTCTCTCTGTGTGAGATCTGTTGTTTGTTTTTTTTTAAGGTCTTCATCCGGATTTCTTTTAAGGGAGTTTAGCAATTAGTTTGGACGGACAATAAAATAGTTAAGTAAACATTGTCAATCTGAAAGTTGTTGATGTTTGCCATTATCGTTCTTGATATTATTTTTTTTATGTTTTCTTGCGTGTTGTGGGTAAGTTATACCATGTACATATGCAAAGTCTGTCTTGGAATTTCTTTTTATTTAGTACTTCCCCTATGAGGGGTGGGGTATACCTTCTTTTTTAACAAAGCTTATTCTTTAATTTTGCAAAACTGCCGATAAAACAACTTGTGTTTTAACTCTTCTTTTAATCGATATGGCCGGTGGCCTAAGTAGCTAGAGCGTCCGCGTCGCAAGTTTGAACCCAGGATTAGTGATACCAAAGACTTATCAAACTGAGGCTTGGAACTGTCTCGCTTAGAGCTCAGCATTAACAGTTTAGTGTTAGGACTAACACTATTCAGATCCAATATTTTTTTTCGGGAGATGATATGGATTCTGGGGAAAGGGGGCGGCGAAGAGGGGGAAGGTTGCCAGCTGAGACTTTTGACATTGTAGCCTTACAGAATTTTAGACTTTTAAGCTGGTACACACCAAAAGTGTCTTGTTTAAGTTTAATATGTCACACACCAAAATTGTCCTGTTGAAGTTTAATCTGTCACGCATCAAAATTGTCCTGATTAAGTTTAATATGGCACACATGAAAATTGTCTTGTTTAAGTTTAATATGGCACACACCAAAATTGTCTTGTTTAAGTTTAATCTGTCACACACCAAAATTGTCTTGTTTAAGTTTAATCTGTCACACACCAAAATTGTCTTGTTTAAGTTTAATATGGCACACATGAAAATTGTCCTGATTAAGTTTAATATGGCACACATGAAAATTGTCTTGTTTAAGTTTAATCTGTCACACACCAAAATTGTCTTGTTTAAGTTTAATCTGTCACGCATCAAAATTGTCCTGTTGAAGTTTAATCTGTCACGCATCAAAATTGTCTTGTTTAAGTTTAATCTGTCACACACCAAAATTGTCTTGTTTAAGTTTAATCTGTCACACACCAAAATTGTCCTGATTAAGTTTAATATGGCACACACCAAAATTGTCTTGTTTAAGTTTAATCTGTCACGCATCAAAATTGTCCTGATTAAGTTTAATCTGTCACACACCAAAATTGTCTTGTTTAAGTTTAATCTGTCACGCATCAAAATTGTCCTGTTGAAGTTTAATCTGTCACACACCAAAATTGTCTTGTTTAAGTTTAATCTGTCACACACCAAAATTGTCCTGTTGAAGTTTAATCTGTCACACACCAAAATTGTCTTGTTTAAGTTTAATCTGTCACGCATCAAAATTGTCCTGTTGAAGTTTAATCTGTCACACACCAAAATTGTCTTGTTTAAGTTTAATCTGTCACACACCAAAATTGTCCTGATTAAGTTTAATATGGCACACACCAAAATTGTCTTGTTTAAGTTTAATCTGTCACGCATCAAAATTGTCTTGTTGAAGTTTAATCTGTCACACACCAAAATTGTCTTGTTTAAGTTTAATCTGTCACACACCAAAATTGTCTTGTTTAAGTTTAATCTGTCACACACCAAAATTGTCCTGTTGAAGTTTAATCTGTCACGCATCAAAATTGTCCTGTTGAAGTTTAATCTGTCACACACCAAAATTGTCTTGTTTAAGTTTAATCTGTCACACACCAAAATTGTCTTGTTTAAGTTTAATATGGCACACATGAAAATTGTCCTGATTAAGTTTAATATGGCACACATGAAAATTGTCTTGTTTAAGTTTAATCTGTCACACACCAAAATTGTCTTGTTTAAGTTTAATCTGTCACACACCAAAATTGTCCTGTTGAAGTTTAATCTGTCACGCATCAAAATTGTCTTGTTTAAGTTTAATCTGTCACACACCAAAATTGTCTTGTTTAAGTTTAGGCTGTCACACACCAAAATTGTCTTGTTTAAGTTTAATCTGTCACACACCAAAATTGTCCTGATTAAGTTTAATATGGCACACACCAAAATTGTCTTGTTTAAGTTTAATCTGTCACACACCAAAATTGTCTTGTTTAAGTTTAATCTGTCACACACCAAAATTGTCCTGTTGAAGTTTAATCTGTCACGCATCAAAATTGTCCTGTTGAAGTTTAATCTGTCACACACCAAAATTGTCTTGTTTAAGTTTAATATGGCACACACCAAAATTGTCTTGTTTAAGTTTAATCTGTCACACACCAAAATTGTCTTGTTTAAGTTTAATATGTCACACACCAAAATTGTCTTGTTTAAGTTTAATATGGCACACACCAAAATTGTCTTGTTTAAGTTTAATCTGTCACACACCAAAATTGTCTTGTTTAAGTTTAATCTGTCACACACCAAAATTGTCTTGTTTAAGTTTAATATGGCACACACCAAAATTGTCTTGTTTAAGTTTAATATGTCACACACCAAAATTGTCTTGTTTAAGTTTAATATGGCACACACCAAAATTGTCTTGTTTAAGTTTAATCTGTCACACACCAAAATTGTCTTGTTTAAGTTTAATCTGTCACACACCAAAATTGTCTTGTTTAAGTTTAATATGGCACACATGAAAATTGTCCTGATTAAGTTTAATATGGCACACATGAAAATTGTCTTGTTTAAGTTTAATCTGTCACACACCAAAATTGTCTTGTTTAAGTTTAATCTGTCACACACCAAAATTGTCTTGTTTAAGTTTAATCTGTCACACACCAAAATTGTCCTGTTGAAGTTTAATCTGTCACGCATCAAAATTGTCCTGTTGAAGTTTAATCTGTCACACACCAAAATTGTCTTGTTTAAGTTTAATCTGTCACGCATCAAAATTGTCCTGATTAAGTTTAATGAAATGAAATGAAAATTGTCTTGTTTAAGTTTAATCTGTCACACACCAAAATTGTCCTGTTGAAGTTTAATCTGTCACACACCAAAATTGTCTTGTTTAAGTTTAATATGGCACACATGAAAATTGTCCTGATTAAGTTTAATATGGCACACATGAAAATTGTCTTGTTTAAGTTTAATCTGTCACACACCAAAATTGTCTTGTTTAAGTTTAGGCTGTCACACACCAAAATTGTCTTGTTTAAGTTTAATATGTCACACACCAAAATTGTCCTGTTGAAGTTTAATCTGTCACGCATCAAAATTGTCCTGATTAAGTTTAATATGGCACACATGAAAATTGTCTTGTTTAAGTTTAATCTGTCACACACCAAAATTGTCCTGTTGAAGTTTAATCTGTCACACACCAAAATTGTCTTGTTTAAGTTTAATCTGTCACGCATCAAAATTGTCCTGTTGAAGTTTAATCTGTCACGCATCAAAATTGTCCTGTTGAAGTTTAATCTGTCACGCATCAAAATTGTCTTGTTTAAGTTTAATATGGCACACATGAAAATTGTCTTGTTTAAGTTTAATATGGCACACATGAAAATTGTCCTGATTAAGTTTAATATGGCACACATGAAAATTGTCTTGTTTAAGTTTAATCTGTCACACACCAAAATTGTCTTGTTTAAGTTTAATCTGTCACACACCAAAATTGTCCTGTTGAAGTTTAATATGGCACACACCAAAATTGTCTTGTTTAAGTTTAATCTGTCACACACCAAAATTGTCTTGTTTAAGTTTAATATGGCACACATGAAAATTGTCTTGTTTAAGTTTAATCTGTCACACACCAAAATTGTCTTGTTTAAGTTTAATCTGTCACACACCAAAATTGTCTTGTTTAAGTTTAATATGGCACACATGAAAATTGTCCTGATTAAGTTTAATATGGCACACATGAAAATTGTCTTGTTTAAGTTTAATCTGTCACACACCAAAATTGTCTTGTTTAAGTTTAATCTGTCACACACCAAAATTGTCCTGTTGAAGTTTAATCTGTCACGCATCAAAATTGTCCTGTTGAAGTTTAATCTGTCACGCATCAAAATTGTCCTGATTAAGTTTAATATGGCACACATGAAAATTGTCTTGTTTAAGTTTAATCTGTCACACACCAAAATTGTCCTGTTGAAGTTTAATCTGTCACACACCAAAATTGTCTTGTTTAAGTTTAATCTGTCACACACCAAAATTGTCTTGTTTAAGTTTAATATGGCACACATGAAAATTGTCCTGATTAAGTTTAATATGGCACACATGAAAATTGTCTTGTTTAAGTTTAATCTGTCACACACCAAAATTGTCTTGTTTAAGTTTAGGCTGTCACACACCAAAATTGTCCTGTTGAAGTTTAATCTGTCACGCATCAAAATTGTCCTGATTAAGTTTAATATGGCACACATGAAAATTGTCTTGTTTAAGTTTAATCTGTCACGCATCAAAATTGTCTTGTTTAAGTTTAATCTGTCACGCATCAAAATTGTCTTGTTTAAGTTTAATCTGGCACACATGAAAATTGTCTTGTTTAAGTTTAATATGGCACACATGAAAATTGTCTTGTTTAAGTTTAATCTGTCACGCATCAAAATTGTCCTGATTAAGTTTAATATGGCACACACCAAAATTGTCTTGTTTAAGTTTAATCTGTCACACACCAAAATTGTCTTGTTTAAGTTTAATATGGCACACATGAAAATTGTCCTGATTAAGTTTAATATGGCACACATGAAAATTGTCTTGTTTAAGTTTAATCTGTCACACACCAAAATTGTCTTGTTTAAGTTTAGGCTGTCACACACCAAAATTGTCCTGTTGAAGTTTAATCTGTCACGCATCAAAATTGTCCTGATTAAGTTTAATATGGCACACATCAAAATTGTCCTGTTGAAGTTTAATCTGTCACACACCAAAATTGTCTTGTTTAAGTTTAATATGGCACACATGAAAATTGTCTTGTTTAAGTTTAATCTGTCACACACCAAAATTGTCTTGTTTAAGTTTAATATGTCACACACCAAAATTGTCCTGTTGAAGTTTAATCTGTCACGCATCAAAATTGTCCTGATTAAGTTTAATATGGCACACATGAAAATTGTCTTGTTTAAGTTTAATCTGGGACACAGCAATTTTGTCTTGATTAGTTTAGGCTGTCACACACCAAAATTGTCTTGTTTAAGTTTAGGCTGTCACACACCAAAATTGTCTTGTTTAATTTTTAATCTGTCACACACCAAAATTGCCTTGTTTAATTTTTAATCAGGCACACATAAAAAATTTCCTGCTTAAGTTTAATCTGGCACACGCCAAAATTGTCCTGATCAAGTTTAATCTGGCACACATGAAAGTTTCCTGATTAAGTTTAATCTGGCAGACACCAACATTGTTCTGTTTAAGTTTGGCAATTGGTATGGCACTGCTTGTTTGATAATGATTAAAGGAAAAATAATGAGACAATGAGCATGCATCAAACGTTTCACCCTTGTCCTCATAAAACAAAAATAGTAGCAATCTAATATTAATTTCCTCTTGTCCTTCAATATGGCAATAATGGTGTCCTACTTCTATTTGTTTGTAAAATGCATGATACTACTACTACTAATAGTAATAACAAAATAATAATAATGATAATAATTCAATGACTTTAATATAATAATAATAATAATAATAATAATAATAATAATAATAATAATAATAATATTACTTGAATTATTATTATTATTTGTCAAATAAGACCCCTTAAGTGGACATCAAATTTCTGTGTTACACACACACACACACACACGCAAACACACACACACACACACACACACACACACACACACAAACACTTTTAGTTTGGTGCTTTTGACCAACGAGGAAATAAAGTTAAACAACACGTATATTTTCCTCAAAAACTGTTTCTAGATTTGTTAAAAATATCCAATTGTCAGAAGTACACTGACCATGGTAGTAAAAGGTCCGTCAGTACATTTATCAATCAACAATAGCAAGCGAAGACGTCAAAATGTAATCCTGTATGAGGTAAAACAAAGTCGGTGGTATATTCTAATACTTCTTGTTGAGAAACAAAGTGAGTGTTTCCAATCGTATATGAGGTTTATTTTCTCCAATACGTACAACGGATTACAATATAGAGAGTCGTAAGATCTACTCACTAAATTTTCTATTTCAGGTAGCTAATCGTGGAGCATAGGGAACCCTTGGTTTCTTATGAAAACAACCTTATTCGCAAGCTACTAAATTTGTTTCTTACAAAATTGTACAATACTGTAGTGAAATCATCTTACAAATTTCAAATCTTATCAAAACACTCTAGTAAAAATATATTTGAAAACGATATCATTACCGGCTAGTTTAGCACATAAAATGGAAAACAAAGGTATAGGTCCTGATGTTATTGGTGTGACACCTGTAGAGGACGACGTAACGGACAACTTAACTTTAGAACAGATATTGGATGCAGATGACGAATTTCATCATGGAGGCATTCTACCAAAGGCTACCAGGTCAAAACTGAATAACTATTTCAGAACTTCAATCCATGGCAATCAGTTATATGCACATCACCCAGATGGGTGCCAATTACTGGAATTCGGGGTATATGGGAAGGCGCCGCGACAGGTTGAAAACCTAGCAACCCTCAACGCAATGGATCTGGACATTGGGAATATAGAAGTCCTCCAAAATGTTGGATTGAACAGGTGCATATTATACCCAGCAAATAGAGAGATATCTTTCTCAAACATATCAACGTTAATCGTAAAAGGGATGATGGCCACGGTGACCAAAGCGCCACCGGTTATAAGAGAAGTGGGGCTCAAAATGGTGGAAGTCCACATAACGGACCTCCCGCTAGAAGTTGAGACCGAAGAACTGGTTGACAAAGTGCAGGACGAACTAAAAGTAACTGCGAAATATCAAAAAATGGCGACGATTTGGGGCTGCGCCCCTATTTCTTCAGGAGCCAGGAGCCTTTCTATGATGAGGGATGATTCCATAAGGCTAACAACGATTTTTATTTTGACGGGGGGGGGGGGGGGAGGGGTCATGGGTTTCCGGGTAAAGAGCTGGTACAAAATGTATGAGTAAGACAGGAGATGCCCAAAATGCGGACAAATGGGCCACGGGCCATGGAATTGTAAGGAAGGGGCAATAACATAACCCAACGCAGCAATAACGTAACAAATACAAATGCTGGGGCAATTGCGAGATCACTTACAACTGCGACAGATAGACCGTCACAACAAGCAACGAATGCACCTATAAGAGAGGGATAGAAAACCGTGATAAGCCCCCCCCCCCCCAAAAAAAAAAAAAACTAACTAGGAAAACAACCCCCATAGAATAACCTGTAGCCACGCAAAACAAATATGATAAGATACTAAGGGTGGGATAGCGGTAGTTATAAGGACAAGAAAAGGGGTGAAATGGGACAAAATAGAGGTAGATCATCAGAGAGGGCGAATCCGACAACTTTAAAGAAGCGTCTATTTTGGCAAACCAAAGCTTCCTCCAAAATCGTAAAAAGAAAAGACGCCAAAGTCGTTGTCGCGCCCCTCTCTGCTGCTATGGGGTTAACAATCCTTTAACGATGAAAATCCTTGAAATTGCTTGCAATTTAGGATTCCAACCGAATACTTCATCAAGTCCGATACGATATCTTGATCTAGGATCATGGAAATTTATCGTTACAAATCCATGTGGGATAGACTGAGCGTGACTAAAGAAATTTCTAAAGAGATTATAATCCACATCACCGCCTCACCAAGTTTGTCAAATATTTCGTAGCGTATGTGTGTCAACTCCATTGAATATAGCAAGAATATTGCAGTTATCTCTGATCACTTTTGGTATTTGAGTGTATCGTTGAGTGACATATATCACGTCAGTGCTTTCATGCCTGCCTCTGGAAAATATTCTGGGTGGATTCTTTTGATTGTACTAACATGACATCATCATAGACGACAAAATTGTTAATACTTCCATCAATATCATCAATACTCGGTGTATCCTAGATTTCGATTATAAATTCAATAATACCCTCGCCGGTGATTTCTGCTGTAATTTCGTTGTAATCCTTTAACACCTCGTAGCATCGCTGATCGTCTACACTCGGGGCTACTAAATACAACTTGTCCCATTTCATCCATCTCGTTATTAAATTAAGTAGCAGTTGTGTTTTGCCACTTCCTCATGGTTCGATTGTAATCATACGAATAGAATTTGGTAGCGCTGCATGGTGTTTAACTGGTTCTCGTGTTTTAGTCGTCGAAAAATCAATTACATTCATGTTATTATAAATAAATTATGGATCTATATTGTGTGAAATGTAAGAAGCGTACTGGCACAAACGACATGACGACGATTACAACTAAAAATAACAGATCAGCACTTGCTGGTAAGTGTGTAGAATGTGGTACAAAAAAATTTAGATTTGTTTTAATGAAATCTGCAGATGATTGAAAAAAACGAGGAGGTGATATTGCAGCCAAGTTAGTAAAACTCCCAGGAACACCATGGGCAAAATATCCAGGAGAAAAACACCTTCCAGGATATAGTTATTGTGGACCCGGGACCAGACTCGATATCAGATTCGATGATCAAAACCAACCCTGACCCGGTGAAAACCCAATAAACGCCATTGATAAAGCGTGTCATGCTCATGATGTTACTTATAAAAGCAGTAATCTGCAGCACAGACATATCGCAGATGTAAAATTGATTCATGCGTTGAATTCTATCACTGATAAATCCTGCAAAGAAAAATTGGCTTCATGGATGATAAAATAGGCGATGAAAAGTAAATTGATGTTGGGTGCTGGTAATTAATAACATCATGGAATCTATTTAGTATTCTCCAGCAAGATACTGGAGGGCTAAAGCAGCAATCGGTAAACTCGCTAGCGCCGCAAAGGTGAAAAATACCACTGCAGCGGATTGGTTATCCAAACAGGCGATATGGCAAATTTATCTACCACCACCTAAACAAATTAACTACTCGCATTTAGATGTCAGCGTCCCTAAAGAGGTTCATCAGGCTGATATATTATTTCTAGCGCATGATGGTTTTTACAAGTATGCGCTAACCGTAGTTGATGTTGCGAGTCGATACAAACAAGCAGAACCTCTAAAAAATTCATCAACTAAAATAGCTTCTGCGTTTGAAAGGATTTATCGACGAGGTCCTCTGCATTGGCCAAATCTATTACAAGTTGATCCTGGCAAGGAATTTCAGGGTGCAGTGTTATCAACAATGAAGCATCATAATGTCACCATCAGAAGAGGGCATACTGCACTACATCGCGATCAGGCAATTGTTGAACGATTTAATCGCACACTTGCTGAGCGGTTATTTGGATATCAATACGCGAAGAAATTTATTCAGGATAAACGATCTCGTGAATAGGTCAAGAGATTACCAGGCGTAATTACAGCGATAAATAATGAGATTTTTCGAACAATCAACAAGAAATCTAACAACGCTATTAAAAAAGGATATATCCGTAAAACCGCAAAGTGATTTTTCAAAACAACCAATACTCGGCAATGTCACTGTTAGGTATTTATATGAACCAGGAAAGCTCGAAGGTGACACAAAAAGAGCTACTGATCCTATTTGGAGTGTCACTACGCATAAAATATCTAGCATAACACGATCCACGGTTAGACCGCCTATCTATAGGTTGGATTCAACTACTCCGCAGCGAAGATTTACTCGTGAACAACTACAAGTGATACCCGAGGATACTCAATTACCGCCGCGTGGTCTTAACTAGCACCTCTGCGTCTGTTGCACTCATGATAAGTCATCATCACATTATCTCTGGTATGACCAATACTGCTATTTTTTCTGTCTACGGTAAATTGTCGAGAGTTCTTATCCGACCAACACCAACTCATTATACAATTGCGACTCACGCAGTGATTATTCTGTTGTTGTTTCAGTGTAATTATTAATTCAGCATAAATGTCAAATTCTCTATTATTTTTTATCCTGTTGTTTATAACCAGAGAGTTTTTTTCTGATTATATCGTCGCTGATAATACAACTTATTGTTGTGTCATTATAATCTAAAACAATTCTTCGAAGTTGATTTATTCTTCGTACTCTGGACACCGCAAGATAAACTAAATTCGACAAGTCGATGTGATTATCTATGATCCAAACAATTGTATCAGATATAGTCAATCCTTGTAAAGAATGTATTGTCGCTGCGTAACCTAGCGTCCATGGGGATTTATCAGCACGCAATGCATCTTCGACGACGTTGATATCAACCAGCACAATATCATTTAATACGAGAATTTGCTTTTCTGTCCCTGACTTTGTCAGGCCAGGAATATCAACTTCGATATTCTGTTTTCGTGTATCTTTGGGTCTATAACACAACGGCACTGGAAGTGTTGCAAATTTTTCTTTGTGTTTGTTAAATAACTTCATTTGAAGTGTGTTTCTATTTTCTACTTGCCACTCTCAAATCGTTTGGTCTCCACGCTTCCCGATAATCATTTAATTGGAGTTTCCGAAATTATTTCACGCACTATTTCACATTGGATTCTATCCGGTTGTAATCTGATTAGTTTCTTGAACTCGCGTAATTGTTCATCATGTAATCTATGATCAGTACTAATTTCTTCATAGTAGTCTACAAAATTCTTTAGCCAATCATGTGGAGACAAACCGACAAATGGCGGTGGTTGACCATGATCGCCACACATTATCACTTTTGTATTCACTAGCAATAGGCAATCAAGAAACTTTTGTAATACATCTAACGACACCGTGCAGATCTCATCCTAAATTATGACTTCAGGAATAAATTTCTCGCCCATTTGATCAGGAGTCCTTTCGTCACCTTTCCATCGAAAGAAACTATAAGTACAAGCATCAATTCCTCGTTGTTTTATCTCTCTTGCAAGTTTGTGGGTCGGTGTTAACACAGTCATGTTTGATTTCCCTCGAAATAATTCAATCGCACGAGTCGTCTTTCCTGACCCACCACAGCCGTTTAAGTAAACGGTTTTATATCTACATATTGGATCAGATATCGACGGTGCATTAGATTGTTCTGATATCTGATTATTTTTCAAGTAATTGTTTTCAATCGTAACATCAGCTGATTTGGAATAATCACATGGTATTTCCTTTTTAATTCTCCATGACCCCCAACTCTCGTCGGAATTAGTGAATTCAGCCACTACTTCGCTATGTTTTACGTCTATATAAAATGAATCAGTGGCTACTCTAACCGCGGTGTCAGGAAATCTATTTATCATTGAAAATAAATTAATAGAAGCATAAGCCAGCATAGACGCCCTCAAATGTGTATACTGAAGACTGTATCCATCGTTGTAAGTAACAATTGTACCGAATTTTGTTCCATTGGACAAAAAAGCGTCCTTATGATCGACGTATATACACCTAGATGTTACATCCGCGATTATAAAATCGTATTCAACGATATATATAATCAACCGTGAAGAATATCGTTTGTTGTCGTATTTTGTTCCACCTTGAGTGAATTTACCAATTATTTTTCTACCGTGATCTTTTGCTTGTTTATTTCTAAGTTCAAATATCTGTTTGGACCATTTCACGATATATTCTTCGTCGAGATCGGGGAATTGTTTTTTATTTTCGTTGATTATACCATCTAGACTATCGGGTTGTGGTAACCAGACCTCAGTCTGCGCTCGATTTGATATAATTGATTCACTGACAATCAGTGATATCAGCAGTTTAGAATCAATCAAATACAGTAATAACAATATCGGCATCCAGTGTTCTTCGGAGATGTGTCTACCAATCCAAACATAACAACACGGATGAAATCCTTCAGCGGTTTCAAATGATACCACACGAGCGAATCCAGTTAAATCAAAATCGGGCAGTGGTCCATGAATAGCAACACGGGTCATCTCATGTGTGGGATGCCCAAATCGTTTAAAGTACTCAGCACATTCTCCTTACCCGAGAAAACTCCCAGGATAACACGCAACCATATCAACCGAAATAATACTTTTGGGGTCGTATTTTGTATTCTATAATCCACCATGGTTGTACTCGATGCAGCTTGATTTAATATCTGATAGAAATTAAGTTCCTGTTGGTTTCAACAGATTTTTCTTTCTCGCAAAATGAGCTGCAACCGACGGAATTGTAAAACAGTTTGTTAATAATATTGTTCGTCGTGTTCTGTTGAAAAACCACTAGCTAGTTTTTTCATCTCGTTGTGCAGGGTCTTACAAATTGATCGAATGTGCCCTCATCGTTGTCAAAACTGTGAAGTAACCTCACTGACACAGGATCGTTTTTACTTTACTGATAAATAAAATCAAATAATTTCTCCTCAGATAATTCTCCCCCACAGAACTACGCGGGTAGATATTTTATTGTTCTATCCAGTGGAAATATTGTTACCGCAGGTGTCCACGCGTGTTCGTTATGATCAATAATTTTGATTGGAGCTCCATTTGATTTATATTTTGATTCGTGCAATACTTCTCCTGTTCTCGTCATTATGTTTTTGGGGAATCTTAATGATGTTTCTAATTTGGCTATATCTTGAATCGTTGCTCCATTTTCCTTTACTGTTAGTCCCCATTCATTTATTTTTTTACGTCTTAGATCCGTCAATTTGTTTCCACGCAACGCATTTGTAAAATACTCTATTATTCGTTCTGCTACACAAGTCAACGATGACAGTTTCATCGATTTTAATTTTTCAATACTCTATCATTTAACGAATATATCCTATAACCAACTGCGGTTACGGGATAGGATCTCTGGTTTGGAATCATGACTCACAGTGACAGTTCTTTTATCTTTCAAGATGGGTTCAAATTTCTCGCGTATAATCCAATTTCCCGTTTCTGAGCGGATAATGAATTTCACTCTAAAAAATACTTTTTCTGGTCAAGATGTGAGATTATCACGGGTGCTCAATCATCATTCATGGTAGCATTAACACTACCATCAATTCGAAATGGCGACCAACAGTGAGATGCCCCATCGCGCTTGAATTCATTAACACCATCACGTATTCTACCTATCATACTTCTATCATTTATTAGACCCTTTGGTGTATCATTGGAGACTCTATCGAGATTGAATTTAACATTTTTCCAAGGCGTAAACTTTGATAATCTCTCGAACTCCTCCATATTATAATTAAAACAAGTATTTAAATAAAGAATTTATTATATAATGAATCATTGCAAATCGCTTATGATAGGATCGTGTAACAAATCATGCAGAAGTGATTTCTGGTGATATCATTTACAAAAAGTACGTCGTGGGAGTTTAGGTCCGCTACCTTGTATCCGATGTGGGGTAGGTGTGAGAGGAAAATCGCAATTGTGTCTCAATTGTGGTGGTAAACGATACAGAGAGCTAAAGCGCTATTATGATAATAGAGTTAAAGTCTCCATCAAAGATTCCGTTAAAAACTCCATCAATGACCCAGACTGTGTCAGCGTCCTTGACTCTGTCAAGGATACAATCATAAGAACACCTCAAGACTATATTGAGAGATTCTCAAGTAATGATTAAACCAAATAATGAATTAGACAAATAATATTATAGTATATAAATGAAGCAAGAATTTCAACAGCATCCCGTGATCAGCAATTATAAGGCATCCCGTGATGGTATTGTCAGACACTGCAGATTGAAGAAACCATTAGGGATTGTGAGCAATCGAGGGTATTTGATATTTACTGCTGGGAAAAAATATTTTAATCATAGTTTCGTCTATGAGGTATATAACGGATTGATCAAGGATGCTCTTATTATTGATCATATTGATTATAATCTTCACAATAACAAATTGGATAATTTACGTGCTTTCTTTCAGAGTGAAAACATCAAACAGAGGGAAACAGGTACTTCTAAAACAGTTGCAAGGAGGTCTATAAAATCATTTAATACAGAAAATAACGAAGAAAAAATATTTCAATAGATGTATGAAGCGAGTAGATATTTTGATATTTGTAGAGCCTTAGTACGATTTGTTGCGGAAGGAATACATCGATCAGCGATTTCAAATGGAACCGGACATATAATTCAATTTACATATATTTGAATTCTGTTTTGTACTATACGTATGTAGCATTAAGGGGAATAACTCGTGCGGGCATATGTACGGTTTATGAAAGAGTTACGGATCTCAATGGGATTTTTTGTTTGTTGTTTTCACATATATCGTATTCAAAAGCAAATACATGTACATACGAACATTTAGCGTATTCCATACGCGTTGGAATCTAGTCGTGGAGCCCATCATTTGAGTCTCGTGGCAGACAATTGTCGACGGTACCGATTTCGAAGGTTTTTCTATATAATTGGGGGGAGGGTTAAGCCATTCGAAATTCAAATCGTGAAACCACCATACCACACACACCGTCACACGGTGTGAATGTGTTTTTCATTGAACCCGGGGTGATTCTGTGGGGGTATGGTTGTTTCAGTTTGAATGTAGAAGTGTGCTTGTTTTAATTTGATCCTTATACCATTATACCATTGTCATCCTATAATCCATTGTTATATGTTGTATTGTCTTGTGCTGTCCTCAAACTTGCCATAATACTCGAATTGGGAGTTGATCAAATATGTAAATAATTGTATATATATGTGCCTTACAAACTCGCCATAACACACGAATTGGGAGTTGAAAAAAGGCTGTGCTGTCCTATATAAATAATTGTATATATATGTATATATGTATATATCATGTGACGTCCATTCACGAAATATACCTTCTTGGAGTTCTAATCCGCAATTTGGCGAGTTAGATCTCCTCTTGGAGATTATGTTTCGTGGTACCTCTGGGCCCGGTCAGATGTGAATAACACCTGAGGGGTTCCAATGATGATGTGTTGTCTTATATATGTAACCTCTGGGTCTCTCCAATGTGAATAACACCTGAGGTGTTCCAAATGGGGTTGTCATATATATCTCTAGGCGTAATAAGATGTGAATAACACTTTATTACGAACAGAGTTCATCATCATATAATCATATATAACTTGCACAATATCTCTAGGCGCATTGAGATGTGAATAAACACCTTAGCGCGAATGGAGTTCATACAAAAATTCGGGTCAAAATTGACCCCCAATTTTTTTGTTTTTGTATGATATATTTTATATATCACATATTAGAAATATATATTATTATATAAATGAATTCTGAAAATATCATTGAGGTTATAACCGAGATTTCAAATATGAAAAATCAAGGAACTCAATTGTCAGATAAATTAAATTGTGATAGGATCCTTTCCGATTTTCAAGATATTGAAGATAATATCCGAAGAAATATATACATGTTTCCAAAGTCATATGCTTTTATAAAACGGATTCAACATGCGATTTATGATTCGTTCATATATGAAAATGACGTAAACAAGTTTGTCCCGTTATTTACTGTTGTGGAAAAAATCAGAAAAGAGTTAGGAAATCAATATAAAATCAAACGAACAGTTAATTCAAAAATCAAAAATATTAAAATGTTTATCCAACAAACCGAAAAATCCCCTTTGATTACCTCAACACAGTAAAAATTCTCACCATGGATCGACATGTACAATACCCATACCTTTTTTGCAAGTATACAATAGACAGGTATGCGCTTATTCACCTAGAACGAATTTGTAAAGACAGGTAAGATATTGTATTTTATTTATCAATGGTGACTTCGCTATTGGTGTTTATCACTACGCGAAAGTAATAGTAAATTGGGGTTGGTGAGCAATCTACGGATTTTTCACTGGCGAAATCGTCACTACATTTAAATCGAGTATTAATTAATAATGGTAAATGAATCGCAAATGACTAGATTAGCACGCGAACGGTTATTCGGAATTAAAAAATTTATCCCCATTCGAGATTCAGTTCGAGAGAAATTGCAAGCTAGACAGGCGTTTCAGACTGATTTTACAACAGGAACTGAGGACATGTCATTCCAAGCTGTTGTGTATGGCATATAATGAATAAATAATTGTGGCCGGTACCATGGCTTTACTCGAGGAAGACTTGGGTGATCTATCGAATGATATGATGTGTGAATAATATAATTTATGTCGATTTTAAGTTGTATAAAGCATTTATTTTGTAGTATGCATTTTTATAGCTACCTACCCAATAAAGAATGATTATATGTATGGCTATATTTTGAAGTAACTGTGAGGAGACTATTTATTAAAAACATAGGATGAACTGAAGTTGACTAGCATTGTCTTGGGATGCAAAGGATGTGAAGAACAAAATTACACTGGTGCATTAATCGTGCATATACAGTAACACATTAAGTTAAATGATAAATAACGCATATTCATAGTGAGTTGAGAAAGCAAAACTTGTTGCAGTGTTTCATGAATACAGATTGGCTTGTAAATATCAACAGAACTACTTAACACTATGGTACTATTCTATCCAGATACTGCTCATTAATTTCAATTACATGTAAAACAAAATGGCTCTGGAAACAGAATAAGGTTTTTAAGACTAAAATACTAGTTCATCATTAGCAGCCTTCAATGCTTATATCACATAGATGCATCATCAGCCGTCTTATTACAACTAAATCAAATATACTTGACACCAATTAAAAGCATCAAATTTTCATTTTTTTTAAAAATGGGTTCATTTACTATAGAAATAATTATAACCTTTATATGAATACCCAGATGAATGTACACAACTGCATACACTGTAAAACTGTTATATATTATGAAATGTACTAAACTTATATAAGTACAAATGTGCATATACAAACATAACTTGAATTCAAGAGTACAGTCAGGCATACAAAACTGAAGGATATCATCTAAGAATAATTATGGCATATATAGAGGTTTTCCATGTTATTTACGTTGGGTGGGGTGCTCCCAATATTATTTAAATTCTTAGAAAAGACCTCCTCCCTCCCCCGGCTTGTTTTGTGAGGAATTGAAGTAGTGATAGATGCAATGCTCAGAGCCCCCAGTCAGTGGTGCCGACAGTTAAATTAATGAATACACAGAATCTGAAAGTCAAATAAACAACAATTTAATATCATTAAATAACAGTCATCTCTCAAATGAAATTCAAATTAAAACCCTATTACTCATCTTTAACTCGACCAAATTATGGCTTTATTTTATCATCTGACTTGGTTAATAGATTTTCCTCCTGTCCTGTGTTCCTACTCATCTGTATGATCTTTCTCTGGAATGGTAGTCCAATTGCCTCTAGTCCGTCTAACTTCTGCCTCCGTTCTTCCTTTTTCTTCAAAGATTGATTCATTCCAAAATACTAGACAGTTCTATAGGCCTTTCCAATAAGTTACTTACTTCCCTTATATAGGTGGCGCTGTCATCACTTAATAAACTTCCGGGGGCTATGTTTATCGATTTAGATTAAATGCTACAATGAGCTACTTAAACGATGACGCTTTGGAAAGGTGTAAAATCCCGGAACTTAAATCTTACCTGAGACAGCATGAGCAGAATGTTAGCGGGAGAAAAGAAGAATTAGTCAAGCGAATGGGTAGCCCACAGAAGTTGAAGCAAAAGATGCACTGAAGAGTTCCTACTAGGGGGGGACAACAACCCTTATTGAAAAGGCCTATAGAAATTACATTGATGTTTTAGTATCCTGTGCTTGGTTTCTATGCTTTTGACACAAGCGATTACCATTTACTCAATGCCAAACTTTAGTACATCACCTAAACAAACTACTGCAGAGAAACAAATATTGAAATTAAGCCCACCTCCCACCCCCATGTATGTTTCCTATTGCATTTCTTTTACAATTAGGGTAGCTAGGCACACACACACACACACACACACACACACACACACACACACACACACACACACACGCACACACACACACACACACACACATATATATATATATATATATATATATATATATATATATATATATATATATATATATATATATATATATATATATATACTGTATAGTATATATAATGTACTAAGTACAGTGCAGAACTGGTTCAGATATACATATCAAATTCAGGAATGCAGGGGTCATGCTAACAGGCGAAGAAACTTTGCCCTCTTGATTTTTCAGATGTAAAATGACTGGTTGTACTTTACACCTTCCTTGATGTACCCATTAAGTTCTGGCAGTGTTGTAACCCAAGGCAAAATGTCTTACACATTTATAGGGGTGTTTTAATTGCTAACTGACAATTAACCCTGCTTGCAGCAATATATCACTGCTCGAGTTCATGAAATTGGGCCTACTGCACAGTGATGAAAATATACCAAATTCTGTTTCAAAATTGTACCAGTGTGTGAGTTGGATTTTTAACATAACCTTGAACAATTTTTTCAGTCATATTGTTATGATGTTTGCAGTGTGGCAGTTTATAGTGATGTCTAGCACTGAGGCATCATGCCGCAGACATGTAGCATGACATTACACCCAGTTACATTATCCTGACAGTAGGACGACCAGTCCATACACTAATCTCTTAATGCTGAGCACCAAATGAGGCAGCTGTTAATACCATTTTTATGTCTTTGGTATAACTTGGCCATGGATCAAGGCCTCCACAACCTCTTGCATCTGAGGTGGATGCTCTTACCACTAGGCCACTGGAACGGTCAACACCAGTATGTAAATAGTAATTTGTTGTTAACAAATATAATCAGTGAAGATCATTTCTAATTTATTTCTTCTCTTTTTAAAAAACAGAAGTTAACAGCATTATTTTCTTTATAAACTCAGTTTGAAACTGAACGTGAACCTTTAATGGCATACATTCCTGTACCTGTGATAAACCACTTCATTACATTGTATTCGTAAACAATTAGGCAAATAAATTCAGGAAAATATATAATTTACTTAAAATAAAGTCTAAATATTTTGTGTTAGAAGATTTAGCTTAAATATTTAATAATGTAGTCAGAAGTATGGGACAATACTATGTTGTGGAATTCGAAACAATGTTGTTAAGCTCAATGCTGTTTTCTGATATAATTCATTTTCATGAAAAAACATACATATATATATATATATATATATATATATATATATATATATATATATATATATATATAAGCAAAAACTCTTTAAAGCAATGCATATCGTTGCTATCAGTATTTAGGCAAATAATAAAACTACAAATATACAGTCCTAATATTGGATGTTTGTAATAAATCTAATAAGTGTGCAGTTAAATAAAGATGCATTCACATGGCACAACACATGTTCTTTGATGGGTTTTGTTGGAAAAAAGGGTCACGTTCAGCTACACATGAATTTTAATGCTTCAGTGTTTTGTCTATTGATAGGTACAGTAATGTTTAGCGGGTAAAATGAAATCAAAATAAAGAGTATGAATTAAAGTCGTTTGCTCCAATGTACATTTTATTCTGCTTCAAAGTATGCTAGAAATCTTTCTGACTGCAATTTTACACAAAACATTTAGGAAATAAAATTATTAAAAGGTACTTTATTATGCAATAATACCGACTTGCAATTACATGATTTTAATCTTGTTACTCCTATAAGATTAAATGAATTACAATGTATAGTTTCTGCTGTGCTTTTTTAATACATCATATGGCCAAAATACACTGCATTTACCTCAATCTGAACATACATAAGACAAGGATAAATGCAATGGGTATGAAAATTTTTAAAAAGTGTTACATCTTTTTGTTCAAATGCATGTTTTTAAAAGCTTTAAGAACATAAGCAACAGTGGTCTGAAGATAAACTGCTACTTGGAAATCAAACAGATGCAGGACTTTGGCTCATGGTAGGCACTTCAAGAAAGACAGTCAAAGACTATATGGGTTCTTGGTAGGGATCATTTGTTACCATACAATCACTAGAATAGTCTCTCCATAACAATTTGATATCAATAGATGTTACCCGACTAAAAGGCCTAAATCATTTTAACTTAAAATGAGATTTCTGCTTTGTAACAATCTCTTCTGTAGGTGGTGGTGGTATTGGAGCAAGTACATCAGATATTCACCAAGGATCATTTATGTCCAAAACAACTGGCTGGTTCATGCCAACTCTATTGTATAACCTCATTTTCAATATTTTCATAATAATTTCTGGAATATACAGGTACTGTTGATCAGCTTTCTTTGGGTTTGCAGACCATCTCTCCCTTTTTTGTTGAATGACCTTTGGTATCTGACAAGAAAATGAAAACATTTCACTGACAAGGTCATTTTATATTTTTTTAATTCTCAAAAGTCCAAATAAAAGCTGCATAAAATTACATTTAACAAATCATTTTGCTACAGATGAAAATGACAATATAGCAAACCTGTATCTTACCCATATATCATAAAAATGTTTAGATTATTTACAGAATGATCTTATTACATTAGACTAATTCTAACCAAAATTGGTCTATGAAATGTATTTTAAAAAATTTCTTCTGTAAACTCACACAGAAAAGATCAAGGATTAACAATATTAAGTATTTAATGCTGCGTAACTTTAAAACGTTTGTCTATTGTCCACTAATACTCAATCAGAAACTGAACCAAGTCAAGCAGGTTACATATTAGACAAATTACTATCGAGGTATATGTGTACATACATTATCAGTAGACCACCCACTCCCATACACAAGCATATGCATTTGGGTATCCCCCCCATGTATATTAAACGGACAAACCATAACAATGGCCTTAGTGTGGTTTGTATTTATAATACAATGCATTCATTTTCTTACTATGATAACCAGTATATCTTCATTCTTTCAATTATGTATCAATACTATATTTAAAATATATTGTAATTACACATTTTTAACTTGTATGTTCATATACAGCAAAGAAAGCTTTTGTGGGAGCAACTTTCTGGTTCTTACACAAATACCATCCACAAATACCAATACAATACATATATATATATATATATATATATATATATATATATATATATATATATATATATATATATATATATATATATATATCCCTAGTCGCAGCCTTAAGTGGACCATCCTCATTTTGCAGCATTAGGCAGATCAAAATGTATCTTCGTAGTTATTCAAAATATACAAATATCCATCAAGTTTTTTTATAAGTAAACAACATTTATATATTTGTATTGTATGGTTTCAATGCTTCTTGCAATAATTAAAAATATACAAGATACACGGTCTACTTAAATTTCGTATGTTCATTATCAGCATTATGGAGACCAGTACTTAAATTTAAGCATAAAGAAGACCGCGATATATATGCCAAAATACATCATTTAAGAGACTTTAAACTGAAAATGTAAGTTATAAAAAGGATACAAATGTTGGCTACTTTAACATAACTTTAGAGATTGTTCAGTGCTTTGTATAATTATTGAGATTCGTTTTGGTCTTCCTAATGCTGATAATTTAGGATGGTCTGCCTAATGCTGATAATTTAGGATGGTCTGCCTAATGCTGATAATTTAGGATGGTCTGCTTAAAGCTGTTATTCAAATTATATATGCTTAAATTTTAGATTAATAACATCCATGGTATATATCTACGCCAAGCTGCATCATTGAAGAGACTTTAATCGGAACATTTCAGTTGTAAAAAGCATACAAATGTTTGTTAATTCAACAAATCTTTAATGGATAGTTCAGTGCTTATGTACAATTATTAAGATACATTTTTGTCTGCATTGTATATACTTAGTGTGGCCTCTAGGGCCTTACTTCATTTGAACATGCCTGCCCCACGGCCATTAGTAGAGACTATGAAAACCATGATGAATTAACATTTCAAAGGCCTGGATACTCTGACTAGGGTGTAGTAGATATTCCCCATTAAAGCCAGGGCCGGGTAGAGGGATCCAGGGTGCCCGGACCACACCCCCAAACCGGCTAAACAGAAACCAATCAAAATGTACACACACACACACAAACGTATAGTCACTTGAAATTTGATCATTGCTTTCTTATCGATAATGTTTATTATGCATTATGCGCAGGTTGAGCAAAACGACACATCGAATGAATAGCCTTCCTTTAGTCATTATTAGCCCATTTGAAATTTCGGACATCCTCCCCAGCACTTGACGCGATTTGACCCTGAAAGCTAAGCATCAACTACCAATCAGAAGTGACTAGCAGATACAAAAACTAAATAAAAGATTGACATGAACTTCACACAGGGTGGTGGCTAGGGTAGTTTTATCAAAACATTTGGCCTGGTATTAGCACATTTGATTATGTTCCTCAGCCTCTAAAAGTGACCTCATTCAAGACAACAGTTAATTCTCTTTTTCAAAAGAGAGTTATCACAGGCTATATAATGTGACTATATGCAAATGATAGGCACTAATGCCACAGTCAATGATAAGTAATGAACACCATTCATGTATGTCGTCATGCACTAAAATGCTAAAGCTACAATTATAAAATAGTTCAGTGGTTCAACAGCTTTTAATGCAAATCAAACACAACAGTGTAACACCTGTTATGTATATTTAATTTATACTGTATTCGACTTTTGTCCAAGATTGTGGATTCTGAAGCTTTTGCATACCCGACATTTGTCCATGAATTGTAAGTTTTAAACAAGATATTTACTATAACAGAGCTTCAAGGTCAAGCCTTGCTTACAATTAAACTGGTTTTCCTGTTGGAGTGATACATATTTTTGTATGTCTGTGGTCAAGACACAATTGATTTGTTTTAGATCGGTCGCAGCGAATCTTTCGAGTTTACAGTTGTGTTGCTCTAATCATTTTTCGTGGGTAATTATTTCAATTATTCTATGGATTTACTCATTGACTTCGTATTGATAAATTACTTGGACTTTTGTGAATTCACAGAAAGACATTCTGGATTGCATCATTGGAATACCAGGACATTCAAGACTATTGGTATATCACAGTGTTTTGTATTTATAGCCCCACCCAGTCACATTAACCTGACACCAGGCAGATATATCATCACGCCCCACCCAGTCACATTATCCTGACACCTGGCCAACCAGTCCTAACTCTAACCTCTTAATACTGAGCGCCGAGCGAGGTAGGTGCTAGTAACATTTTTACCAGTCTTTAGTAAGACACGGTCAGGGTTCGAACCAGCGACGTCCCGCATCTGAGACAGATGTTCTAACCACTAGGCCACCAGAGTGGCCTGGTATGTCAGGACATTCAATGATATTTTAATTTATTTGGAATATTATTTTCCAACTTGTGATAGGGCATCTAGGATTATTTGGAATTTAATTTGAATTTTCAAATAATATTCTAGGGAAAGGGGCCCCGAGTGGTCTAAAGCGCTCTCTGTTACGGACCACTGCCATCTCACCTGTCTGCATGGGTTCGAGTCTCGGATTCGGCTAAATGTATGTGAGAAAGTTTGCCAGTAGCTTCTCGTGGGTTGGTGGTTCTTTCCGGGGTTTTCCCGGGTTCTTCCTCCACCATTAATACTGGCTGCCATGTATAGCTTACCGTGTGCTGAAAAATGGCGTTAAACCCTACAACACCAATTCTAGGAAATAATTGCTTGCTGAATTGTAATTAAGCTGTAGGTTTCACTTAACTTCCTTTCTGTTACATATTTTAAGACCTATAGTTTTAACAAACCGTGTGGCCCTAGTTACATCATTAGCGAAACCAAATGTGGCTCAAGACTTGTGTGAAAGTGGACTATTTTTGTCCCAATAATTTCTTATGAATTGAATAATTGTCATTTTTAACTTTTTGTCTATTGTTAATGATGGCAGCCATCTTGAATGACAGACTGACCACATCTGTGCAAATTTACATTAGTTTAGTTTACAGCCAGTATCATCTTTACAAAAATTCTATGTTGCAATGGACAAAGCAGGTTTTGGAAGCCATTTATAATACAAAGCTACAGTGGGCAGCACTGGAAGACAATACAAATATTTCATCTGTGCTATATACCAAACAAATATGTGTGCAATGAAATCTACACGTATGCACATACCACCAATTTTAGTACAAGCTTTTATAAGCACGCAAAATATGAACAGAACAAGCACAAGGGATGTTCAACCAAGGGCCATACCACTAACTTATCAGCCTTCATACAACATCTTGCTGATTATTTCCAAGACTTGAGGGGAAATAGGAATGATGGAATATGCCCATAAAAATTGATGCCATAGATAAATGTTAAGTTTAATGTTAAATGACTGTTTCAATAATGTGCCAGTATACAACATTCTAGGAGAGTTTTTGGCACTTACAGTTTAAAGTCAAATGACGGTTTCAATAATGTGCCAGTACATGATGTCCTAGGATAGTTTTCAGCACTTTACTGATCTACAAAAATGTAAAGTTCAACCTTCTATGCCATATTAATCAATTTTGCATCTATTATATGCACCATATAATTCTCATTTTCTATGTCCGTGAGCTGAATAGAGAAAAAAATAGCATTGAAAGAAGGGAAATTTATTACAAAAAGATGTCAAATAAGCGATGAACAATTTATTGACTCCTTAATTACATGTATCATTTTTTTTAAAGTAACATAAATACAGAGCAATATTTCAATGCAAACAATATGTTATAAATATTCAAATGGAACAATCACAAACTTCATTCAAACAAGTCACCAATACGGTTTATTTTGTAAGATGTCAGCTCACTAAAAAAACTGGTAACTAAATTTTATTATTACTGACCCATCAACAATAAGTAATTAAGTATTCTTGGTGTTTGTTTTCAATGCATCATGTGTACAATCACTGCTCAAACTATAGCGGACATATCTCTGCTTATTCAACTGGCATGAATGACCAAGCACCAAACAAAGGGGTGGTTGGTAAAAGATACCAAAATTTATAAATCAGTTTATTTAAGTCATTATTAATCATCAAAACCAATCTTAAAGCTAAAGGTTGTTCAAATTATGGGGTACCCACTTGTTCAATAACAATTATTGTAGCTGTAGCCATTCAAACAAAAGGTGTCAACGTGGTAATTCGTAGATATTTACAATGGATAAAAGTACACAGAAATATAACTTTTACTGTTATAATATAGAGGCTTGAAGGATTAAGCATTAAACGCAATTAGCTTGAGATTTAGGTCTGACAAGACAACCATCTGAACAATCAGTAGCTGAAAATCACATCCATTTTTCAAAACCAACAAAGTATTCAGAATATAGCAGTATGAAATCTCTGCTGATACCATTTAATGACCTTGCGATAGATGCATACATCCACACCTAACCATAAATGTGCTTCATCAATCCTTATGTAATTTATCAATTATTTTTGGGCATTGAATTCAAAGATGTAATGATGTGTGAAAAATGACTCAGCGTTATACTTCTGTTTGCATAGTTCATTGGAATTATTAAAGATTCACTGTTATGTATGCAACAAGATGAGTTGGTGTGTACATGTCGATTCAGTGTACTTCAACTATTCATGCTCTACCTTAGATATGTACATACATACTGTGTGTAACAATGCATGGTTTCAGAGAGTTGATTAAGTAGAATATTGTACATGCAATTTATCATTTCAATACACGAGAATTTCTCGTTTACTATGCAGATATAAAATGATAATTATGCCAATGAGGCATGTAGTTTTGTATCCACTTCTATCCCCCCTCCCCAATTCTATTTTTGCATGCATCAGTGACCCTCATGCTATAGCAGGATTTGACTATAAAATAAACCTACCAATGGAAACTATTACAAATATCTGCACTGCTTGATCTATCCATATATCATTCCTAACTGGCTTCCCAACCATCCACTTGAATAAAACCAGAATCTGAAAACTTCATCTACTTACTCTCCTAAACATTTGTATGAATATGTAATCACCCACAGTTCCTATAAAATGTGATTTTGTGATAGTAAATCTACCCCATCTGGGGCAACATTCATGATTGAAAACCTCTGTTGTATATGTAAGTGTATCAGGGTAAATCATCACGTGCATACTGCTTAATCCAAGTTCATGTAAATCGAGTTCAGGCTACAAGCATGATCACATATTTGATTTGAAAATATAACAACTCTACCCACAACCCAACTGGGGATGCATCCAAGATTCATAACATTCATCATCTACCTATATGGTGAAACATCTTACAAAATTAGGTAACTCAAGTGATTAGAGAAAAAGCTTAATATATCCAGACTCCCCTTTTCTATACCTTACTCCTGAAAAATGAAACATTTTTAATGTTGAAGCATGACAACTGTACTACTATGTTATATAATATATTTATACAAAGTGAAAAGTAACCAGTTTCAATATATTACAAATATAATAGAAAATCAGGACATGCAAGTGAACACTAATGAGATTGATAGAATTAATCCAAAATCTTGTACAAGAAAAATATCTGATACTCTTGACTGATACATGCTAAGCCCAATATCAGCATGCTTTTTCACTGATAAACAACAAAAAATTAGAAACATCAATATCATAAGAATAACAAGAGCATACTTAACCTGTTGTGTGATTATAAAACAATATCAAAATGCATGAAGCTAATCAATGGTTTTACCACTCAAGTCCACATGCTTCAATCCACATTTTAAACATACTAATATTTGCAGTGGAAATTTGTTGTTTTATCCATAGGCACACCCTTGCAAAGGATAGGGCTGGAGTGAAGCCCAAATAAAATACATCTTGCATCAGTTTATATTGGGAGAGAAGTCATTCAGAAAGTCTTTTGAATTTATGTCCTCCCAAAACTGTAAACAACTACAATTCCAATTATTTCATGCAATCGGGGCCACAAGTGGCTGAGTGGTCTAAAGTGCTCACCATTACAGATCACTGTCATCTCACCTCAAGGGTTAGAGTTTCGAATTCGACTACTGTGGTCATGTGAGAAAGCTTAAAGTAATTTTAAAGTCCATATCCACAACCTTAAGTCTGAGCACCTTCATGTTTTTCATTTCTGACGTAAGTGTTTATGATAATTTTGTATTTTTTGAAGTTAAATAAGTGTTATGATTTTGTTGATCTGTCAGACAATTTAAGAAACATAATTTTCATCCATTATTCAGTCTTACAGTGAACTTGAATAAACAAGAATTTCAAGCGATCTGATGACATTATTTTGAGTACTGTAAAATCAACAAACACTGCGTTAGAGCCAGATGAATGTTCAATAAAATGCATATGTTATAATAGAGAAGTAAAAAATTACATCACAATAATCACTGGCAGACAGACATAATCATGCAAAAATACCAATATATTAGTCAAAGTGCAAAATAATATGAATAACATAAATAAAACAACTGGATAACAGTAAAGTTTGACTATTCAGAGAATCGTTTTAAGTACATAAATGAAAGTGATGAAACCTACAACATATAATAAAAGGCTCATTTCTTACATGCACAACCTTGCTTGATGAGGTGCTGTAGTTTTCAAAGTCATGATAAAATAGAGGTCACATAAATCTAGTTACACTTTGCAAATGTGGTATAAGGTACTACATTTTTATCTTTCACAAAACCTAAGAAATGAGCTTGGGCACTAGAAAATGAACAAAGACTGTTACATGAAATGTAGTCTACAGCAGTTGTCATAAGCTCAGGTCACAATTCAACCAATTTTCACTGATTATGTCAGAATATAATCATTTGGCAGTCATCCTTTTTTGACAAAATAGGATTTGCACATCACTTTTTCTAATAAGTAATGTGTAAAACATAGTTTACCCATCCAAGTTGAACCCTGGTATGCTTAGGGGATTTCAAAGCCAAGTTGACAACACTATAATCATTAGTTTCATAAATGAAAATGCCTCAAAAGTTTATTTAATACTACTGAGGCATTAACTACATTTACTGTGCTCCCATTCCAAATCATAAATAAAACTCGCTCATAGTTTTGTCACATTCCTAACTGAATTTGCACATGTAAATAGTGCACCATTACATACTAACATAAAAAAACACATCCATTACAGTATGAAGCATCATGACTCTACCATGATCAGAGCATTAGATATGAATAGCCCCAAAACTTAGTGAATGGAGCATAGAATATAGGTCATGGTGATATAAGTTTGTAAAAGTGTTTTAGTTTTAGATATTTGTCATCACAGCAAGTTTGCAACTCTACCATAATAATTTTCTGAGAAAAAGTTTGCTGAAAAACTTGAACCATGTCCTTACACAAATCTCTCAAAAAGTATTCATCAGTAAGCTAAGCTGAAACACCAGTCTGCCCCAAAACTGCATCCATACCATAGGTTTGCTTACAGGTATTCTTCAAGAAGCTGAGCAAATAAAATTTACTGTAATCAATCTTGCTTCACTGGCTGCATCAAGACCAATATCAAGCCTCATGGGGAGACAAATAATATAACCCCTTGACTTGGATTTCCTTGTCTTGGTCCAAACCCTAACATAAATTATTTTTCTCACCACTGTTGCTGTAAACCAGTACACATCATCCTAAATCAATGAATTTGAAACTAAAGATACATATGTGCATAAAGTTTTATGACAATATCAAGAAAAGTCAGAAAATGACCTACTGGAAAATAAGGATACTAACAAAGTATACAACTGGACCTTTTAATATGACCCTGTGCAAGAAACACGACATATCACCATTAATTTTGTATGCAGCTCAAATTCTGTTGGTAGCATATTTCCCAGTAAAATGTCAATGGTTCAAGAAAAAAAACAGACTGGGCAAGAAAAGTGTAATGAATTTACAAACAAGCTCAATCTAGCATACTCCTGCTCTAACTGATTTGTGTGTGGGCACACGACGAGGGGCTACCAATATACTAAAGCTTATGTAAAGTACATTATACCTATCTATGTAAACTAAAAAAATATGACTTCCAGAAGTTTTAAACTGAAACCTCTCACTCTGACACTAACCTGTGATCTTTTGACCAAACAAATTATATGGGATATTATTGTCCCATTTTAAAACTGTGTGCAAAGTCTAATAATAATCTCAAGTGTAACTAATAATAATCTCAGGTGTAAGCAGCCAGCATAGCCACTTCCAATGATTTCATTTAAACTCATGATCTTGACCAAATACATCGTGTTCCCCATGTCCCTGGAGATATTCAAAGCCCTTTGTCAATCTGTATAAAGCTAATCCATCAAAACAGAAGACAGGTAATTCCCAAAAACTTTTACAAACTGACCATTAACAAAAATTCAACCATTTCATGTCTATTTATCTAAGTTTGAGCTTTCCTATAACTTCAGTTGTTCTAATACAAAAACATGCCATCTGTGGACAGAAGGACATTGTGGCCACTATGTCTCAACTTTCTGACACTTGTTACAGGCACAAAAAAAATTACTGATATAACCATATTGGTTGATGAACAGTGAAAACTTTCAAGAGGATCATCAAAAGGAAACTACAAAATTCCATCCAATGGATTTAGAGGATTTAAATCTGAAATATTATACATGGTTCAATTAATTTCCAGCGTTTTTCCAGAACAAAATTTATTTTTCAAGTCTCATATATGATCCTTACTGAATGAAATTAAGGAACATTTAAGCTTAAAAACATGAATGTTTTAAAACAAAAGATGATTTTATTTCATGACTCTGACAAAATATCTGAGTCATATATATGATCATGCACTAAACCACAAATGTATCACAAGAAACAAGTTTGATAATATATTTTCATACAAATTAGCATATAAAGTCATTTCAATATACAGAATAAAATTTAAACTTGGCTGAACTGCATTATGTTGGTATCAGGAAACAATAACATAATGAACATAAATTAGTTGTTTCCTTTCAAATAATTATATAAAAATCAGCTGTAAGTCAAGTTAGCAATCTATAGAATATAAATTTCATGTCACAGCATAAAAAATACAATCCATTAGAAAATTGTCTCGTAAAGAAAAAATTCTAAACCCTTAATTACTCTGAGCCAACAAAACCCAAAACTAACAAGATTTTTCAAACAAATTAAACTACTTAAGACAATTTGGTTAAAAATCCATCACTTAAAATGACTTAATCACAAAGAGTTAATTTAAATTTTGACAAAAATACCTTCAAAATGATATATTTCTGTATAAACAAGGATTGAATTTTCTGTAAAATTGACATGTCTGCTTGTAATGCAAGAAACCAGTTCTCAAACCTGTATTGATACAGGGGCTAGTATCGTTTCTTAATATATAATACAAGGAATGACAATCTCCCATTTCTCCTGTGACCTAATTAAGATCTAAAACAAATACTTCAGGCTATACATAACAGTGTAATAGTTTAGCACCAAAGTTTAGCTCACAGAGTCAACATTTTAAACTACAAATTTGACTCAGTACTCTGTCTATAAGGAATGGCAGTCTGCTTTCTATTTCCTCTTAATATTCCCATTACATTTGTCATATTTGGACATTATGCTGAGGTCTAAGCCAACTGCCTATCAAAAAATTGGAATCATTGCTACCCTATGGTAGTGGCATCTGGTAGCCGCTCATCTGCAGTCCTAGCAAATTTTTAAAAATGTTACGTTAAATGGCATCTTCACTAAATCAATATGAAAATGACTTATTTTCTCAGAAATTGCAAGTATTATAATTATGTCTTTAATTCGCTGACAGGCGAGACAAAACTTCAGCATTGATGAAACCTGACATGGTACTTGCTATTTGCACTGCTTGTCACATGACATCAACAAAATTCAAATATATTAAAAATAAGTAACATACCTTTTGTAAACAGAGGACAAAAATATTCAACCTATTTTATCCCCAGAAAACTCTTGCTGTTGCAGCAAAGTGGACAGAGCCAGATTCATCAAGCAGAGAGTACATGTCAACAAGGCATTACATGATACAACAAAACCATTGCTTACACATGCTCCAGGTTTCATGAATATTCTCGGAATAAATATAAAGAGAATTTTGTGTTCTTTAGTTGTTTTTAATTACAAACATTATGGTGACTTTCATTTAATATTTTTTATTATTTTTCTACATTTGAAATGGGTTACTGTTGATATCACATGACTAAATGTGATAAACATATAGCAATGCAAATGGTGAGTACTAGGTCAAATTTCATCAATGCTGTAGTTTCATCTCATCTGTCAGCATATTAGAGACATATCAGCGGTAATACTTGTAATTTCTGAGAAAATAGATAAGCTTCCTATTAAGTTCATACCAGTATGACTCAATGCAACAGCAGTTTTGTTTGCTAGGCCATGCTGCCACCATGTTGGCTTACTGAGATGCTAGACTGATTTTCATGCCTTCCATGTAAGAAACAAACCAATATCTAGCTTGTCTTTGAACTATCTAGAATACTGGACAAATCTAATTCACTGAGTGCTTGGAATAACCATACCAATATGTTTGTGGCAAGCACACAAATGATCCATACTGCATCCTTTGAATGCTCTGGTCAGAAATCAAGAAATTGAACTCATGATCAGTTCAGTTACAACTCAATTACATATATGTTTCAATATTTTATCAAGTGGTGGCAGAAAATTCCCTGGCTGTTCCTGACATGCTTTTATCAATATTTGCAAATTTCAGGGACTTCTCACAGTTTGGAAACGTTTTATCATTTCTCCTGATTTTTTCCTGGTATCATGAGAACCAAGATTGCATGTCACTACTCTGGCAGTCATTTTAAATGATGCAGTGAGATTTATAAAGTAAATGGGGGCCATCTTGAGAAATATTTCTGTAAAAGTTCATTTAAATAAGCGCCAGAGAAGACTCAACATTTTACCATCCAATGGTGGTGTGGAAAGGTGCCAGATAACTACAGTCAACGACTACAATTTTAAGGTCACAAAATATTATGGAAAGTTCATAGCAATAATAAAGACATGACATTACAAGCTATGTCTAAATCAACTTATTTTGATGCCTATTTATGTTCTGTCTTATTGTCTTTCTCTCATTAAATAATTTTGTTCGTGTTTTTATATAGGCAGTCTGCATATTCAGCGACTTCAGACACTGCGGCATGTGATTCTTAAGGAAATCAATTATTTCTCCTTTATCTGTAATAGAAAGAAAAAAAATAATATAAGCAGCATTTCCCATCCTTTATGACTGCTCAACATGTTGTGATCTTAAACCACTTCATGTAACCATCTAAGGCAGAAAAGATTTAAAATGATCACAGTATCAAAAATTTTATGAACAGTATTCATACCAGATATAGATGATTTTTGTTTTGCTGGTGTTTAATGGCACATCATTAAATGAAAGACTATTTAGTATGAAGGCAGAGACAGCAAAGTAAAATGCCCAGAAAAATTTAACTGCTGCTGACCAGAGATGGTCTGGACAGGATTCAAATCTGCACTACTCTGAATCTGAGACCAGCCTGCTGACCACTGGGTCACAATTGCTTCAAGACACAGTAAAATAAAATAAGCGATAAAAAAAAGCATTTAAAAACTGGACTTCGAAGACTTGACCATTATCATGGACTGCACAGATTTAGAAATTTACTGAAAATGTATTGTGTGCAAAAGAGTCACACTGGAAATAGTTACTGGAAATTAATAAAGCTACATATTTCAATTCAAACTCAAGGAGAAAAAAAATCAATTGCATTCCAAACTGGAGGCAAATAAATTATATATAGAGAAAATAGGGAAGCACTTACTTGGTAGACACCCGCTGTTGCAATTAGTGTTAGATGTACTGACAGTGAAGAAGTCTTTGAAGACCTTTCTTAATTCATCAGTTTCTTCTCGAGACCAGGTTACTGAAAGCATTCACACAGTGTCAATCATTATAGTTTGCTGACTTGTATGCATAACAGGCATACAGACAAAGTGGAGTGAAGTTGATTCCAAATTCTGTAGGTAGCAACTTTACTTGAATGATAAGCTTTGGATGCAAGTCAAATAACTTTACACACATAAAGGGAATATAAAAAATGAAGTTTCATGGACCAAGCAGACTGTATTAAGATTATGTATGTATCACACTTTTAACACTCTTTTTCAGTTTTCAGAATAATATAAATAAATTTTAATAAATTATCACTGTGAAAACTGGGTCAGCTCATGATTTATTGGTAATAGAAGTGCATGTGGTTTCTATCTTTGCAAAGAACATATGTTGTGGTTTTGTAAAAGCAATCAGGCCAATGATGAAAGTGATCAATATGATAAGAATGTATCTTCTGAGCCACTTGGGCGTGATATGACATACACTGAAACTTTAGAGCTTATAACAGTGATTTAAAAACTTCACTATTGTTAAGGATAACCATTATCTGGCTATGGCACAAGAAATGGTATCATTTACTCAAGCCACATAAACATAATTACTTAAGTCTTGGGACATGAGGAAATAATTATTTTTTTTGTGTACCAAGATTAATGTGCATTTAAAATTTATAGCATTTTCTGTTTCCCAACTCTTACAGATATAAAAAATGTCAAGACAAAATTGGCAAGATCGCTATACTGCATACAGCAGTGATCAGCTCCTGTTCATTTACTATGTACGAGACATAATCCAAGTATGTACAGTAATAATCGCCGATCGAGGCTGTATTCTTGTTCAAATGGCCTTGAAATATTATATAAATGGGGGCCAATTTGGTTTGGAAGTATATTTGATATGATTTCAGCATGCATTCTGTACGTATCTGCAACTGTTTTTAGACATAACATATGCCAATACACCAATATCTTGGGCCCTATACATGGATCCCTAATGATATCATTGCATAAATGTCTGATAGGACCTGGTGTAAAACCAAAACTGAGACAGTAAAAAAAAATTTGACCCATCTGTCAGGAATTCACTATGCATCTGTTAGTCACCATGTTTCCGATAAAGTTACGAAAGATTTTTCTTGTTACTGGTTATTTCAAATTGAGTACTTTGAAGGGTACTGTATCCACCCACTCCACAATATCTTTTCTTCACCTTGGCTTTTGACCTTTTCAGCTCCAAATGTTTCTCCCTTCACCAAATAAAGTTTGGATATGGCATGTGGTCTAAAAGTACAGTGATCATGCAGAAAAAAAGTTTCTTCATTAAGTAAATATGATCTTGACCTCTGACAACAAAATCCCCATATTGGACTAGCTTCTTCCTTTTCTCAAGTTCAAACATCACAAAAGCCAAGTTATAGAACCTGCCATTTTGTACCAAACTATTTTCTGGACCTTATATTGATGTCACCTGAAAATTAGAATTTTGTGACTACAAAGCCTTTTCTTGCCAAAGTGCACACAACTGACAATGTTTAGCTATAGCATACTGTATGTGGTGTTGTGCTCCAGTTATGTGGAAACTGTTTTCTTCTCTCCCTCACTCGATATTGGACTATCACCTTGAAGCTTCTGACTAAAACTAGATAGGTTTCTTACTCTCTCACATGTAAGCAACAAAGTCTGGATAATGTATGAGTTATTCAACAAGTTAGTTTGTGAATATTATCCTCCTTCTTTCAGTCCCCGCGTCTTCCTTTTCTTTGTACATGACCTATCAATATTTCATCTCAATAAAACTAGGTTTCTTATTTCTCTAAATAGCCATCTACCTCCACAGTATGGTAAAGTAAGATGGATAGGAATTAAAATTAGTGTACATGAAAAGGAGACACATGGACAGATGGAGGAAGCATATACAAATGATACAAACTGAAATCTTATCAAGTCTGTAGGACAGTTGTCAGTATTAAGTATACATCTGGATATAATTGATTTAAATCCAAATGGATTAAATGTTAATGGCAATGTAAGAGTTTAATTAAAAAAGGACTAACTGTATGTCACAACTGTGGGGAACTAATACAGCCTCAGTTTGATGTCAGCTCCAATTGACAGAATGTTTTAAAAATGCATTTACTAAATACATCTGACATCTTTTTCATGTCAGTGACATCAATTATGAACCAAATCTGTGGTGATAAAAAAGCAGTTACCACTGACAAAATAAGAAAAAATACCTTTGTCAATGTTATCCAGCAGCTTTCCCATAACTCGAACTTCTTTTATCCCAATCGGGCATTGTTAATTATCCCTGCTGATGACTGCCTCATGACCCATATGATCCAGGAAAATCCTATGGTGTTCAAGACTCATGTCAAGACTTGAATAAATGGTTGAAATTCTGTGTCTATTTTTTGTAGAATTTATCTTCACTTGAGCCTGGATACAAACAGCTTTAACTGAATGCCACCCTGAGCAGTGACTATTGGAAGATTTTGTTCCAAATAAAAAGATGTTGTTCTCCTTGATCCCATGTGCTTGTCTATGTGTAACTAATATCTGAATAGGTTCTATTATATCTTCAGGAAGTAAAACTGGAACAAACTTCCTTCCTTTTCCATGACGATAGGCTAGCCGAAACTGACCAACAAGATATTTCTCTGCATCATCTTCAATTTTCAAAACCTGATCAGATGGAAGCCAAACACCATCTTCAGGATCTTCCCACTGTGAGAGAAGCATTCGTGATGGTTCATCACCACGTCTCCCATTATATAATGTGAGCCGGCAAACCACCAAAGATCTCAGCCAAGCATACTTAGAGATTTCAAATTTGTATTTTACAAGTTTGATTTGATCAGATATAAATGTTTTCAATTTCTTTAATTCATCCTCTTCAGGTAACTGTTCAGGACGTTGGGATTTATCAACTGAACTGTGGAGATGCACTGATACCTTGCATTCGAGAACATTTCATGTGAACGAAATGAATATGCCAATTGAAATTTCTTTGTTTCATCATATTTATCATCCTGCATTGTTTCCGTATAGTATCCTTTCAGAGATTTGACAGTTCTCTGGATGATAGCATTCAGCGTCAATTTTAGCCCATACTTTTCTCTCCCTTCTTCACTGGTTTCCACCATTCTTTCAATTGCTTCTCTTAAAACTGATAAATGACCCCATTGGAACATTGCTGTGGTAACAGTTTCTGATGATATAGATTTAAATGCAATAAATAATCTGGCCAGATCCCTCATTTCTGACATAACAAACTTTCTTACTTGTCTTTTTTTCCCTTTTCATATCTTCGAAGGCAAAAGTGTCAATATCCAACTTGCTGGATAAGGGAATCAGTGCGACACAATTCTCCAGCCTCGTTAGTCCTAAACTTGTTCAGGATCTCTTCCATAAACTCTTTATCTTTGTGAATGATTGTGCTAGCCAATAGCTTTGGCTTCATAGCATCTGCAGTTAAACTTGTGCAAGTTTGCTTATGCTTGTAAAAGGAACGGTTTGACAAAAATCTCTTGCAGCCAGAACACATTCTTAAGCCATCATCATACTTGGGTTTTCTTTCTCTCATGAACTGCATTTTATCAGTTTCATTCATTGTTGGTTTCATCATTAATTTAAGATTAAATTGGTACATTCCTTCCCTTTGCTTGTCCTCAAAAAACTTATTTTGCAATTGTTTGGGCAGCAACATAGCAGTCTTTACTTACTCCTCAAATTTGTGTTTTCTCAGGATGTGTCGGTTGAGCTTTCCACCAGTAATTATCTGATGGCAATATATGCAATAACGGCTAGGTTTCTGGAAAAGAAGAAGATATTTTACCTTATTTAGCCCATTTCCCCCTGAAATGACCCCATGGTAAAACCAGAAAGTTCTAACAAGAGTCTCAAGATGGGTCAGAAGCTCAACTGGTCAAAGTGTACACTTAAATCTTGTTACAAGTAGCATAGGTTCTGATATTATCCCATGTGGATACTCCAACATTTAAAAAGAAAAGTGAGTAGTGACTCAAATTTCAAAATTACTACACATGAAGTCATACTGGACATCAAACTAGAAAGTGTTTAATTGGGAACAAACTAAGCATCACTTTGAAAGGCTGTGAAAACTACCCCAAAACAGTTCTGCAGAATGAATTTTGAAGGCAAAACAAACTCCGATATCAGGTTACAAGTTTTTGGCATAATTTAGTTCTCAAATTTCAGTGAAGGTAGTATAAAGGCTCTACTCTATTTCAAAGGGATGAGCTAAAATTTAACTTGTAGTCATCCCACAAATTCTAGCGATTTTAAAGTTGTTTCAATCAAGAATTAATGATAGAAAAGTACACATGGATATACATATGTTGCTCCATTGTCCCAATGTCTGACATACCATCCAAAGCAAGACCTTGTCTGTAAGGCAGTTAATACTGTTCGGTAAGATGAACTTTTCAGCAAGATATAACAAAATAAAATGTAACATTATTGTCAGCTTTAAAAATGCAAGAAGTGTTATCTGATGTGCTAAAGGCAATATTATGTTCAAAAACTAAAATGTCTGTACAGTACACAAAGACCTACAGTTCAGTTTCAGAAAATATCATGCAAACAGGTGACGTGTATGTCGGCTGTTTGGGGAGTTATTTTGTCATTTTTATTCTAAGTGGCAGCAGTCATCTCTTCTGCCATGAGCAATATTCAAATCAACATTACAATTTGTCCAATAAATATAACTGTTGCCTTTTCCTGCTTTTTCACAGACAAATCCGAGAATCAGAATATTCAATTTTATAATATCATGTCAATTGTTTGATCATGCATTAGTTGGATATGAAACCTGTTGGTAGATTAAAGCATCCGAGGTATTCCTGTAGGTTTGTCTGGTTCTCTGACCAACTCCACTGAATCTGATATGAAAATCCAGATCTAGACCAAACCCAGACAATCCAATATCAAGATTTTACTGCAACAATCATATTTTTTATACAATTTGCATTTATTTAATAAATCCTTAATATAAGTGTCATTTCAGTATGGACTGTTCCATTAAAACATACAGGGGACCCAGGTAAGGCACTTTTAAAGTGGAGTACTCACCCATAGATGCAATTTAGAATTTGTTTAACATTTTAATATGAACTATGTGAAATCCAAGTACCCTGGCATGTATTTTTTTAAAACCTTCCTTCCCTGTGTACCATGTATGTTTAAATGGAACAGCCCTAAATGTTTTGGTCAAATCATAAGGGATGGAGTGTATACATAATCATCAAGTCACCTTCATTGGGGAAGAGATGAAACTATGGACAAGACTGCTCTAAGTAATATACAGCCTAAATGATCACAGCTATATACCAATTAGAGGCAGCAGTGCAAAATGATACTAAGCCCAGACCGTTGTCTTTGAGATGAAATAATGCCCACAAATTTGGTCATTTTTCTTACCTGACGGTTAAGGTCACAACTTTTAATGCCATTATCCAGGTGACTACTCCTTCCGAAAGCAGCAAGCTTGTGGCAATTCTGACTTCTGTTATCAAGCTGGCCATTCTGACAGGCATCATTAAGGTAAACATCCTGCCCACTGCCATCAAACTGGTCAACATCATCAAGCCGGTCACTCTGAGAGGCATCATGGTGGTCAACAGTCTGACCGATGTCATCAAGCTAGCCATTTTCACTGGCTCCATGAAGTTCTAAATTCCAAATGGTGTCATCAAGCTGGCTATTCTGACTGCATTCACCATGGTTAACATTATGATTGCTGTCATCCAGCTGGCTATTCTCACCAGCTTCATTAAGTTCAACAATGCAACTGCTGTCTTCAAGCTGACTATTATGACTGGCATCAAACAGGTTAACACTCTGAATGCTGTCCTCAAGCTGGTTAATCTTCCTGTCTTCATGAAGTTCACCAATCTGATTGTTGTCCTCAAGCTGACTATTCTGACTGGCATCACAAAGGTTAACATTCTTAATACTGTCCACATGCTGACTATTCTGACTGGCATTATAAAGGTTGACATTCTGACTGTTGTCCACAAGCTGACTATTCTGACTGGCATTATAAAGGTTGACATTCTGATTGTTGTCCACAAGCTGACTAATCTGACTGGCATTATAAAGGTTGACATTCTGATTGTTGTCATGAAGATTAACATTCTGAATTCCACAATCGTTATCATCTTGAAGATCACTGTCAGAATAGTCATATTCTAAAACAAAACAATTGGATGAATTCAGGTCATCTGCAACCTGAGAACCTAAATTTGAGGCTTGTGTTTTTTTAAAAGCATGGAACATGAAAATATGCCTAAAATATTTTTGAAAAAAATCAATTTAGAAAAGTAAACAAAGATATTATGTGAGGATAATATAATACTGATGGAATTTGGTTGTAACTTAAGTCTCGATATACTGAAACTAGTTGGGCAACAAATATCACATTTCACTGTCCTTTAAACAGAAGCATATGGCACAAAAACAGCATTCAACAAACATTTAAATGCACAGGAGTCAAACATTTTGTCTGAGTTTAAGACCCAACTCTTCTTAGATTTAGCACTGTTAGGAATATACATGTGCAAAATTTTGAAAAGTGATTTTTTGAATTTTCTAATTTTTGGATAGATTATTATGGATTATCGAGACAAGTTTTATAGTAAATTTACACTTTGATCACCCGATTTTGATTTCCAGATCTGGAACGTGGATTTCTTGATTAATGGAGCAAATTAATGTTTAGGAATTCCATTCCTGTTGAATTATGTCCAGATACCAAAGTTTCCGGTGAAACAGCATCTGGATTAATGAGGCTCCTCTGTATATCCACTAAACTGAATCCCAAAACTGTGTGTGTGTGTGTGTGATTTGGATTTCTAACAAAGGTTAAAAATGTTCCTGTCATATTCCAACAATATCTGCAGTGTGGCAGTTTATAGTGATGTCTAGCACTGGGCACCATGCCACAGATGTCCCCCCAGTCACATTATCCTGACACCAGGCCAACCAGTCCCAAAATTAACCTCTTAATGCTAACAGCCAAGAGAGGCAAGTGATAGTACCACTTTTTTTCGGAAGTCTTTGGTATGACTTGGTCAGAGTTTCAACCTGCGACCTACCACATCCGAGGTGGACACTCTAACCACTTAGACCACTGAAGCGGTTCCTCAAAACAGACACAAAGTAACAATTTTGAATCTTAATATCACCAAAATCTAACCTGGTCAAGGACTCGAATGTATTTACATAAAAGAAAATTTGGGATTAATTTATGTAATAAGTTTTCACTGCTTCATGCTGTTAATCTGGTATCAAACCAATGATTACACTTTGTCTATGCAGAAACAAATACCAGACTGAATAATGTAGTGATGGATAATTGGACATGCCAAATTTCCCAACTTTAATTAAAGTGGAGACAAGTCAGTTTTGGATGACAACCTGCCTCATGATGGGAAAAATACTGAGTTCTTTTGTGTGATGCAATTGCCTTTTTGTCGCATGCTGTGTTCTCCATATTTCCAGTATCCAGCAAGCTAGATATAGATATATCTCGACCACTTTACTGGAATTTAAAATTTATCTAATGTTTATTATGGTCTCCTTATTGCTGGTATATCAGCATGTGGATTTACTCATTTACAAATTAAAACCGACATGATGGGTAGTTGTGTTACCAAATCACCCCAGGTAACTGCCTGTTAATGCAATAGTAATATTTATAACTTCATCATTTTCAAGCTCATAATATTTGGTTTTCCAAAAAGTGTACTTTTCCAAAGTCAATATCCAAAATGAATTATTTCAATAAACTCTTGTTCATACGAGTAATGATGACTTCATTTGTGTGAATTTCTGTAAATCTCAATTTCAGTGCAAATACCTTCAAAAATAAGGATTGGAGGTTTAATCGTAATTTACTCCGATAAAACTTCTGCTGTCATATAGGAAAAAATTACTATGTTGATGTTTTGTAATTTTTTAGATATTTGTTACGCTATTAACTGTTACAAGTCAAAAGTTCAAAATAACTTCATACAATATTTGAACCTGGCAGCTCATGATCCAAAACCAAAGCTGTCTCATCAACCTCCCTTAAAAAAAGCATTTCAGATTTGTAACCCATTAAAATTTTAGTATTTAAATCCTATAAATAAACTAAAAACAACTGTATTGTAGTCTCAACACTTTTAACATACTCTCTTTGTAACATGCTCATCACAGGTGGATCTATTTGTCTTTATACCAAGTAAATAAAACCATATACAAGTTAATCATACAACTTCGTTGATTCTAAGATCCAAATGGATCCATCTGTATAGGAAATGGGACTAACTTCTTAAATGGAAACGTACTCATGAATGTAATTTTTTTTTTAAAAAACCACAAATATTTATATCAATGAAGGTCAACAACACAAACTTGCACTAAACAAATACAAGAATTCTATGTTTATAGGAATTTTTTAATACAGTGCTCTTCAATTTCAGAACCCCTCAGTAAAATGGCTTTACATATTATGAGGACATGGTTAAGAATATTTTTAAATTAGCTGTATTTAGTTCCCATTGCAGCTTTTTCTTTTGCATTACATTTTAGTTCTTGACTGCCAGATGATAACCATTTATAATGTGCTTACAAGAATAAAATAAACAAATTTTATGTTATATACACATTATAGAACATACTGATACAGTTGTTTTTAACAGACCTTTGGAAAATGTTCTTTCAACACACTAAAATTTATTTCATGAACTCTATGATCCACAATGTAATGAGAGATCACTGTACAGTTCAATTAATACCTGCCTTTTTCATTATTATTGACAATACCCCCGATTAATTCCCACAACCTGGGTCAAATGAAATTGATAACTAAATTTTTTTTTTTTGTAACCATTCAATGATTTTTTTGTGCAAAAGTCTGGATGATGCATATAATACATGTAGGTGACTTAAAATCAGGATATCACTTCTACTTTCTGATCATTCCAAATGGGGAATTTTAATTGAAAAATCCAGTCTCTTCCCATTTTCCTAACCTCATATCCACCACATTTGTATGCTTTTATGAAAAATGACAGCTTTGCTTACCACTCTCTAACCAGTCTGATCCACTGTCTGCTATTTCACTGTCAGTGACACTGTAGGAAACTTTGCCTTTACATTCTCGATGGGAGTTTCTCCTATAATACGAAAAGGACCAAGAGTCATCTAGAGATGACATATTCTTTGGTATTATGTAACTATACCTACTGAAAGTACCTCATGGTCAAGCACTCTCAACTTTCATAATCCTCATGCTATCGTCCAGTACTCTCAATCTATATAGATTAACAAGGGCTTAATACATACATGGATTGGAAACTCTAAGCCCTTGTATTATATTGTGTTCACTACAGTCATGTAAACTTACCTGGGTTAAGTCCACAATGATCCTTTCTAAGTAAAATAAATTGTTTGATGTCAATCATGCTGACCAATTAGAATTAAACATAAATTTCACAAATCCTTTTCAAACTTTCAGCAAATTACAATATCTTGTGTTGATATGTATGATAGTAATTATATCCTTTAGCAGTGACAAAAGTGTATTATGAGGAGAAAAATATTACCAAAGACCAGACTTTTATTTATGAAATCCTTTCACTTTTAACCAAATTTAACCAAAATTTAAATTAGGGTTGTTAAACGAAAATCGGAAATCCGATTATCGGTTTTGAAAACGATTATCGGTTTTTGTTTCTACAAAACGATAATCAAATTCAATATTTTTTTACCATTTTTGTAGTGAAAATTTTAAAAAATGCCAGAAAAAAATTCATTCATGCATTTGTTTAGTGTTTACATTTTAATACAATATGGCCAGCAGATAAGAAGGTGTGTTTAAAATTTGTGAGCGCTCCATGCAGCGTCTTTGTAAATGAATACATTTATTGTTGAAGGATGTCAATAGTTAGTCGACCGACCGGTCGCTAAGTTCTTTGATGTCCGAAATTGACAACAATAGACTGTTAATAGCTACAGCTTCTGTTGTTGAGGACTGGTCTCTGCTGATTGTGTCTTTTCAAGTTTACAAATATGGCTGGTCGTATAAATAAATCTGATGTATGAGAAAACTTTGAAAAAATTTCATCAAGCATGGCTCGCTGTAAACTATGTTCACAACAAATAAGTCGGAGCGGTGGTACTACTACAGGATTGCATGCACATTTGCGTAGCAAACATCCCGGATTTGCGGCTCCTTCAAATGTTCAGCCGCGAATAACAACATTTATTGGAACACAAAGAAACTGTCCTGATAGTCATCAAGAAAAAGTTACTGCTGCTGTAGCTAAGTTTGTCGCTGAAAACATGCTACCAATTTCGATTGTTGAATCCAATTCCTTCCGTGATTTGATGGCTTTGGTGGAGCCACAATATCGTCCTCCATGCCGTCAGACGATGATGTCACGAATGACTACAATGAAGAAGACGCTAATGGCGAAAATGCAGACACATCTAGAAGAAAATGTCAAGGATATTGCCGTTACCACCGACATATGGACCAGTGTAACCAACGAAGCATACCTGAGCTTCACTGCCAGCTACATTGATCCAGACTGGACTATGAAGACACCCATTCTTGCAACAATTCCAATGAATGACCGCCACACGCAAGCCATTATCGCTGAACATCTGGGAACTGTGGCTGAAGAATGGGCTATAAAAGGTAAAGTTGTTGCATGTGTCCATGATGGTGCTTCCAATGTTAAAGATGTCGGTAGCGTGAATGGATGGATGGATGTTCATTGTGCGGCACATAAATTGCAACTTTGCATTAATCATGCAGTGGGCACCCATGCCGTCACGAATCATCAAATTTCCAAGTGTGTATCCGCTGCATCACGTTTAGTTGGACATTTCTCACATAGCCCAATGGCGGAGGGTGAGCTTATGAAACGACAGGTGTCCATGGACAAGGACAAGACACCACTCAAACTGATTCAGTACTGCAAGACCCGCTGGAACAGTGTCTTTGACATGTTTGAAAGGCTCTCACAACTCAGATGGCCTGTTGTGGCGGTTCTTAGTGACAGAAGCGTGACAAAAATGAACGATGCCAAAACACTGGATATGAACGAGGAACAATGGCAACTGATTAGCGAACTACTCCCGGTCTTGAAGGCGTTGCAGATCATGACCTCCGTCTTGTCAGCCGAAAGCCAACCTTCAGCCTCTTGTGTTTTTCCGATGTTATGGGGTCTCATCAAGAATCATCTAATCCATAAAGAAGAATATTCTAAGACTTTGGGAGAATTCAAGACTGACGTTGCTAAGAATATTTCACAACGGTTTGGCATGGAACGCGACGAAACAGCAACAAATGAATGCGTCGTTGCATCAATCCTCGATCCAATGTACAAACATCTTCCCGGATTTGATGACAACTTCAAGAAACTGGCGTATGATAATGTCCGCCATCTACTCAGACAGATGCCAACTGACCTTGAACAGCCTTCGACTAGTGGTGATGCAACCAGCTCTGAACCGCCAACAAAACGATCTCGACCAAATCATGCGTCAGTTATGTTTCTGCTGGGTGATAGTGCATCACAGCAGGCATTGAATGATTGTGACTTTGAACATTATATCAAGTCGCCATGGACGACGACTTCAACGGAAACAGCAATGGAGTGGTGGAAACATAATGAGAAACTGTTTCCGAAAACAGCCAGTCTTGCCAGGAAATTCTTGTGTATTCCGGCGACGTCGGTACAATCAGAAAGATTATTTTCAGCCACTGGACGTTTGATAAGCGATCAACGTAATCGGCTCCTTCCAGAACATGCAGAGTCGTTAGTTTTTTTTAATAAGAACCAGGACTTGTTCGATATGTAAACTAATTTGGATTTACTAGTTTGACTTACTTTTTTTTATCTGTGGACAATTTTTATCTATGGTTTGTTTATTGACTTTATTCATGTTTCCTGTTTTTTATTGCCAGCAGGATCGCAACTCGTAAATTTATGTTTTAATTGTGCTGTTTAATAGTTAATAAATTTTTTTTTATTATAAACATACAGTATGAATTATGTTTATTTAAATCTCTAAGTAGAAAATATATTAATCGGCGTTGACACTGTTGCGTCAACTTGCGCGTACACCGCTCCCTCGATAACTCGCGAACCCGCTTATAACGCGGTGTCCGGCGTGGATCCCGTTTTTTTAAAAGTTTTTTTTTTAACAAATGAAGAAAATCGTGATCAGAACTGGTGAATGAAACCTTAATATATCGCCCGTTTTATCGTAAGTGGCGGTTAGTGCCCGAAAAGTTAGAATCAACATCGTGAAATTTTCAGGTTTTAATAAGGAATCATATATATTGTTACATTTTATCAGAAAAAGTATGTTCTCAGTTCACTGTAAATAATAATACTGCATATGTATACGGCGAAACAGCGATCAATGAATTATAATAAATGCTAACAGGCGGCAACACTAAATGAAATGAATACTAATTAAATGTCTTGTCAGAGGAAATTAGTGTTTTAATTTTTTCATTGTGTTGCAGTGTAAGCAGTATAATCGTTGCATGTTCTCTTATATTCAAACATGAAAAGATTCAGTTGACCGTCACATCGATGTCCGCGAGCACATCTATGAGAACCTACTTAAGTGCGGCTGCGTTTTGATCTACGACTTGGGGAAATGTTTGTTGCATTGTAAAAATCAATTAAAATAAACCTGCTTTGTTTTATCACGTTAAGTCGGTCTTTTGTATCAAATCAGGTAAAAGACGTTTAATACAAAAGTTCAAAGGAAAGCAAATCCTACATGCATAAACTCTTGTGGTCAATATCTTGTCTCAACAATCAACATCAATGAAATTAATTGGACCAATCGAACATGGTTTCAAATAGTATATACTTATTGTCATTAAAGTATACATTAATCAGTAATTTATCCTAATCATTTGTAAATGTGATCATGGAGAGCAAGGGAATCAAGCGAAAGTCGTACTCGGTGAATGAAAAGCTTACTGTCATACAGAGGGTTCGTAATGGTGAATCAAGATCAAATGTTTGTAGTGAACTTAAAATTGCCGAGTGAACACTCAGAGGTTGGCTCAAGAATGAGCAGAAATTTCGGGATTATTTGCATGAAGTTGATTCTGATGATGGATTTAAACGGAAACGGGCACGCACTGCAAACGACACAGATTTAGATGATGATGTGTACACCTGGTTGTGTTCCGATTTCAGGAACAATTCTCAAGGCCCAGGCAGAAAAAAATGGCCCAAACTATGGAAACTGATTCAGATTTCATGGCAAGCCATGGATGGCTTTGGAGATTCCAGCGCCGACATGGAATAAAACAAAATTCGTTGTCGGGAGAGATACGCGCAGCAAATCAGGCGGCTGCATCTAGTTATCCCAACCAACTCCGAGAGATACTGACCCGTGATGGATATACAGACGACCAAGTTTATCATTGTGATGAGACTGGTCTATTCTATCGGATGATTTATTTATTTATTTATTTTTATGGGTTTTTTTTTTTACATGTCTGACGTATAGACCCATTTAATTCATAGTTGGTATATGGTTTATCTTTGTAAATTTTTTTTTTACAATTTACTCTATCTATCTATCTATCTATCTATCTATCTATCGTTGTCGTTTTTCGATATGAATGTTATCTTTTTTGATAAAAGAAATCTCATTCATTTTGAACAAACAATAAAACTAGAATGTATCCAAATCAACAAAAAAAAAAAGCAGTGACGTAATACACAATGCGTTTAGCGATACACACGTTAAGAGTACCGATACCTCGTGGAATAATGTTTGTTTTACGATCTTTTCAAGATATTTTATCCAGAAATTAAAGGTAATTTACAAAGAAAAACGAACAACACCTTTATAAAGAAATATTTATTCAGTTATTTTCAGCACGATTATAAAACGAGTATTCAACAATGCACCCCCTACCCCCTTCACCTCTCTCTGTCGATCTCCCATCTCTTTATTAGTTTTTTTTATTTATAGGTCCCTCGGTAACTCGTGCCCTCGCTTATAGTGCGGTCGATGCTTTTGAACTCCGTAACTTGCATTATAAGATTATATTTTTATGAAGGCCAATAAAAACCGATAATCGGTTTAAAATCGGATTTCTACAAACGATAATTGGTTTTGAAAAAAAATGATATTAACATCCCTAATTTAAATTTCAGTTACCAACAAAGTATACAGATGATCTCATCAGAACCTTCCATTATGAGACAATACTTGTACCTATTTAAATGTAATCAGTTGTCTTAAAACAGGCAGCATATGCCCTCTGTCCAATTCTTTGCTGTCTCTCAAACAAAGTCTTGCAAGATTTTATAGTCATGCATTATCTCACTGCAGCATTGTGATACTGATCAGGTGTTTCCATCCCTGAATATACAAGTCTCTGCTACTTTGAAAATAAATATTTAAACGAAAAATTCCTAACTATAAATAGCTCTTCTGGACTACTAATACATCATTAATGATTTTGGAGTTCTGCTCTGAAAACTAAGGTCTGACTAATAATAATAATAATAATAATGCTTCATTTAAAGGCAACTCATTTAGTACATACTACTCTCCCACAAAGCCTTCTGCTTAAACTGTGAAAAAATTGTATACAATATTTACATCATTAAAAGGTCTGTATTATGGCAATAATCAGAGCTGCAAAACATGTATGAAACACTTTTCTTAAAATAACTCTAAATTATAACTCTTTCTGATGTTTGAGGAATATTGTTCCATATGAAAGCTCCTGAATATTGCTATTGCTTTGGAGGTTTCAAACTTTGGCTTAGAAAGTCAAAGATTAACTTCAAAAACAGAACTTAATTAATATTCATTTGAGTTTGTTATGAATAATTCCTTAACCCTTTGAACCCGACAGGCCGGTTTACCGGCCTGTTGTAACGGTGTATATACCCGAAAGGCCGGTATACCGGCCTCTCTATCTACCGTCATTACCCGACAGGCTGGTATACCGGCCTGTGTTATGTTATTCGCTAGATTCGCTACAGAATTGTCAAAATTTGCCGGGGAGGCTCGGGTTAGGGTGCCAAAATATGGGGGAGATTAGGGTTCAAAGGGTTAAGTTACTGTGAAGCAATTTCGTTGAAGAGACTTGTACACTAAAATTCTTTTTGGTAATCAATCCTAAAATAATCCAACCATTTAAATTCGTGGAAGATAGGCTTGCTTGGTGCTTCAAATAGTTTTGCCAGAATAATTCTTGCTGCTCGTCTTTCTGTAGTTTGAAAGTCACTAAATATCGAATCTGGAACATTTTCCCCAAATAGCAACACATTAGTCAAAACGTGGCATAATATAATGATGCATACATAGGCAAACAGACAACTGAATGAAAAATTAAACATTGAAGTTTAAGAAATGTGATTAGCAAAATACACACCTGCACTGCTGCCAAATTTCAGTGATATCATAAACAATTTTGGAGTTTTATCCAGAAACAAAAGTGTGGACAATGGCTGGAAACACATAAACATGAAAAGTATTTAAAGATATAGAGATATTCAAATCTGGTTTTGAGTTCTACTTTGGAAACGAGATAGGTCAATGGATGGATCAAGAGTCCCTTGAAGGGACTGACATTCTACTGGCTAAAACAAATTTCCAAGAATTCAGGATAAGACCATCTCTTCCTTTAATATGCTATTGAAACCATTGCTGATATTCTTCAGCAATAAAAAGATTTTCAAATCTGTTCTTGTCATGAACATATCAGATACCAGACTGGCACTATTTTAACTGGGGACCAAGAATACATCATAAGAATCTTCTGGTTAAAACCACGTTGATATATATTTCTGTTTTGGAAGAATAATGATAGGATTTTCAAAGATGTGTGCCTGAAGAAAGATGACAAATATTAAAACCATAAACAAGTAACCAATTGGCAGAAACTTTCATTCTTTTTAAGAGGCCTAGGGCAGGAAAGAAAGTAGACATGATAATAATTCGATTAAAGAGACACCACAGTGTTACAATTACTGTAGTACAAGCTTTATTAAAGTTACAGTTATATTTGAAATAGCTCTAAGGGGTTCTATTCATCACTGTTGCTCAACTATTATTGAACATAAAGTCAGTGTCTGAAGGTTCAAAAACAACAACTCTATTTGTAATACATAGCTCCCTTTAACTATTTCCGAAAGTTTTACAATACTGAACAGGACATCCTCGCCAATTTGAGATAATAATTTATCAGCGTAATGCTCGATAGTATCAGACTGATCAACTGAAACAATACAAGATTTGTATTGAGAAACGCCAATATACTAAATTATGTGACAGAAATGTGTACTAACATGTTCAAGATAATATGTTTAAAACAATCAAAGCAAGTGCAGTACATTATTCTCGGTTGTGACCATTGATCATGAGCCTGATGTCATGGAAAGAAAATCTGTGGTATTAGTAAACAACAACAGATAATAGATCAAAACATGAGTCAGCTGGCTGATAAGTCAAGAAACCCAGAATATAAAAAATAATAATTGCAGTTGGCAAGTATGCAGGTGTTTAACATGACTACCTTGAGACAGATCTGTGTAGGTCTTTAATACAGTTTTCACAACTGTCTTAAGAGAAATTTCTGAATAGCATAAGCAAGTATGCAGGTGTTTAACATGACTACCTTGAGACAGATCTGTGTAGGTCTTTAATACAGTTTTCACAACTGTCTTAAGAGAACTTTCTGAATAGCATAAGCAATAGTACAAGTATAATACATACAAATTAATTTTATGTTTGTAATTACCAATCTCCTTTGATATAAATTTCACAATGAATCCTTCTTTGTCCAAGCCCGATTTGATGTACCATTCTGCTTCTTCCATGGCTGTCATCCCTCTCCAACTGGACTGAAAGAATTAAGAACTTTTGTTTGCAAAACATTTCCTATATCAGAGCTCAAAATTAGATGTAGTCTGCTAGCCCATGGCTATTAAATTTCCTGGCAGGCTAATAATTATTGTAATTAGCCTGGTTGCTTGTAAAGTTTCAATTGTCACCAGGTAGCATTTTGTGACAAGGAATAGTGACAAGTCACATGGACCAGTAAATTTCTCATTCTACTAGTCCTTTTGGCTATAAATAAATTTATGTTAAAATCTGGGCCTGTACATACAGCTCTCCTGTTGTTATATGGTACTTTGGATCCATAAATGTAAAGCAGGTTACATACCAAATATATGTACCAAACAATATTTGCCAATCCTCATTTTTAATCTAGTCTAGTGGATTGTCATAAAGTTTATAGTGATTTAAATTTTAGAAAATCATATGATTAAACAAATAATTCTGACAATAGGAACAAGGTTCTCATTAAATTAAGAGCTCAAATCACATATTTACCACTTCTAAACTCGTATATAAAAAATATATGCTCAATGTGTCATGTTCTTTTTGTAAAATATTCCATCTACAGTTCAAAGTACCAGTTAGATACCCTGATTAGTGACTGAACATTGCACAATGTGCAGCACACTTTTAGCAATTGTAGAACACAGAATAACAAAAGTAACAAATTTGTATGAATCAAATCCATTTTAAATCCAATGAGATCTTAAATAAACTTGTTTATTCACACAAACAGAATAAGCACTGTTACTTGCAAGATATGCATTTCCTACACTTCATGATTGAGACCTTCTTCCAAAGTCTCTGTTTCTCAGGTGCAAAATCTTTAACACATTAACCCCTGAGCCAAATAGCTAGGTAGTCCCCGACAGCATACTTGCAGAGATCACCTAGAGCAGTGGTAGCCTTACCAGTGCCTGTATCCCTGAGACTTGCTGACAATACTTTGCTTGCAGATTTTTTTCAGAGAGCTACCAGTAATAAATGTTATTTTTTTTATTTACATTCCTTTAATTTAGCTAAAATTTGGGGGTCTCCCTAAACACAGTAATGTACAGTAATGGGCTGTAATGGACAGTAATGGACTGTAATGGACAGTAATGGACAGTAATGGGGACAAAAAAAAGAATATTGCGAAAGAAATTATAGTAATGTACATTAAATATTATACCTTTTCTGTAAGGACTTGAATACAGAAATCATAAATAACAAATGTTGTTGTGATATTGTTTTATTAGTGCACATAATACGCTTTAATTAAAATAATGCCAAAACTCTCTCTCTCTCTCTCTCTCTCTCTCTCTCTCTCTCTCTCTATATATATATATATATATATATATATATTCTTTGCTAAGACTGTCCACATTTTTTATTTTGTTCTAGTCTGACTCCGCTCAGCTCTCATCCTTTTTCTCTGGTGAGGTTTTTTCCCTCTTGAAGGTGTCTTTGGTATAGTGATTTTACCATTTGTCGACCTTACTGTTAACGTATTTATACCCTTGTCTTTAAGAAACTTTCTAAATATTGCTTGTCGTTCAGTTTCTGTTTCTTGACACCAAACGTCAATAGAAACTCTGTGATGCATATAATTGGATGCCAGCTTGAAATTGCCTCTTCCAATCAATGATCTTTCGGCGTCTTTGTACTGGGAACTGACAATCGATTGTAGTATGTCTATCAAATCGGAGATATTTTTTTGCTTCCAGTTGGTTCCAATCTTCAGGATATTATTCGCAGACTCTGCATTATTATTTGTCCAGTGGGCATCAACATTTTTTACTCTCGCGGGATAGTTAACATGGTCCCTCAGTATTGGTAGCATTCGTTTTTCGAAGTATGGCTGGAAACCCGACGCTTTTCCCGAAATGACATATGTTGCATGTTTTATTCTATCTTCTAATACTACTGAATTATCTGCTTGTGCAATTCCTTCGTCACCGAAAAGGGTATTTAAAATTGATTTTCTGTCTTGCACGTTGACGCCGACCCTATTTTTTAAATAACCGGTGACATTTTTCTTCAGGTGAAGTGTGCAAACAATCTGTGTCGCTCCAGGGAAGGACCGCTTTAAACTTTTGCGAATCGCACTTTCGTCATCTGAGCCGACAACCATGTTTTCTATTTCTTCATCTGTCAAATGACTGGCAATTTGTGAGAAGAAAGCATTGTACGTTTCAAAGTCAGATTTACCATGTAGAAAAGAGGGGCCGAAAAAAATAGGAGACTCTCCGGTATCGGTTCGTAAAAGTGCTCGGTTTTTGAAAACTGTTGATGTTAAATACATTTCTCCAAGATTAAATGTTTTGTCAACACCTAATACCGTTCCATCCATCGTACAACAGAATCGTTTAATATCCTGTATCTGTGCGTCAGTATACAGTATGATGGATGGACCAGAATCAACGTGTCGGACAACTCTAATGAAATGGTGATGAGAATAAACTTTACTTTCTACATTAAGAATGTGGTCGGCCAGATTTCTGTTGTAAACGTCTTTGGCCGGTTGACGTTCTTGTCTTGTTTGTCTGTGTTTGATATTTTGGACAACCTTGATATTTCTGGGAATGTCATAAACATCTTCTCCTTGGTTTATTTTGTCGTACACATTTTTTGCGGAGTCATGTTTTACATACTTGCAGCCACAACTTTTACGCGTTGTGTAGTTCTTATGTATTCCTCGTGAGATTCTGGTTTTAATGTATTTCCATGAATTGTCCTACCAGGAAAAACACCAACATACTCCATAATCGAGACAAATTTAGATAGTGTCATACAGTGTGGCACATTTCCTATCCAAGTTACACGTCGCTTGTATTTTAGTGAGTTCTTGTGCTTGCTATATGCCCGATGCACAACCAACATGTCAGAAGCATCTGGTTGTGGTTCAAGTGGACAGTAGACGCGCACACCATTTAATTGTTTTTCAGTGCAATATTGTCCGTCTCTTTTTATAACGCTGACCAGTTTCTCGTTTACTGTAACAAAGTAATTTGTGGGAGAAGTACCTTTCACCCACGTTCCACAGTCGTCCCAAAATTCTCCCCTCTTACCCGTTTTCGTTCTCTCTTCATTTAATGTATTGTCAACTATAAAGAACACGTTTTCTTTTATGCCAGGCGGTACACGTGGTAGTGCACTATGATATTCATTTAGGTTTAAAATTCTCAATGTTTCTGTTATGTCCATAAACTTCTCATTCTTCAAAATCCCACTGTGAGACTCAACAAGAGTAACCTTACCTGAATTCCCAAATATTGATGCTGATTCATTATTTGTTATAGAAACATTTTCCCTAAATACCTTGTTTGGCTTTATTAATTCCAGTGCGAGGTCATAAGTGTCATCTTTGTCAACTAGGCTGGTATATCTGTTCGAACAATTTACGTATGTGGAATCATTATTCTTGAATGACCACGAGGAGCAACGACGACGTTTCGGAGTCTGCCAGTCACCGTCATCTGATTGACGCTTAGGTGTGGACGTTTCCATGCTAACGTCCTGTTCAGGTGTGTAATTACTGGGATAGTCATGGATGGCTAGGATGCTAGTTGAGGCTGTGAATTTACTTGGAAAGTCGGTTTGGTTAATGATTGGTGGTTCTCTGACGGATAGTGGTTCACTGACAGTTTCAGTTTTGATGGTCAGGTTCTTGCTTGGTGGTTCACTGACGGTTGGAGGTTCACTGACGGTCCTGGGACTGATGGTCGGGTTACTGATTGATGGTTCACTGATGGTCGGGTTATTGATTTGTGTGTCATTGACGTTATTATCAACCAATGCCACAAAATGATTAGGGGTCCATGTTTTTCTTTTTTTTACTAAAAGAACGTTAGCTGGTTTGGTTACATTGCTCCACATCACTGAAATCTTCAATCCTTCTGCAACATGGTTAAAGGTTGTATTTAAGGCCCTAAATGCCAAGTCCTTTGTCCCGTTTACAGCTGGATAAACACTACGTAACGGACGCTTTGTAACCATGGCAAGGGCAATCATAGTCCACGCCGAGGAAAAGCTCCCAATCTGAGCGCAATTTAATGTTGCATCAGAATAATCTGGTGATAATAAATGGATACTTGATCTATTTGGATGCCCTAAAATCGCCGACTCTTCAAGCACCATCATTAAAGTTGTCTTGTAGCGCAGTTCGATGGACTTGGATTCATTACCGCACAAAATGATTGAGACGGCGTTGAAAAGACAGTCTCCATCCCCAGTTGTTCTTAATGGTATTCCTTTCTCGGCATGGTACCGGAGCAAAATGTTAGCAGCAATTGCATCCACTGGTAGACTGGGGTGTTCAGCGCATTTGCAAGAACAGTACCTTTCATCACTCAACAAAACCTCCCGCTTAACTGCAGCTTTGAGTTTTTCAAGTCCAATCTTAGAAGCCTGTTGTAATGAAGAAGAAAAAAAATATTATAAACATTTATAACTTTGTAGAATATCTATTTCAAACATAGGTTTTCTACCAAGAATTTCTTGAGAAAATATTTAATTAAAGATCAAAAGCAAATTTAATAAATGTACCGATAAAAATCAAAATAGTTCATGTCAATCAGATATCTAATAAACTGGTAATTGTGTAATTTATAAACAGTAGATATATTGATTAAAATGAAACAACCCAATATGTACTCGGCAGTAATAAATACAAGACATTTACACATGTAACTATATTTAACTAAGTAAACACAAATTTCAGTGTCAGTAACTTTACAAATCGCTAAAATTACAGATCATTACAATCAAAAATATATCTGGTCTCCTGACAAGTTGCACGAAATTGAGGTTATATAATTACAAGTCTAATAATATGATCATTATAAATATTTGGGAGAAAATTGTCAAACAGCCTAGAAAAATATACAAATAAATCATTATAAAATAATTCATTACTTTTTGAAGTCGTGTGATACCCATCAAGTAATCACAGTTGCCTCCTATCGAACGACACTGACGACAGATGTATCCCTCATCAATGGAAGACCAGGTTTTAAAGTCTTTGCTTGTTATCACTTCGCAAGTAGAGTGGAACCAAGAATCACATACCTGAATCAAAATGTATAGATACAAACTGTCGGCTGTCACAAATTGACATGGGTAAACTATTAACGTTATATGTATGCAAATTAATAATAATAATAATAATAATAATAATAATAATAATAATAAAAATAATAATAATAATAATAATAATAATAATAACTTTATTTTATGATCCTAATAAATTAGTTCTAGGAAGGTCGTGGGGGTATCTAATTTAGATATATCAGATGGTTTAAGATTTGGCATAAACATAAAAAAGTAATGTATGATGTGGGCCTTAAAAAGAATCGAGTATGTTAAAATAATATGCATTATATAGATATACAGAAAGAATAAATAAGAAGATGGATAATATTTTCTTGCAATAATTTTGGGAGTTTAAATATAATACTCTATGAGAAATATAAAATATGATTTATTTAACGTCACAATTAAAAACAACAATACTTCTATGTAGCATATTAATGACATCATTTAAAAAAAGGCTTGAGTCATTACAACATGGATGATTTGCAAACAAATACAGAAACAGCATAATACATTACTACAGTTAAAATACCTAATATGCGAATTATATATCATCTGACAATAAAGTTACTGAGATGTAAGAATACCATTACGAGAGAGAGAGAGAGAGAGAGAGAGAGAGAGAGAGAGAGAGAGAGAGAGAGAGCATGTATTATCGAGATAATGGAATTTATCATCCAAAATGTTATTATGACATTCAGTTCATTTCCTTCTTTCAAATTGATTTTACTACATTACATTAACCATTTTCAAGATACATACTGGTATACAATCGGCAACAAATAACATCGAATTGGTCAAATTTTCTTATCAAAGACTCCATTATATGACGGAAATATAGAATGTTAATTGAAGGACTAAAAATCCTCATTTAGCGATCAGTGACATACAACAATGAATCTGATAATAATGCTAATTATAAAATGCAATTAATATTGAAAACATCTACTTAACCAAGTGTAACTGAATTTAAGAAAAGTACTTTTATTAATTATTTTTTTTTACATGTAATGTTGTTAACAGGACATATAAGCTTCGGAACATATTATTTATTATTCTAATCGCTTCTTTCAACTTTCCTTTTCACATTTGAAAGCATATTATTGAAACACTGTGTTTATTATAAATGGCAACAACTGATACATTTTTTTGGAAAATATGTATTTTATGTAGATACTGTTTAATGTTAAACACAGATAACATGAGGTTTGAATGCTTTTACAGACACTCAAAGAATTTGCAGGAATAATATATCATAATAATGATATAAATTAAAGATCGTTAAATGGAAACTAAACAATATATAAGTAATTGAAAAGATGACATACCTCACATAAAAGACTGCCCGACTCACAAGCTTTCTTACAGTCACCGCAAGGAAACTGTTTCTTGCTCTTTCCTTTTACCATTCTGATAATATCCAAGATCTCACAAACGTCAACAAAATTGAAAATTTTAACACTGTGAATTGAAAACTGACTTTTGGTTTGACTGCAATCTTCTTATATAAGGAATAAATGGATCCTTCTTGATGCCAATTATTTACATTAAAATCACTGTTTAAACATAAACGAAAGTTGGTAACAAGCACTATTGTTTATATATCGATTAAAGTCTGTAACAAATAATACTGTTGATACCACTATTCAATTCTGTTGATGTTCATTGACCATTACATCTCATAGTATGTCGTTAAACGATAATTATGTTAAGCCTTACATGACACTGCCTGCTCAACTTACTGGATTATATGTGCAGGTAAAGTTGACATCAAAGACATCAAAGACACGTGTAACAGGTGTGAAAGCGGCATTTAATGAATGCACACTATACTAGTTTTAGGTGTTTATGCAATTGAAATGTTTCAGCTATTAGTCCTACAATAGAAATCAGTTCCCTAATTTTTGAGTATAATTTTTGCAAAAACGAACACTTAAACGGAGTCTCTTAAATGATAACAGAAATACAACGATAAATTTATTAAGTTCCATAGATATGCAACTCTTATTATTTAAGTCCTTACAATAAAAATGATAATATTTAATGTACATTACTATAATTTCTTTCGCAATATTCTTTTTTTTGTCCCCATTACTGTCCATTACAGTCCATTACTGTCCATTACAGTCCATTACAGCCCATTACTGTACATTACTTAGTCCTACAATGTAAGCCCCGACGCTGATATTTATGTTTGCTCGCGTCTGGGTCTTACTGCCTAAAGAGCAGCGCTGTGTAGTGTTTTTAAATATACTGAACAGAGAATAAGAGGTGAAATTTTCATGTTTATTACATACTTGGCAATAAGTATCAACATTTATCCACATATTTAAGAGTTATTGATGTACTTACTTTGCTGTCTGATCGTGATCGACTCTAACTCTGACACTAGGAAATGAACGCATTTTTCATGTTCCTTTGAAACACGTTTCAATGCCATGGTGGCTGAGGAATGCCGAAGTAAGTTTCAATAAAGCTGTTTTATTTTCACGAAACGAAATTATTTCTATATTGCCTATATGAACAGCAAGCAATATTTCGTTTCGTTCAAGAAATATTTTCTGATTAGAACCTAACTTAAACATACTTCGGCATACCTCGACAACTGTCGCATTTCAGCAAATTCAAATGTATGTCAACTGAACAAAAAATGCGTCCGTTTGCAAGTGTCAACTATTGATTCCATTTGGATAAAAACAGCGCAGTAAGTATAATTAATTAAACATATATTAGTGGAAGAGTGTCTATATAGGTTGCCAAGTATGTTCGATATTCCTGAAACTTTGGTTTATCGTTCCGATGTCGACGACATCGGAACTAACTACACTATGGCGTCATTAGGCTCGTAAGACGTAGCACTAAAATCAAGATCAACATGTGATACGTCTTACGGGTAGGACTATACATTACTGTGTTTAGGGAGACCGAAAATTTGGCACAGCAGTGCTCGATAAAATTACGTACAAAATGGTATAAAAATTTCGAACTACATGCAAAAATAAAACTGACACATAAAGATAAAATGAATTTCGTACCAATTTATTTCTCTTGCCATGAATAATCCATAAAAATCCACGATGAATTCACACTGAATAATTAACACTATCAACACGTGAAATTCACTCCATTTGATGCACATACAAATTCCACTTGTCATCTCTATTGCAAACTAAACCTTGTGTAAATACTTCTTCAGTCTGTCAAGTAAAAGTGTACTTCCAGCGGCTGATTCTCGTAATTATCTTCATTTTATAATCTAAACATTTCCACTAATTTTGCCGCTATTATTTCCCCTTTCTTCAGCAATGTACACTCTATCGATATAAGCTAAAATTTGATTGGTTAAACTGCTCGCATAACTAGGAAATGGCTTCAAATCAACCAATGGTTTGTGCCGATTCAACTCGTCGCTTGGGATACAGGCATAGTAAAATAGTGCCACTCAAACTCGGCACTCGGGATACAAGCTATGCAAACTCAGCCCCGTTATCGAGGCACTCGGGAGTTGAGGGAGGTAAAGTGCGACGAGTTATCGAAGCGGCAGGGGTTAATGTGTTAAAAGCTCAAAATCCTGGCTTTCTAGTTGCATCACTTCAACCAATTACTTCTCCACATTGGGGAAGCATGCCCGCCCGAACCCTTTACTTTAATATCTTGACTGCTTACTTTCAATTTTATGCAATATCTTAAAATTATCCAGACTTTCAACCTTTTGACTTTTTTCCTGATGTTTTTCCTAAGCTCCATATGCAAGTCACAAAGTTTGGTAACTGCAGATGATGTAACTGGTAACAGACAGACATCACTGTGTCATAATTGCTCTGCCTTTGGTAGTACATATAAACACCCCTTTTCAAGAATATAATTAGTAAAGGAAAGAGGTAATAATAATAATAATAATAATAATAATAATAATAATAATAATAATAATAAAGACTTTATTTAGAGAAGGTAACTCGATTAGTTATAGAACCAATCTACCTTGAGACCCGGTTCTATCTGTTATATACAATATATACATGTGAATAATCTGGCTAGACACTAGACAATTAAGTAATTTTAAAAATCAAAGTATCAAGCCTGGAACATATGAACAGGCATCTGTGAACATATAAACATATATAAAATATAAAAAATTGATTTACTGTAAGCATGCAACAATAGATGGACTACACAAACTATCTGCTTCATGATTTTTTGCAAGATGCAAACATACATTGTAGGCACATGGTATATTTATGAGAAAGTGAACTCTTAATTGCATATCATATAAAAGTACTTCCTATTTAATTATTATAATAAAACTGGGGGAACAAACACGTAAATATGTATCACAAAGAAAAGTGCTGGATACATTTTTTAGATGAGAGGTGTTACATCAATAAATATATCCAGTTTTAATTGGACCCATAGTGCTTCAGCCATTCCCACATATATTTTTATTCATGCACCTGTGTTTTATGGATAGGGAATGACGGGAAGGTTCAAAATCAGATTCTGACCATGGCTAAATTTTGGGTAGAAAAAAAATTGGGTCCAAAAAATGAGGTTTTTCCCTCTGTTTTTTGTAGTGCAACTAGAACGTCCAGATTATTTGGTATCATTGTAGAGCTACATCTGTCTACCTTCCTATAATACCACCCACTTTAGTGTATCATACATGACCATGACGCTACAGAGCTTGGCAGTAGGCTACTACCTCCTGATGTGCCAGGGGTTAAAGAGTTAAAAAAAAGGACTGCATTAAGATCAGACCTAGCTAAATTACCTATCTCAGATAAAAGAATAGACAAAAAAATTGAGATACTGAGGTATACATACCTTTTTGGGCAGAATACTAGCTTTCAACTGAAAATGAGAGAAACAGACATTAACTGAATGCTAGAAGAAGTCATTAAATTAATATATATCAATACACATACCACCTTCAGCCAATTCTGTGTGTCGAGTAATTCCCAAGTTTCCAATTTTGCAAGAAGTTGTCACACATATAAAAATGTCTCCTATCCAAAATGTCAACATGCCGCTAGAACGGGATTCTCAAGAAATTCCCCCATGTATAGTCTCTTTCTAAATTCTTTGGTAATTTTTTTTCCCCATAAATGAGACCTTGTAAACACATTACATCCTATCCATTGTGGTTTCTCTTCAACACAATAGCTTTTTTTTTTATTTTATAAAATGTTGAACTTTACTCATTTTTTTTACAAGGTCAGTTTAGTTTGCTTAATATCTCTTGCCATTTATTAGCATTGTTACATTGAATTTTGTAAAACCAGCTACAAACCTGACCTAATTACTCTACTGAAATGCTGACAGAGATAGTCCAAAGTAATGTATTTCATTTCCATAACCCAAAGGATAAACATTACATCTTCTCAAAGCTATGTGCAGAATAGGCCGACATATAGCAAGTCATGAAAACAAAGGGGTTGTATCCTGTGTGTCAAAAATTAATATTATTTTGAACCGAATATTCTGGTGACAACAGTCTCTTTTCAAATGGTAAGCATACCAGTATTTTATTTTCATTAATCAATTGAATTCAGTATGCGTTTTTGCTTCAATATTGGTGACAGAATCCTTAAGAACGCAAAATTGCCCGACAGCAGTGTACATGCTTTGAGCTAACTCAGTAACTGTACTATGTCAGATTTCAGCCTATGAAAGAAAGGAGACATGGAGAATGTTTACTGTCTGCATTCTGATTCTGTGATCAATGCATTATGATATGAATTGTTTTTTGGAGTTTAAAGCCATTTTTCAGCACAACAGGCTATACATGATGGCCTCGTGCACAGTGCATAGGTGTATGGTAAGATCAAATATATCAAAGAGAACAACATTTTGAATGAAAATGATGACTAAATGTCACATACAATACTATGTACATTAAGAAAAGTGTATCAAACAGCAGAAAATGACTATTAATCAATGAAAGTGACTTGCAGATCAACTGTGAAAGATAAGTAAATGTTTGCTTATGCAATAATCAATATGTTATCTTAATATTAATTGATGTTACAGGATTTGGTCAATACAAATGGGCATTCATGCAATCACACATCCAAAGGAAAACAACACAATAAATTTAACATAAATGTAATCTTTTGAATTTCCAAATGCAAGTACTGCATTTTTTTTTGGGGGGGGGGGTTTGAAATTATTCAAGATTAAAACAAAGAATTCAACTTGCTCTTTTCTTTTTAATCTCTGTTGCCTTTTATTATGGGTCTCAATTTAAATTACTTTCAGTCAGGTAATTCATTATCTCTGCAAAGGTTTTTGATCAAACCTTGTTTCCATCACATTTTTTGGATGAGTTAATAGTGACAGATTCAACAGATTTATAAACTTTATTAAAGTCAATACTTCTTCCAACACTGAGAATTTGAGTGGAAAAAAGCTATTAAAATGGAATTATTTTATATATAGAAACTTGGCTATAACATATTTTCTACATCATATTTCTGACATTTTAAGTGTATAATATCACCCTGAATACTTAGTATTAAATGCAACTGATCAGGAAATAAGCAAGGCACCATTTCAATTTTGGCAATTAAAGTTAAACTGGCTTACTATACATGTTTACATATTAAACAGCTAAAAATGTGCTTTTATAGTTCATCAGCAATGTAGAATGTTTAAATCTGCATATGTTTACATAAAACTGTAATGCCATTTTACAGCTGATAAAGCTATACATAGTGGCCAGTAGATCTGCTGGAGGAAGAAGCAGAAAAACCCTTAGAAGAACCATTAACCCACTGGAAGCTCATGGCAAGATCTCTCACTGAGATGTTGGTGACCGGTAAAAGGTAGTGCTTAGACCACTCTGCCATCTGCAGCCCTGTTTATACAAAGCTTTGTAAAGAAACAAGTCTGTTGTGAGTAGGAGTGAATAGATACTTGCGCTGAGCATTGATAGGATTAATGATTCACAGCCAAAGATATCATCATCATCATCATCATCATCATCATCATCCATTTTGATTATCCAGGCCTTTTATTAATCATCTAACAAGGGTGGGCCTGTCTGTTTTGTCAAGAGAGTATTCAAAGCTTTCTTCTAGGCTCTACGGTCCTGTGGATTAAATTCTGCTCAGCCCCAACGTCTTTCTGTCTCTTTTTGTCAACTCTTCCCATGTTAGCTTAGGTCTGCCTGGAGCTCGACTTCCAGTAACTTTGAAGGAACGAACCTTGGATATCCACCCTTTACTACGCTCAACATGGCCCAGCCATCGCATCCTATTTGATTGGATAATGTCAGAAATGTTTCTGATGTTGAGCTGGGTGAGGAGAGACTCAAATGGGACATTCGCCTCGGGATTTACATGGCAGATCCATTGTATCATGGCTTTATCATTGCGATGTATCTTCCTGAGAGTTGTAGCAGTGACAGCCCAGGTTTCAGAGCCATATAACAGCACAGGTCTGATGTAAGTTGAGTAAAGATGACCCCTTGTAATGTGCATCAAATGCCTATTCGTCAGGATTGGGAGAAGCTCTCTAAACTTATTCCAAGCACACTTGCAACGCGTTGTTGATGCCAGTTCACATCCTCCTCCTGCCGATATGGTGTCTCCTAGATAACAGAAGTCGGCTACGACATCAAGCTTTTCTTCACCTACATTTACTATTGTCACAGGCCTTCCATCAATAGGTCGAGCGAGTCCACTACATCTGGAACACTTGTAGCTTGGATCAGGTTTGAGAGGTCCATTGATTCCACTACGTTTCTTGTGAACCCAATGTGAACAGCTGATGCAAAAGATTGAGTTTCTACCTGCGCCTTTTAGGCAGATGGCACATGGGTACTTTCCTGAGCTTTTCAGTGTTTCCCTATTCAGGCCAGAAATCAATACCTTGAATTTACCCATGTTGACCCTGAGACTTTTTTCTTCCATGCCCTTCTTCCATTCTGTCACACGTTCAACCAGAGCCTCTAGTGTGGAGTCAACGACCGCTAGATCATCAGCATACAGGAGCTTATATGGGCAGCTTGTTCGAAAGTCAATTGACAGCGCTTCCAGAACAACGATAAACAATAACGGGTTCAATACCGATCCTTGATGAACACCAACATTGACATTGAACTCATCACTGTAGCCATCACCGACACGAACACGGCTTCTAGCATTAGAGTACATGGACTGTACAGTTTTAACAAGCCATTCTTCAACGCCTAATTTACGCATCGCCCACCATATGACATTCCTTGGAACTCGGTCAAACGAATTCTCAAGATCTATGAAGGCCATGTATAAGGGCTTGTTAACTGCGATATGTTTTTCTTGCATCTGTCGCAAGATGTATATGGCATCAACAGTTCCTCTTCCTGGCATGAAAACGAACTGCATGTCACCGATGTGTACTTGTTGTCTGATCAATTGCTCTATAACTATCTCAAAAACTTTCATTATCTGGACCATCATCTTTAGGCCTCTGTAGTTGCTTCTGTCCATTGCGTCACCTTTGCCCTTGTATAGACTGACTATGTAGCTTTCCTCCCACTGTGTTGGAATATGTCCATCACGAATGATAGCTTCAAAGAGATCACGTATGAGTACTACACCACTCATGCCAGTAGACTTCAACATCTCTTCTACTATGCCAGATGGGCCTGCAGCTGCTTTTTCAATCATCACAGTAGTGATCATTATCAATATACATATGAACGTAATAGTCTTTCCATTCTTAGAAGACCTATCAGTGGTAGGTATTACCCTTTTATGTGATTTCCAGAATAGCAATTACAGACAGCATCTATACTCAAATATTCTCATTCATGACAAGATAATAAAGTCTTTTTAAACAGACTACTAATGTTTGTTGTCAGTGAATTTTATTCAACATTTTAGGTCACTAAAAGCCGCTCCATTCTATCAGATGCAGGACTCACTTGAGCCCCCAGGCAGAAGTATTTTGATTAAATAAGTTTCTTTAATTTTTAAGTTTGGTTTATATCATTCTGATTTATTTAGTTTATCTCATTAGCGAATATTCACCGTTTATACATGCTACATGTCACAATCATAGTAAATCAAGTGGTGTATTTTTTCAAGTTTTGAAGATTACTGTAAATTGTGTCTAAAGAACCAACTGTTACAGATCACTGCCGTCTCACCTCTAAGTGGGCTTGAGTCTTGAGCTCAGCCAAAGTGGGTACATGAGAAAGCTTGCCTGTAGCTTCCCGTGGGTCGGTGGTTCTTCCAGAATTCATCCTCCACCAGTTATACTGACTACCATATATGCCTATGGTGTGTAGACAAATGGCATTAAACCCCACAACAACATATGAAAGTGGAAAGTACCAGGTGTAATGAGGTTGCTATTTCTATATCAGCTTGTTGGTGTCACAACTGTTCATTTGCAGTGTCCAGGTTATTTATCTGGTTGACAAGTGACTATGTTGGTCACATGACTTATGATGTTCCTCAAAACAAAGAGGCCAAAACTAGCCCTGCTAAACAAAATGATTTCCCTTCAGCCCCATGACATGAGCTTCAGTAACAATACACATGTTCGGGATCACAAATCATATCTACACTAGATCTAGCTGCAGCGAATAGCTCCATTAACATGCCCAACGTTTGGGTTATGAACCATATTGTCTCACACTAGAAATTTACTGTAACACAATATGCTTTCAGACTGCAAAAAATAATTCCTTTTTTGGTGGCTGAACATTTTTTAAATTTCTATATTTAAAAACAAACAGGCAAGATAAATTTGCCCCCTTCTCCCATTGTAACAAGGTTACCATTATTAGCTCATATGATGTGCTGCCATGAAGTAAACATTTACTTTTTCTAACACTACTGGACATTTTTATCAAGCAAAGAAAAAAGATTAAATCTAATCTGACGTAGATTTGTATATTGACAACTTACATTTGTAGAGTACAATCCATATTGTGTTCATCTATATAACTTTGTCAACAAACACCATGTACCAAATTTGTCACTGCAGTATTGTTGCCAGTAGCACATATGTGTATATTTGTTTACATTTTACGTGGACATGTCCTTAAATTGGCCTAGGTTTTGGTCTGCATGAGAAAACTATCAAAACGAGCTGAGGCTACTAAGGGGATAAGGCTATTCACAGTGAAATGAAAACAAGAACAAAATAAAAAAATTCATAAAACATTTGGGAGATGTTTTATCTTCAATTACCCTGTCAGATATCTAGATTCAAAGGATTGTTAATTTAATCTGCATTTTATGCTGCCATTGGTAGCCTTCATAAGCATAAAACTATTTTCCCCCCTGAAAAATGACAAATTTCATGGCACAATAAATGTGCTCCACTCACTCTGAAAAATGTAACAATCAGATTCCATGCCATGAACTGCCATTGTTAAGTTGGAAAACATATATTTGAAAATTCGGTATTCAAAACTAATGCAGCAATGGTAAACATAAGTTCAACAGGAAAGTTTGTCAAGTGCATACCTTATTTAACCCTCAAGTACAGTTGCACCAACTTCAGTTCCAAGCCATATGCAGCACAATGATTTTTTTGCTTTCTCTCAACTGGACTAATTCTTGGAAATCTTTTCGATTTCACTTGAGGAGGGCAATCATATCTCCCACTCTGAGACAGGCTCAAAAGTGACACTTTTTGCTTTTATTTACAAGTATCTGAATATTCCTTTTTACTATTTTGTACTGGTTAATAACACTTTTTAAGAGGTTTGCATTCCCTTTCATGTCCAACATGTATAGCTTGCTCATTGCCATTTTTTTGAAAATTCTATTATCAACAGTTTAATCATGCAGATGCCTTGCATGAAAAATATATGCAGTTTAAAGGATCTAATGTACTACTGTACAAAATCATAAGGGTTGGCAGGTCTTAAGGGTTCATAGTTTCCAAACAAAGCCATAAAATCAAACCTGCTTGAAGTGGGTTCAAGAGTAACAATGTTTACAGTGACAACTAACCATATATTTGTTAACTGAATGAAGCTAGTGAAAAGAGACAATAATAAATAATTATCCAATACAGTATGTTCTGATAACCAACCATCCATGGGAAAATTACATGATTAAATAGCAATAGGATACCTACCTCTATCGAATGTTAATTAAGTTTATATACTGGATTGCTACATGAAACCTAATATTGTTAGTACTGTGAATAATTTTTATAGACCTTATTAGATTGTGTCTAAAAACAAAAAATTTCTAGCGATAAGTTATAGTTGAGCAATATCTGAAAGTTACAAGCATTTAAATATTATTTTCAAAAAAAAAATATGGCGTCGGAAAACATAAAATAAACAATTGGCAGTTGCAATGAAGCACTCCAATAAAATGCCCAACAATGGGATCATGACCCATCTCTAATAACATGCTTAATCTCAATGTCAAGAACTATGTCAACACTATAGTTGCAGTGTTTCCTACAAGAATGAAACCCTATTGTCCAACTGTAACCTGCCAGTCTGCCGTAGTTATTAATTTTTTTTAATTCAAAAATATTCCATGTTCAACGGGAATCGGGATTTTAGCTGCACACAGAGTGCGTCAAAGTACAATTGTCTTTTACAAGATTCTTGAAATACAAGGGGACACCCTTGACTAGTGGAAAAACAACACAAACTTCATTAGTAGCTAAAACCACTAACTGACCATTACAGACCTATGTGTCATCTTGTGAAGTGAATAATAACTGAGCTGTTCCTTGCTCACTTACACTAGCATCATGCATCACTGGTTAAACATGTAAAGCAGCATCAATGAAGAACATCAAAAATGTAAAGATAAACGATATAAAGCAAGATCTGCTTCAGTTGCTAATGAACATCAACAATGCTGATCCAATGAGTATGGAGGACATTGATAGAACAGTCTGCACAATGGTTGACATCTGATCTGGAGTACAACAATTCCAAATAAGCACACACGAAAGTCACCAGCCCTAGGTCTGTGTCCTGTGTCCAAATAAAATATTTCTTTGAGCACTGAACCACAGTGGTGTTTATCATCATTTGTTCATATAAAAATTACACTTAGTGTTTGGTAAATACTTAAATGAATAAAAGTATTTTCAAATCATACAGTTGTTAGTGTAAATAAACCATTACAAAAAGTTGCTCTTTCATTATCGTTGATAAAATCTGCTAGTGTATCCAGGCAAAAGAGAAGCTCAAGCCCAAAATCAATATTCTTCTCCCTTATCCCAAGTGATTTTTTTGACCAAACTGACACTATGAAACCTTCAGAAAAATGATAAAGCTCAGCACAATTTTTTCCATCCTCCAATGAATGAATATTATCTGAATATGCTTGATAATTGGATAACTGACTGATTTATACCACACTTTTGGCATCATGTGTGATTTGATAATAAAATATACAGCTTACTTACCATTTGTTTTCCTCTTGATAAGGCCATTGCTGGCACTTGATCTGAAAATAAATGAAATGTAAAGTTTGTAACTTTAATTGACCTTTCTCAAAGGAATAGATGTGGTCAAATCATGAACTGAGTTCCCAAGAGGTCATGTGAACACTTAATTCAATATTGTGCAATGGAACAGAGATGGTCAAATAGTAAACTGAGTTCCCAAGAGAACACATGAACACTCAATTTGACACTGCTCAAAGGAATAGATGCGGCAAAATGGTAAACTAATTAAAATGTCAAAATATTTGGAAAAGTCAACTTGGTACCCATCAAACCTAATGAAAAGTTACCTGGGTACTTGATCAAAGGGAAATTATATTAAATGTGAACTTGAACTGCTTTGTTTTAAGTTTATATATGCCACCCCCACCCCAAAGTATAAGAGTAATTATATTAATTTGAGGGGCAAATAAGCACCACCTGAGCTTTAAAAAGAGTGATCTATATATTACATGTCATAATTACAGAAAACTACATGAAGCAAGTATAGTTACTATGGCTACTTGCCTGATCTGCAGTTAGCAAATATTTCTTGTCACAAATTGGCTAAATCCATGTGGATTGGTACCAGAATACAGGCACAAAATGAAATGATAAATTATTTATACACAACATTCATTTTAACTAGTCCACATGACATGTTTAGCTTTCACTGAAAGGTCATAGTCAAGTTCACAAATTCTGAATGCTGTATTACATCACTGTAGAAGTCCTCTTTAAAAATGTTGTAAAATGCTATTGATTTGTCCTTTTCCTGATGTAACGTGTTCTTTAGTTTAACAGAATCCCACTTCTTTACCACTTTTTAGTCATATAAAATCCACTAGTCATGTTGATAAAGCCCATTTCACTTAATATTTAATGCCATGTGTTTTTAAATATAGACTGGTCTGCTACTCAAGTGTGTATCAGACTAATGAATCTGTGACACATGGTATCAAATTTAAGAAACCTGTGTTTTCTTGGAAACATGTCATGTATAGTTACTATAAATAGAAAATAAGGAAGCTGTTAATCATGCATAGCCAAATGCTCTCACACGATGAAAATTTAAGATCAGTAGATGAAGGTTTATGATGGATCAATATCACAGGACACATGCCTCAAACTGTAATTGTTATTCTGTTTCTCACATGGCCCCGGTGTTGTCCGATACAACTTGGAAACATGTAATGTATTTAATTTCTAAATTAACTAAAAAGGTGCCCTATAACTAATTTTATTACCCGGGTGATTATGAACAGGCAGGTACCAGAGTACCTGCTGACACCCGTATGAACTGAGTTCCAAAAGAACATGCAAATACTTTATTCAAAATGATGCATATAGGTTAGGCAATACAAAACGTTCAATACATTATTTTGATCACATTATCACAGTGAATAAAAAAATCTAATCAATAAGTAACTGTCACAGTAGCTGAAGAATAGTTCACAAGGATTTCTTCAAATCAACACATTTCATTATGAAATCTTTGTGAATTAGCATTTCTTTACTAAATGTCTTGACCTCTTGAATGGTTTTAAAATGGACAAGAAAGCCTTTAATCAAGGAATAATAAATTTGCCTACAGTTGTAACCCCTCTATAAAAAACCAAAAAAAACCCAACAAAACAAACTTTTGAACTGATCAGGGCAATCCTGACAAGAGTTGACATTTACAAAAACCCAATGAATAACTGCTAAAAGAATGAAAATTCTATTATTTCAGGATTCAGTGATATGGGCACAATTAATGCTTGATATTTTCTCATGGGACCAGATCAGGTTTTGATTGGCCAATATTTAAAATGTTTCTATGGTATAATCTCTACTATTCGCACATTCAACACAAGGAACTACTGCATTTACCTTACTAGAAATTCAGAACAAAATCAAATTTTAATGATGGATTTATTCTCATGTTCAGGTAACCATTTCTCTCCCCAATTTTTTTTGGACATTTGAGTCTATATTTTTTTTCCTCCTTGGAAATTAGTGTAGCACTATTTTTGCTCAGAATTCATCCTCTCTTCCATATATATTCTAGCAAACAATTCACCATCTGCTAACTGCTCTGGTGACATAGTGGTCAGAGCATCAGCCCGGATGCGCAAGGTCATGGGTTCGATACCCAGCAGAGTCATAACAAAGATTATTAAAAATGGTACTAACAGCTACCTCTCTTGGCACTCAGCATTAAGAGGTTAGAGTCAGAACTGGTTGGCCTGGTATCAGGATAATGTGACTGGGTGGGACATGATGATACATGTCTGCATCATGATGCCCCAGTGCTAGACATCACTATAAACTGCCACACTGCAGACACTGTAGCGATAGAATTGAAAAATTGTTAAAGCTATTTTTTAAAAAATCCAAATCACACCATCTGCTAATCAAGTTCAGTAAGAAATTTCTGTTAGCCAATGAAATCGTTCATCCTATGTTCTTTAGCAATAAAAACTATTCAGTATGCTTGTAGTGCTTCCCCCAGGATCTATAAAGGGTATCTAAATATGCATATCATAAACATGCTTTTGTTTCATTACAATTGTTATTGTTCTTGTTAATAATAAAAATAAATTCTTATTCAGTATTAATTCCTTAGTAGAGGGTACATGTAATGTTTTGAAAGAAAACTGAATGCAGGATTAGGTACATGTACAAATTTCAAAACTTACTAACATTAATAATATTAGTAATTCATTACCTTGTGCACAAAACATGTAATAAGACGAATTGTTAACCCAAGACAAACATTCAGTTTTTGGAAAATTTCAATTTCAGCAATATGTTTGTTAAAAATAATTTGTAATACTCTTAAAATTATAAATAATTACTGTTTAGAAGTATAATGGTGTACATAATAATTAAGCTATATTCTTTTTGTAAGATGGAATTTTTTATTAGCGATGCAGTGAAGAAAAATATCTGCAACCACAAGCTTTTATCCATCCAAATTTCATCAAGGTTTCTGTAAAGGAATAAATCTAACTTCTCCTTATGGATACCGACTGTTAGAAGTGACCCCTTTTCACCACTGTCAATTGAAAAATGGATGACCCATTGCAAAATGTTTAAATATTTACCATAAACAATTTATTATTGTGACAGTCACTTTGTTGGTGGAAAATGGCAGACATAAACAATGCAAGGTCTGTCGAATTTGACAAGTTGCAATAGATCAATTCCATATTGTACTAGGCTATATATTTCTTCTTTTGTTCATCCTTTAAAGTCCTTAGACAAACCATGATTTAATTTTGTTAAGGACATGGTCCATGTGTTTACTAGTTCATTAGATGTACCATTAAATACAACACAAAATGCTATAGCTAGTCACAAGGAATTGGTATACCCCAAAATGTCATCCTTCCAGAATGAAGTAGTCTACTGCTAAAATGCCAGTAGAGCTTTTCTGTTCAATATTTAAATGGAGCAATAGACTTAATGAATGTCATTAAATTATTAACTGAAAGCAATTAGTACTTGGTACTTGATTAGTTTAATGCTACATCATAACAACATTTTTGCATTGTGCAAAATCAACCTTTACAAGAACGAAATTTGGAAAAATATATCCATATTAGAAATTTGAAAAGTGTTCAACTGGTTTTCTTAGGAATCAGCAGTTGTGATTAATATTTCTTGTAATGAAATCATGTCTTTGGTTATCTTAGGGTAAAAGCTGAATTTGTAGCTATCAATCTGTGCATATGGTATTGTAAAAGTATATTCCTGCTGATTTTTAGTTCTTTTTGCAGTGTGGAAAGTTGTTTCATTTGTTTTCGATCATTGTGGAAAATATTATTCTATTTTCCAGTCTAACTTTTGTTTAAAATCATTTCCAAAACAACTTCATCAATATTGAGGTCATATGTACTTGGCTATAATTGCTAGCTTTTGGATTCTTCTCAATCTCATTTTTTATAACCAAGGAATTGTGTCCCAAGCCGTAAGCATACTCTGCTGTTCAAGTGTCTCGCACACCAAATTCCCCACCAAGTTATGCAGCAATTCATAATGTAGAAAGAAAAGGATCCTGATGAAATAAATTTGTAAATTTAAGCTAAAAACATTCTAAAGTTATTAGAGAGAGGCTGTCATACACTAACACTGTACGGTAAATAAACATAATTCCTCATGGAACCAAAACTATCAAGACTGAAGAGATTACTACCACTACTATTTTCACACTCATTAGTAATATAATCTTATGAATTAATAAATAAAAAGAAGAAGAATCACTCAATGAATCGTTAATAATGATATTCACAGCTAATATCATTTGAATGAAGTACATATACTACTAGTTAAAATATTGAACTGCGATCACAGCCATTATTAACAACAAAGACATGACCAGCCACAATTTTCTCACAGTTTGTTCTCTTTTATCTGCAATATCATGTTTCAGTCCATATAATTTTGGCTTTCCTAGCATCACTTTTACATATGTACTTCGATGTTAGCTGACACTGCTTAACTGTTTTTCTGACGTTACCGCAACAGATAAATATTTTTATCAATAAAATATGATGAAATTGGTGACAATATGAAACCACCTTATCTGTCCTATAAATATAGATTCAAGTTGTCACAGATTTTGTCGTATTTTATTGATAAAATGTCTGATTCCTGTGATTACCATTCTCAGAATCTGAATAGCATAGTTTTACTGAAGAAGCTTGAAAATGACACTGCTGGCTGTGATTATTCGGCCCCAATCCCGCTGTTACTCATTTTTTTGTTGTCAGCACCCAATGGCCAATACCAACTATACTCAAGGTTTGTTTAACTGGGTTCAGTGGACGATCAGGCCAATAGTCATGGTCATCAGGTGTTAATAAAAATGTCTTCATTTCTATTAGAAGGGTATTTGGCTCTTATATTCTGTGATATAATTTAGTTATTGGTGAGAAAGAAAGTAAGACAGAAAGTTCTAAAAGTAGAATGACAGAGAGAAGAAATAGAAAGATGGCTCATTTCGCTAAAGTAAAATTATTACTCACCAAAATCAAGAAGCAAAGATAAAATTCCATTGAAAATATTAAGGTTTATTTAAAGTAAATGATTATTTAAATAAGCAGTTACAAATGAAAAATGTGTGTTAGGTTGATCGAGACTAAACTTACGAAGGAAATTAGGAAAGTATAAAATAATCTGATAAATGATGTAATTAATGGGGCCAAGCTGAATTTCTTACCATCTTGTACACCAAAACAAACCAGACGATTATATCATCTTGATAGAGTAACTCTTCAGACACAAATCTGATCTAATGCCAAAACAATGGCGACTGTACTAGCTTCAACAACTGCAAACAGCAATCCCTCCTGACCCCAAGCTGGACTGGTCAAAAAGCATATTTAAAATAAAATGTATACATGCGCCGCGACTGGATTATTCGACACGCGCAGAGAGTGGACGAATGTACTGATCAGCAAAATTGGTCCGACATAAACAGAGCTTAAGTAAAGACTTCATGGAGAAAAAAAGGGGGGTAATCTTTAAATTTCAGTGTAAATAAGTCCTAAATTAGCCACATCGTATATTAAAGAACTACCTGAAGTAAATTATACATTAAATTTCAATCCACCATCACACTTGTTTACTTAAGACTAACATTTAGCTAATGTGCAGTTTGGCCACAGCTGTCAGAGTATGAAAAGAGGGTATGTAATGGGGGGGTGGGGTGGCAAAATAAGGCCTGTCACAGGGAGAATGGTTCATCTTTTGCGAATTTCGCTCGTATTGGACCCGGACAATCGGTCAATATTTAGTGAAAACGAGGCTTAAAAATGCCACGAAAAACCCCATTTTAAGTCCCAATCCCCGTATTTTTTTAAAATGAAGTCTCCCTTCCTGGCTTTTGAAAAGTTGACAGATATGCCAATTTATAATATTTTTAATTATTGGAGTATTCTGTAGTGTACTGGAGTGAAAATACGCGTCCCATTTTCTTTGTCATGAATGGCTTTGCTGCTTACTGAAGAAGACAACAACAAAAAAATTGCCGCAAATGCCGTCACTCGTAACATTAAATTTGGGTATGCAATTCATCTCCCAGTCTAAACCTGCATATCTGGTGATCATTAAGTTACTGCCATTATTTTGGGCATATACTGAAACAATCGCATCCAGTAGGCCTTGAGTTTCAGTTAAATCAGGGAGCTAGTGACCTTCACAGGAGTCTGACGTTTTATCAATAAAGTACGGCGAAATGTCTGACAACATGAAATACCCTTAACAATAACATATATATGTGTTTATATATATGTTATTGTTAAGGGTATTTCATGTTGTCAGACATTTCGCCGTACTTTATTGATAAAACGTCAGACTCCTGTGGTGACCTTGGTCTACCATCAAGCACGTTTGAGGCATTTTTTCTTTTTTACCGACCATGTTTATGCCACAGACGACTGACATATCAAGTAACCAATATCGATATATAGGATAATACAACAGTAAGAGAATTTCTTCTAACATTTAATCCGCTTACCACATCAGATAGGACTAATGCATCCTTATGTCACTGCAACGCCATTGCGTTCTTCCAGCATCTTTTAGCATATCTGCGCATGCACGATGGGGACCCCCCCACGACGGTATTGTGTGCTAAACACGGTGGCTGATGTTCAATTTGGGATGTTTGTGGCATGCATTTTTTAAAAAAATTTAATACACCAGCTGTCATCGTTTCCTTTTCATATATTATCCAGAAATGACAACTAATAAGTATTTCCTAAATCATTTTGCAGTTATATAGCGAAGTTTTGCTCCAATAAGTGTTTTTAAACGAGGGCTCGTAAGGCTGCTTTATCGGCACTCTCTGATATATATTGTAAAAATTTAGTACGAATAAAAGATAGGTAAACTTTGAATAATATTTAGACAACCACTTTAATATTTAAATTACATCACTATAGATGAAACAGAAGCATAAGAGAATCAAAATAATCCATACCTGTTTGCATAAGAGCATTTCAAAACTTAAGGAGACCAGGTTTTGGTCTCCCTAAAGCCATGGTCTACTTAAGGCTGAAAATTATTTTCTACTGGTCTCCCTTAGTTGCATTTCCGGGTTATATATATATATATATATATATATATATATATATATATATATATATATATATATATATATGTATATATATGTATATATATGTATATATATATATATATATATATATATATATATATATATGTATATATATGTATGTATATATATATATATATATATATATATATGTATATATATATATATATATATATGTATATATATGTATGTATATATATATGTATATATATGTATGTATATATATATATATATATATATATATATATATATATATATATATATATATATATATATGTATATATATATATATATATATATATATATATATATATATATATATATATATATATATATATATATATATATATATATATATATGTATATATAATGCAATTACTTTTAGTTTAGTTACATATATCATGCATGTATCATAATGGTTGTATTTTAGTATACTTAACACAAATATTCCCCTTTTATGTATGTATCGCAATTATTTTTGTTAGTATACTTTCTCAAATGGGTTGATAAACTTTTAGACTTTTCCATCATTACACTTTCCTTCTTAAGTTTTTCAACTTCAGACAAGACTGAATCCCTTAAAATAAAATTTTGAAATGTGTAAATACTAATGTTGAACTTGGAAATCTTTAGTTTTGTTTCAAAAGAAAGCATTATCATTTATCTTAGTTATTATGATGGGAATGATAATGCTTGAAGAAATAATAATAATAATAATAATAATAATAATAATAATTTATTTAAAGGGGTGACTCATTTAGCAAAAGACTATTCTCCCTTGAGGCCATTTAACTAAAATACAAACAGCATGACGAGGAACATATCCATAACAAAAAAAGACATTTGCCAACAAACAATTTACAAAAAAAATATTATTCAAAATAAAACAAACCATATTTTAACAAAATATACAATCTTTACCAACTGCAAAATATTAAACTAATACATTTCCAGGTAATACATACTTTCCTTAGTCTTTTTAGATGTGCATGTACCAAAATATTTGTAAACAAGTAAATATACATAAAATGTAAAAAAATGTAGTAATACTTACACAGATGCCATATATGATTGTGATGTGGTTATATCAGACACAGCAGGAATTTGTATCCTATGAATTGTTGGCCCAGGTGTATTAGTTTTTGCCATGTCTTCTGTGCCATTCCTGTTTCTGATGTTTTCCTAACACTGCCATTCATAACTAATATAGCAAGGGAAAATAAATGTTTCATTAGACACAATAATAATATATACTTTACAAATAATAGTATGCATAAAATATACTTAACTGTATTGCATTACTTTAAAGGCATACAACCGAAGTTTTTCAATTTTTTTGTTCTTGCAAAGGCATGATAATATGAAATATATAGTACAACAAACGAGTAATTACACATCATTTAGTTTCATAAAATCTACAATTAGAAATTTAATCAATGAAAATATAACGATTTTCTGTACGGATTGCTAATTAATTATGTAGAAATGGAATTTACCGATATTCTCCGAAGTAGCAGTATCACGTGATGCGAATCAACAAATATGGAAGTCGAGGTACGTATGTGTTACTCTTTTTGATGTAATTATTGTCTTGTTCTTCGTATTTCTTCGTCTATCCTTCTCCTTAGTTCTTTATAGTCACGCACAATATATGTATATTGCTTATAGATTTCTCATTATATATAATAAATTACAAGAAGTAGGCAAAAAAGTCAATGTGATGGAGGATCATGATAATAGGAGGTTCCATTAAAGGACAATTATTGAATTATCATTCCGTATAACATGTCTTGTTTGTGAGATTGTGTTACGTTGCAAGATAAACGAACTAAACATATGATAATCTGTATCATTGTAATCAGAACCACTATTAAAAGATCTCGCTAAAGTAGTCTCTTTGGCTCAGAATAAAGTTAATCGTTTTGCATCACCATCTCAGGCTCACGTATCAGTAGTCCTACATGTAAGACATATCACATGTTGATTTTGTTTAGGTGCTATACTAACGTTTCAGATACTAGATGTGATTTTCACATTTGTTTTCACGCTTAACTAGTATAAATAATAATAATAGTGCTGTGGTCAAGCTCCATTCTAAATAAATATTCATTTCATGGCTATGTAATTAAGAAACATATGGTACAATGTTATGTGATAAAAGTATTAACTTCCACAAAGTGCAATTACAAAGAAAAAAAACCAACACACACATTACAATTGAAAAACTTCTGATTTGTCTGCCTTTTATCACATATGATATAATGATAGGTTTCAGATAACACTGCAAGTGAATCAGTATCACGGACATCTTCACTTCATGACAGCACTCACAGCCAAGTCCGTCAAATAAGAGATGTTAGAAGACGAAGAGGTATTAGAAGAAGGGAGTCTGTTAAACTTGGAACAGGAATGGAGTCTATTCGAAAGGGTACAGAAAGAGAGTCAAGTAGAAGGGGTACAGGAAGGGAGTCAGGTAGTAGGGGTAGAGGAATAGTTACAAGGCAAAGGAGAGGAAGAGGAAATCAAGAACCATCACTTAGCAGGACAAAAGTGGTTCGTCCAGCTGAAGCTAGAGATCATCAGTTGAAGGTAAAGATGATTTTTGTTACCCATTAAAGTTAGCTTTTGTATTAAGACTTATCAATTCATGATGTATTCTTTGTCAGTTTATTTTTATAATGTTGAATTCATTTCTTACAGGAACGAATAGCCAGTATGACAAAGGCAGAAACAAAGATGACATTTTTGCTCGAATATGCCAAAAACACCCCAACATGGTCTTTGAACTAATAGACGGCTCATCAACGGAGCAACAAGGATATCATCCAAGACCAGGAGGTGAATCACCAAGTTGGTGCTTATGCAATAACTGCCGTGAAATGCCAACTGATGAGGAAAAGCAGTGCTGCAAACAAATAGAGGCAAACTGCTTTTCAAGGCTTCCTGTAAATAATTTTTGGGTAAAGTGTATCTTTCTAGTTCAACTTTCCGTAAGTCTCGTGACTGAAATCTGCCTAAATTGATCATCCAGTGTTAATATTTTTGTTACTTATTATTTAGTATTTGTGAAATAAGCAGCTTGTTGAATATATATATATATATATATATATATATATATATATATATATATATATATATATATATATATATATATATATATAGCAGTTCACTTTGATGATAAACAATGTACTTAAATTAATTGATTTATACATTCTTGTGAGAATCTTTAATCAACCGCTGCATTGGCTGTTGCTTAGTTGTGTATGAAATTAAGAGAACATATATCAGAGATTATTAGAGCAACGATTGTATTCGGAATGCATTCAAGACAAACACAAAGTAGACACGATGTCTTCATTGCTCAGGGATCAGTAATAATAATACTGACACTTATGCGCTGTCATTTTTCAACAATAGACAAAGATCAAAGTTCTCAGTAGGCCCAGCAATTGGTTTGTATTTCCAATGTTTATTTTGGCACAAAACTAGAAGAAATTTGTTAATTGTTTAAATTTTAGGAGCCATACAACAATTATTTTATATTCGAATTTGTGTGTGATTTCCTCCCCAAAATGATAATACATTTTCTACACGTTCTTTTTCGCACTTTTTAGACGAGTATGAGAATTGCAATTAAAATCTTGACGTATTTTATTTTTCATACTTAAAAGAGATTTTTTGGGGTTTTTGAGAAAAATACCTGTAATAAATTACCTGAAATTTCGGGAGACATGCCACGACCGTGTTATATCCGAATTCATGTTATAACGAGGCGTGTTATAGTGGGGTCCCACTGTATTGTGTTACAGCAGATACATGTAACTTGAAGGCAAGTAATTACACTACTAGTAAGTGGCTGTCCAGTAGCCTGCCTTGATTATTTTATCCAGTGTTTGTCAGTTCAAGACCAAAAAGGGTACTTTTTACTTTTGTTGCAGGAAGAAGATGGCATACTGTACACAAAAGTAACTATTTTACTAACTGCATTATTTTTTAATTTTTACCAGCAATTTGTTTTCTCGTTTACCATCACGTGATCCATAACATAATCCAGGATTTTAGGAGTAAGACGAATCTGTGATACTTTACTTTGAGTTTAAATTGTAACTTGTATAATCATTCTGAATTTGAAAAAATATATATGTACAGCTGAATTGGTTTTTCTTGTCTTGTTTCTGAAAAGATGGCTGCTAAGACTAAAGAAGTTGAGAAGATGTATGGTGTGTGTGTGATTAGGATTCTTAGTGTAGCTTTAAAGATTTTTTAAGTCATTTTGCAATGATGTCTACAGTGTGGCATCATGCTGCAGAACTGTATCATGGTGACCCACCCATTCACATTATCCTGACACCAGGCTGACCAGTCCTAATAAGAACCTCCTAATCCTGAGTGACCAGCAAGGTAGCTGTTAGATCCATTAAATGAGTCTTTAGTAAGATGCAGCAGGGGTTCAAACCTGTGACCTCCCGCATCCATGATGGATTGAAGTCTTAAAGAAGTGCAGAAGATGGATGTGAGGACTAGATAAATATAGAAGATGGATGTGAGGACTAGATAAATAAAGAAGATGGATGTGAGGACTAGAGAAGTATACATGAGGGATGTGAGGACTAGATAAATATAGACGATGGATGTGAGGACTAGATAAACATAGACGATGGATGTGAGAACTAGATAAATATAGAAGATGGATGTGAGGACTAGAGAAGTATAAATGAGGGATGTGAGGACTAGATAAATATAGACGAAGGATGTAAGGACTAGAGAAGTATAAATGAGGGATGTGAGGACTAGATAAATATAGACGATGGATGTGAGGACTAGATAAATATAGACGATGGATGTGAGGACTAGATAAATATAGACAATGGATGTGAGGACTAGATAAATATAGACGATGGATGTGAGGATTAGATAAATATAGAAGATGGATGTGAGGACTAGAGAAGTATAAATGAGGGATGTGAGGACTAGATAAATATAGACGATGGATATGAGGACGAGATAAATATAGACAATGGATGTGAGGACTAGATAAATATAGTAGATGGATGTGAGGACTAGATAAGTATAAATGAGGGATGTGAGGACTAGATAAATATAGAAGATGGATGTGAGGACTAGAGAAGTATAAATGAGGGATGTGAGGACTAGATAAATATAGAAGATGGATGTGAGGACTAGATAAATATAGAAGATGGATGTGAGGACTAGATAAATATAAACGATGGATTGCAGAAGATGGATGTGAGGACTAGATAAATACAGACAATGGATGTGAGGACTAGATAAATATAGAAGATGGAAGTGAGGACTAGATAAATATAGACTTTGGATGTGAGGACTAGATAAATATAGATGAGGGATGTGAGGACTAGATAAATATAGACGATGGGTGTGAGGAGTAGATAAATATAGACGATGGATGTGAGGACTAGATAAATGTAGACGATGGATGTGAGGACTAGATAAATATAGACGATGGATGTGAGGACTAGATAAATATAGAAGATGGATTTTATGACTAGAGAAGTATAAGTGAGGGATGTGAGGACTAGATAAATATAGACGATGGATGTGAGGACTAGATAAATATAGAAGATGGATGTGAGGACTAGATAAATATAGACGATGGATGTGAGGACTAGATAAATATAGACGATGGATGTGAGGACTAGATAAATATAGAAGATGGATGTGAGGACTAGATAAATATAGACGATGGATGTGAGGACTAGATAAATATAGACGATGGATGTGAGGACTAGATAAATATAGACGATGGATGTGAGGACTAGATAAATATAGACAATGGATGTGAGGACTAGATAAATATAGACGATGGATGTGAGGACTAGATAAATATAGAAGATGGATGTGAGGACTAGATAAGTATAAATGAGGGATTTGAGGACTAGATAAATATAGAAGATGGATGTGAGGACTAGATAAATATAAAAGATGGATGTGAGGACTAGATAAATATAAACGATGGATTGCAGAAGATGGATGTGAGGACTAGATAAATACAGACGATGGATGTGAGGACTAGATAAATATAGAAGATGGATGTGAGGACTAGATAAATATAGACGATGGATTGCAGAATATGGATGTGAGGACTAGATAAATATTGTTACGTGCTTAGGCTCGAATAAGCAGCAACACAGAAAAAGTGAAAACTAACAAGCTTGTATAAATTGAAAAATGAATTTATTAAGTACTATTATTTTCATAAAATAATTAAACTTACGGTTTTAGAGAATCAAATCCAACAAATATAGAATTCACAAAATAATCCACTAATGGAATTGCAAGTCCTGATAAATAAATGTTCTAATAGTTCCAGGTTCGAATCTTGAAGATGTAATCCAAAATGGCTGACAATGTCACGTGATACAGTTCTCGATTTAATATCATCCAGATGAAGTTATGAAACATATGTCCTTTTCCAGATAATGAGAATAATTCTTCTTTTCCAACGAATTGACATAAAGTCCAGAATAAAATAATTAAACTCAAAAATAACACAACTCAACTTTACAATAAGCCCAAAGATTTTTCTAATGTCAGCTTCTAAAATACCGCTATATATATTGTTTTTCTGAAGTAAACAAGTAATCACGCGCTTTTCTAGAAATTGATAGAAGGTCAAAAGGAAGAGTCTACCTTCACCTAGTCACGTAATAATGAAATATTCTAGAAGGAAATCATTCACTTCCCACCCTCAATAAAAGTGTTGTCCTTGAAATTGACCAATAGATTTAGAGGCTTGTTGACAATGTCTAAAGCAAGGTCAGGATTTAGGTCAAACAAGCCAAGGTCAGCCTGTTTATCAGTAAAGTACAAGTCAACTGAATTTTCTAGAAAAAATTCCCATTTAATGAATAATAAATCCTAAATGACAATTTTGGATTTAATAATTAAAAATAAATAAAATTAAATCCAATAGCCGTAACAATATAGACAATGGATGTGAGGACTAGAGAAGTATAGAAGATAGATGTGAGGACTATAGAAGTATAGAATATGGATGTGAGGACTAGAGAAGTATGGAAGATGGATAGTAAACTGAATGAAGTAGAGAAGATGGATAGTGGAAAGTAAGTGCAAAAATGAAAAAACCTGTTCAGTTAAATGTTGGCACTATCACAAAACTGTCTCCTGGACGTGATCTGTTATCAATCAAAATCACAAAGACATATAGCTATTTAATTAAACTTGGATACATTTAAATTGCAGAACAATGGAATTTGTCATGTATGCTCAACATGTTCAAAATGAGTGACTTTCTGACAAAGTATTAAATGCTCAAATCCAACACTGGGAGTTTCTATTCAGCCTTGGCAAATAATTGCTTTAATTGAAAACCATAAACATGAACTGACATCATTTTATACATAAAATGTACATTGCAATGGGTGTGAAATGGCCTTCTGGCTTCTGTTTGTTTTATTAGGATTTTTAATGTAGCTATAAAAATATTTTAGTCATATCGCTATGATGTCTGCAGTGAGGCTGGTTATAGTGACGTCTAGCACTGGGGTAGCATGCCGCAGACATGTAGCATGATGTCCCACCCAGTCACATTATCCTGACACCAGGTCGACCAGTCCTAACACTAACCTCTTAATGCTGAGCACCAAGCGAGGCAGCTGTTAGTACCATTTTTGTAAGTCTTTGGTATGACTTGGCCGAGGATGAACCCACGACCTCCCGCTTCCACAGCGGATGCTCTAACCACTAGGCCACTGCGTGGTTTATCTGGCTTCTGTAAGCAGTATATAGTAACCTATACCAGGGCCACATACCAGGCAACAAGATCCTTGTGTCAATCAAGTTTGAGAGTAGTGCATTCAATTTCATGTGAAAAGTGAGATTCCCAATAAACAGTACAGTCATTTTGAAAAAAAGTGATAGGAAAGAAAGATGAGTAATACAATAGTGTCTGCAATGTTCCCCATATTGTCTCCGGTGAAGCAATGGGTGTGTTGTGTATGGACATTAAATTTCTAAATAAAGGAATAGGCCAAAATTTGTGACTGAACTTGCATTTGTTTTGGTCAAACTTGAAGAAGAAAATAATGCCGATGGTAATGTTGGCAGTAGGACAACCCAATAAATATGTTGGTAATTTCTCTTTAATCAGTGCCTATTCCTGCATGGAGAGTTTGTATGACTGAGCTGCATGTCCCTACTAATCAAAACAGATCACAGCTTGGAATGGCACCCAGTACTGATCTCAACATGATATATGTAACCATGAGAGATTTCCTGTACATAATTACTTCATGATAGATAACAGCCTGGAATGGCACTGATTTCTACATGAAACATGCAGCCAGGAAGTGTATATTTGTTTCATTTTAAATTCTTAAAGTAGATAAAGAAATGAACACTGAACAATATTGTTTAGAAATTTCTTGTTGTAAGATATTTAAATGAATTTTAAAATCTTATCTGCATCTTAAAATAGTACAGAATCCTCATTTTCTAAAACATCTATCCTTAAAATTAGCACCTGTAAGTTTCATTCATCAATAATTTACAGCATTAAACAGAAAAATAGACAGCTTAAAAGTACTGTAAATTAATGAGCTTTCTGTATAAAAATGAACGTATGTAATTACTGTTGAAATATGCCCTAAATTATGGCAGAAAGTGTATGTATTCATGAAAGTAGAGTGTGTGTATTCAGAAAGTAGAGTGTGTGTATTCATGAAGTAGAGTGTATATTCATGAAGTAGAGTGTGTGTATTCATGAAAGTAGAGTGTGTGATTTCAGACAGTAGAGTGTGCACATTCATGAAGTAGAGTGTATTCATAAAGTAGCGTGTGTATTCATGAAGGAAGGTGTATGTATTCAGAAAGTAGAATGTATATTTCTGAAGTAGTGTGTATATTCATGAAAGTAGAGTGTTCATATTCATGATGTAGAGTGTGTATTCATGAAGTAATGTGTGTATTCATGATGCAGAGTGTGTATTCATGAAGTAGAGTGTATGTATTCAGAAAGTAGAGTGTGTATTTATGAAGTAGGATGTGTATATTCATGAAAGAGTGTGCATATTCATGAAGCAGAGTGTGTATATTCATAAAAGTAGTGTGTGTATTCAGAAAGTAGCAGCATTTGAGCAGCAAGGACAAACTCTGATGCCTGTGACTGCAGTTTATATCAATATGTCCCAAACAACATTTTGTTTTAAAAATTCATTGCTATGGTGTAATTAGCATATATGCAATGCAGATGTTATGTGGGGCTTTACATCATTCATAAACTGCCATATGCCTAATTCAATAAAGTTTACATTTGTAAAGAAAACTGAAAAAAGAAAAGCTGTGTTTGTCAACTCACAGACCTGCCAACTATCACAATTTGTCCACAAATTTGACCCTTATATATAGACTTACAGAATAATGGCAAAGGTAACAAAAATATGATTGTTGTGGTAAAACCCAGATACTAGTTTGTTTGTGTTTTATTCTGATCATGGTTTCATATTAGAGTTGTGTCTGTAAAAACTAAAGACACATGGACTTATGTTTGCTTACCTTTTCCACCATCTCTATTTCCATGCATGGAATCTGTCCTTGCAGACTTCATTTCCTGCGAAATGGTGAGCTCTGTTTCTGCCAGTCTCTTGGTCAAATCCTGATCAAGCTTGGAAGAGTTATCTCCCTGGCCAGTCTCATCCCAAAAAAGATCTTTGTTTCCTGTTTCACTCTTTTCATCTTTGTTTTCTGAAAATTTTGAAAATGTAAAATATTTTATTTACTCACAAATTATTTTTCATGAACAGGTACATCATATGTTAGGTAAAGGTAACCCAAAGATAAGTAGAGAAGAAACTATTAGAAAAAGTTTTATTTGTTCATATTACACAGGTGGACTTTATGCAAACTATTATTTATTTAAAGGAATGTATTTTAAATAATGGATGGCCTTATGTACTATGCAGCCTCCCATAAAGGTCAACTCTCTTGAATAAAAACCTCTAACATTCATGCAGGGTCTGAATGTCCCTTCTCTTAATTTACTCTTTGTTCGGTGTATATATTTAAATTCTCCTTAACCGCTATCGCCCTGAACCAACCAAAATATATTTCTCATCCTATTAGTAGCTGATTAGCATAGATGCAAAGTATGTGGATTTATTATTATGTCAGTCTCTAATGAACTGATACAATTCGAATATGTATATACCGGTATATAGTCAATGAAGTAATCACCAGTACTACAAATTTTGCAAAGCAATAACTGGCAATAAAAAGCCACTTGAGTCAAGTAGTTACTTTTCTAACTTTCCAGGTATTTGTATTTTAACAGTTTATTTCAAGAAGTCCATATGTTTTACCAACCTGTACTTGTCTTTTGTGTGTCTAAAAAAAGGTTGTGCATACTTCCTTTGTCATCATTTTGTTCACCTGTCTCTTCCTTTTTCTCATCTGAGTCATCTCCAAATGATATCAATCTGAAAAAGCACACAGATGTTATTATAAGAAAGATTATCTAACCTCATATTCTACAAAACCTCTTCAGAGTACAAATTCAACCTCAAAACCTCTTCAGAGTACAAATTCAACCTCAAAACCTCTTCAGAGTACAAATTTAACCTCAAAACCTCTTTATAGAGTACAAACTTAATCTTAAAACCACATTAGAATACAAATTCAATCTAAAGCCCTCTTTAGAATATAAACTCAAGCTCAAATAGTCAATAAGAGTAACATGAAGATCACATGATATACCTGCCCTGCATTATTAGTCCACTATGCTGGCACTGTAAAATGGAGATTATTGTCCTAATGGTTTCAGTAGCCTTGAACTTTGGTAAAGGTATGCATTCTTAAAGTATATTTATGGCACAGAAAATATTAATTTCTTATTAGACTTATCCGAATTTTGACCTACGTTTAGACTCCAACATCAACAGGTTCCTGTAATACCTTAAGTGCAAGCCATCCACAAAGTCTGATTGAGGAACATACAATAAAAATAAAAGTTACTTTGCAAAACCCATTTATATTTGAGAAACAATGCCCATGACGTTTCAATTTCAACATCCAAATATAAACACCTTTTTTGTAGTTGAAGTGCAAATTCTCCTTAAACTTTGGTCAAGATACAAAGTCTAGAACTAAAGTTATGAAATAATAATTTTTCTTCCTTCAGTCAGAGTGACCTTGCCTACTGACCTTTTGACCCCAGTCAAATTTAAAGCAATTTTTTTTAAAAAATGGTGACTGTAAGTGGTTAAAAACTTATATTTCTGTGCAGAAAACAAGTTTTCTTGCTAAGAACTTTGACTCCAAAATTGATAGACTAACATTATTGTGCTGAAACCATTTTTCTACTATCAGTTAATGTTGCTTCTGAAAAGAAGAGCTTCAAAAAGATAGCAAAAAGTACTGAAAAATAAAAGTCTAGGAACATAAGATAAATATAACATAAAGAGATAAATGATAAAAAGGAAAAGGTAAAGATGTTAAAATGCTGTGAAAGTTATTTAAAATAAATGCCAAAAATAAAATAAAAATTAAATCCTTAAAACACAAAGGTCCAAACTTGTTACCACTCTGGTGGCCTAGTGGTTAGTGTCAGTGGTCAGAGGGTTAGTTCGATCCCCGGCAGAGTCATAGCAAAGACTTACAAAAATGGCACTAACAGCTGCCTCGCTTGGTGCTCAGCATTAAGAGGTTAGTATTAGGACTGTTTGGCCTGGTGTCAGGATAATGTGACTGGGTGGGACATCATGCTACATGTCTGCGGCATGATGCCCCAGTTCTTTACATCACTATAAACTGCATCACTGCAGACATCGTAGCGATATGACTGAAAAATTGTTAAAGCTACTTTAAAATCATAATCAAACAAACAAACCAAACTTGCTATATAAACCCAACTCCCAATGACCTTGATCTTTGACCTTTTACCCCAAACTGATAGGCTCCTTCCTCACCCCATGTGTAAGCCATCCATAAAGTATGGTTCAGTTATGTGATGTGAGACTAATAGTAATTTCATTTACCTTGAGTTTTTCCCTCTAAACATACCTGGCAACCCCAGAGTACAAAAATACTGTTACTGATATGACTCAGTGTTACTGATGTGATTCAATGTTACTGATGTGACTCAATGTTACTGATGTGACTCAATTTTACTGATGTGATTCAATGTTACTGATGTGACACAATGTTACTGATGTTATTTGACTGCTTATGGTGAAATTAGACTTTCAGAAACAAATACTGATTTTTAAAACATCAACAATCATCAATACAGTAGGACTATAATTTAGTTAACTATTTAATGTCAAGATGTGTGTACTGCATTCCTGAACCTTCTGAGTAAGTCCTCAAACACAGGCTGTTTATAGAAGCATTTTCCACACCCTGTTCATTCAATCATTATTGATTCCAATGTATCATCTTTCATTGATGATCTGAATTTCATGCTAATTGTGTTTACTGAACTAAACATCTTTTCATAATCAGTATTAAAATGTCGTAAAGATAAAAACTCCAACATAAGACGATCATAAAGAAGGTCTCCACATGAATGTTTTATCTTTTACACCAGAATCCAACATTTTATCAACAGTATCACAGGAGTCTATTTTGTCAGCCAGTCACTGTTTTCATTCTAGCATACAAGTGCAAAACAAATCGTCAGCATCACTGCAATTGAAAGAGGAAGGTTCCTTTTGAATTGAAATTTTGTACAATGAACTTTTAATTCAATTACCAGTACATCAAGGTTTTCTCTGTTATTAATAAATGTTATAAGTGCTGTTTTTTTTTATATCTTGCCTGTTGAGGATGAAAGAGGCCTTGCCCAGCAACGAAATCATGATTACACAATTTGCTAAATGCAAAGTTTTCTCCTTTATGAAAGGATTTCACATTTTAAACATGATGGCATAGTTGTCTGATGAAAAGGGAGTAGCCCGGTGTCTCAGGTTGGTCACCAGATCATAGGGTGATTGTGTATCATTGATGAATGAATAAAGGCCTGGGAAAGAAGAAACCATGTTCCTTGTTGTCGCCTCCCCTCCATGCCTGACGGTGATAACAGCACCTTATGACATGTCAAGAACTATCACAGATAATTCTCTGACAATAATCACCCCACCTCATGAGGCAATAATCACACCTCCTAACTGGGACTTGCTGAGATTTCAGAGCTGAAAAGGAGGGTGGAATGCAAATGAAAACAGTAATGATCATTAGCAGCCTTTCCGGGAAGATGAAAAGAAGCATCAGTTGAATGAAATCAAGTACAGAGGAAGTCAACATAATGTTCCTGACTAACTCTGAGGTGGCGTTACAGACCTGTCTGCACATTTTATCAACATTTAAACAAGGTACATGTGAAGAGAATTTTGTTTTATTTATATATATTTTAAATGTAGCTTTAACAATTTTAACTCTGAGGTGGCGTTACAGACCTGTCTGCACATTTTATCAACATTTAAACAAGGTACATGTAAAGAGAATTTTGATAAGACGTCTGCAGCATGTTAGTTTATAGTAATGTCTAGCACATGGGAATAATGCTACAGACATGTAGCATCATGTCCTACCCAGTTACATTATCCTGACACCAGGCTGACCAGTCCTACCACAAACCTCTTAATGCTGAGGTCCAAGTGAGGCAGTTGCTAGTACCATTTATTGTAAGTCTTTGATATGACTTGACTGGGGTTTGAACCCATGATCTCCTGCATTTGAGGTAGATTCTCTAACCATTTAGGCCAGAGGAGCCATCTTCTCTTGTGAAATTCAATGTTACTAATGTGATTCAATGTTTATGATGTGATTCAATGTTACTGATCAAAATCACAGGCAACAATAATGAATGATACAATAATTATTAAAATATTAATAAAGTCACCTTATCTATTTTAAAAATGTATGCACCATATAAAACAAAATTTTGACTTGCTGTACCAATGAGAAAAAATTGGATTATTTACATTTGTGTTGGAAATTTGTAGAGTTTAATTTGATTGTCTGGATTGCATCTCAGTAAATGTCAGTGAAACTAAATCTGTTTTAAACTCGATATACTGGTATGTATCTAGCAGGTAGAAAGGGGAGTAAACATGTAAGATTTACTTCCCTTTATGTACATAGTATACAGACTGAAAGATGTTTTCCATCTTTCCAGAAGGACTGGATTCAGAATTAGTACCCAAAAAAAGCTCATGGTGCGACTTTTCTTGGAAAATTAATAAATACCACTCAGACACTTAAAAACCATTTGTGTTGGTATGGTGTAGGGAACTAAGCTATTTAATGACTAAATCCTTCTTTTATAATCACATCAATAATAATTGTTAATAATGCACTTTTTCTAATGAAGTTGTTCATTATTCTGTATAATAACATTTATTTTCAAAATGTCCAACATATGAAAGATTGTTCCAACTGGTTTCAACAAACATGTGTACACAAAAACATGTGTATTACCTGCCATCATGTATACACAAAAACGTGTATTACCTCATGGCTTTTGTTTTGTTGATTATTCTGGTTAGTATCCTGCCAAATCGGTGAGTCAAAGGAGCAGGGAACTAGACATTGCTGTTCATACACCACCAAACAATATTCCTTTTTTTCCAAAAACAAGCGACATTTACTTTATGAGACAATCTCCTACTTCAAAACTCATTTGTTGAACTGTCTAGTTATAGTAAAATATTTTCGTGAATTCACTGGAACAGTGAAACATCTTATCATTATTTAAGGATATCTCTAGGTGACAATTGATTAAGTCTCTGAAACTCGCTTGCTCACAACAGCCTGTATCGGTGAAACCATGCCCTTTATTTTATGAAGTAATTGCTTTGCTTGGTTGCCTTGCTATCTTTGATCTCAGTTATAAAGGAGTTGGTTAAATTAAAGTAGTTTATGTTACATACACAATAACATTTAAGTGTTAGATTGATCAAATAAAGTGAGTTCACCTGACATACAACTGGGGCCATGAGATTTTATGGTTGTCGGATTCATGTGCCTTTTAGCTTTTCTTTTATTCCATATCCTTCATTTGATTTAAAAGATATATTTAGCGTGACAATAAAAAGGAGGCCAACTTTTAATTCAGTGCAACAATACAACAAATACTTTTACAAGTCAGTTATCAAATCACGATCAGCACCTAATTACGTTCTCAGAGAAATGATTGTGGGCACTGCTGTTATGGTACATTTGACATTTAAAAACACATTGCATTTTTTATGGTTACATTTAAAGTGAACTAAAAGATGGATTTAAAACACAAATTTCACTTTATACAAATTATTTAGTTTTAAATATCAATGTACTGCCTAAACTAGGCATAAGTGATCGAAATTTTATTGGATATTTTTAAATATAGAATACTAAGAATGTCATTTGGAAAGGAAATGAAACCAATTATATGACTTGTTATTAACAGCTGATAATTTTAAGATGTTGATTCCAATTTTAAACACCCTCTCTACCATTTTAGACTATAAAACAAGTGGTATATCAACATTTCAGTTACCAATTTTTTCCCAAGATTTTCTTAAAGTTCAAAAAATAGGAATCAATTATTTTTGCATTTGTTTTTTTTTTATAAATGGGATCCATGCCTGACCTTGCATTACAAGCAGGTTTGAAAGTTATCCAGGCATGAGTTATGGAGGGAGTGGGTGTTCGTGTATGTGTGTGATTTGTATTTTTAACGTAGCTTTAAAAAAATTTGTCATATAGCTACGATGTCTGTAGTGTAGCAGTTTATAGTGATGTCAAACACTAGGGCATCATGCCGCAGCTATGTAGCACGATGTCACAACATTGTCACATAATCCCGACATCAGGCTGATCAATTCATACACTAACCTCTTAATGTTGAGCACCAGGCGAGGCAGCTGTTGGTAGCATATTTATGTCTTTGGTATGTCTCAGTTGGGGAACAAACCAACGACCTCCCGCATTTCAGGCAGACAATCTAACCACTAGGCCATGGGAATGGTCATTGAGGGAGATTTATTGAAAATCTAACCTCTCATGCAGTCGTATAATGAGTGTTATGAGAGGTTGGAATCTCAGTCAATCAGCTGCAAGATCACCTCGTTAAGACCTATCAATCTCATTCATTAATAAAAAATTATGGCTTCCAAACTGGTAACAAGCTCAGCCAATCAGATGAAAGATTACATTATTAATATGTGTCTTGACCATTACCAAGCTGGTAACAAGCTCAGCCAATCAGATGAAAGGTTACACTATTATATGTGTCTTGTCCATTACCAAACTGGTAACAAGCCAGCCAACCAGAAAGATTACGTTATTAATATGTTATTAATTATTACCAAACTGAAGATATTGACTATACTAACCCCATCAGAGATGCTGATGAATGAAATAAACATCTATTCCAAATGACATCTACTGGATCAGACATTTGGCCTCCAGAGGTGTAACAAAGTCAGTCAATCAGATGCAAGATTACCTCAGTACTATGCATGGATCACACTATTTAATGAACCCGTCCAAGATCAGAATTTAATCATAAATATGACTGCCAGAGGGGTAATAATGTCAGCCTTTCTCGTTGAATTTCACTATATTAGTATGCATGGTTCTTACCCATTGTTGACCTTGACAAATAATGATAATATATTCTAAATATGACCAAAACTGGATCAGAAAGCCTCCAGAATGGTAGCAAATTCATCAAATAATTGCAAGATAATCTCATAAATATGAGTGGATATTGCTTATTAAGAGAAACTCGCCAAGATCTTAAAGACATAAAACGCATATTGCAAGCTTGATCAAAATCGAAAAGTAATATGCTCAGCCCATCGGATGCAAGATCACATTACTATTCTTTGAATCATCCAGATCTTAATGATAAAAGGACATATTGCAAGTTTGCGGAAAATAAGACCTCTAGAATGGCATCAAGTTTACCCAAACAGACAGAAGGTGATATCATTAATATGCATGGTTCTTGCTCATTATCAGAGGTCCTGAGTGTCTGAGTGGTCTAAATTGCTGTCTGTTACGGATCACTGCCATCTCACCTCTGTCTGCATGGGTTCGAGTCTCAGATTTGGCCAATGTGAGTATGTGAGAAAGCTTGCCAGTAGCATCTCATGGTCAGTGGTTATTTCTCGGGGTTTTCCCCAGGTTCTTCCTCCACCATTAATACTGGCCGCCATGTATAACCTATTTTGTGCTGAAAAATGGTATTAAATCGTACAACAACAACAACAATTTCATGGTTTTTTGTTTTTTTTTGTAATCATATTACAGATGTTGTAAAGCGCTTAGAGCTTCTAAAGATTAGGCGCTATACAAAGTCTTCATTATTATTATTATTAAATAGTAATTACTGCATAAGAAAGATACACGAGTAGAAATGACCAGATATAAAAGGTACATAAAGAGTAGAAATTATTAGTATATAAAAGATACATTAAGAGTAGTAATTAATGCACATCAAAGATACATGAGTAGAAATTACTATACAAAAAATATAAATAATGAGTAGTGATTAATGTATATAAAAGATACATAATAAGTATATATAAAATATACATGATTTGTAGTGAATATAAACGATACATAATGAGTAGTGATTAGTGTATATCAAAGATACATAAAGAGTAGTGACTAGTGTATATAAAAGATACATAAATAGTGATTAGTGTAAATAAAAGATACAGAATGGTGATTAGTGTATATAAAAGATACATAATGAATAGTGATTAGTGTATATAAAAGATACATAAAGAGTAGTAATTAATGCACATCAAAGATACATGAATAGAAATTACTATACAAAAAATATAAATAATGAGTAGTGATTAATGTATATAAAAGATACATAATAAGTATATATAAAATATACATAATTTGTAGTGAATATAAAAGATACATAATGAGTAGTGATTAGTGTATATAAAAGATACATCATGAGTATATATAAAATATACATAATTTGTAGTGAATATAAAAGATACATAATGAGTAGTGATTAGTGTATATAAAATATAAATAAAGAGAACTGACTAGTGTATATAAAAGATACATAATGAATAGTGATTAGTGTATATAAAAGATATATACAGTAGCAATTAGTGTATATCAAAGATACATATAGTAATTAGTGTATATAAAAGATACATAAAGAGTAGTAATTAGTGTATGTAAAAGATACATATAGTAATTAGTGTATATAAAAGATACATAATGAATAGTGATCAGTGTATAAAAAAGATACATAATGAATAGTGATTAGTGTATATAAAAGATACATCATGAGTATATATAAAATATACATAATTTGTAGTGAATATAAAAGATACATAATGAGTAGTGATTAGTGTATATAAAAGATACATCATGAGTATATATAAAATATACATAATTTGTAGTGAATATAAAAGATACATAATGAGTAGTGATTAGTGTATATATAAAAGATACATCATGAGTATATATAAAATATACATAATTTGTAGTGAATATAAAAGATACATAATGAGTAGTGATTAGTGTATATAAAAGATACATCATGAGTATATATAAAATATACATAATTTGTAGTGAATATAAAAGATACATAATGAGTAGTGATTAGTGTATATAAAAGATACATCATGAGTATATATAAAATATACATAATTTGTAGTGACTATAAAAGATACATAATGAGTAGTGATTAGTGTATATAAAAGATACATCATGAGTATATATAAAATATACATAATTTGTAGTGACTATAAAAGATACATAATGAGTAGTGATTAGTGTATATAAAAGATACATCATGAGTATATATAAAATATACATAATTTGTAGTGACTATAAAAGATACATAATGAGTAGTGATTAGTGTATATAAAAGATACATCATGAGTATATATAAAATATACATAATTTGTAGTGAATATAAAAGATACAAAATGAGTAGTGATTAGTGTATATCAAAGATACATGATGAGTAGTAATTAGTGTATATAAAATATACATAATGAGTAGTGACTAGTGTATATAAAAGATACATAAAGAGTAGTGACTAGTGTATATAAAAGATACATAAAGAGTAGTAATTAGTGTATGTAAAAGATACATAAATAGTAATTACTGTATATAAAAGACACATAATGTGTATTATGAAAAAAGTAAGGTTAAATTCCATAAAGCAGTTGTTAAGAAATACCAAGAAATTCAAAGTAACAGCAATATATCCTAGAATCCAATTAGTAACGATACTAAGAAATTATTTAAGTGCTGGAAAAATATATTAAAGTATAGATCAGAAATCCAATGTATAATGGATTACACAAAAGTTACAGGTTTCCATCTTTTGCAACAAATAATACCACATCAAAATTTCATTCCTGAGCAATAATAATAAAAAATGTAATAAACTTTTGCCTACTGGTATTTTTCACAAATTGAAAACTCTAAGCCATTAGCATTTGTGCCATAAGTGTGCCAAACTTTGACAGACTGATAATTATACTACCGCAAACAATTGTGCAAACTTTTGTAAGGAAGATTTTCTTTATTTCCTAAGATAATGAGCTTTGCTCAAGCAAAACCTTAAACTTTGTGATTAAGTAAAAAAAAAACTTGTTTAATCTGTTTAATCTGTCAATATGGCTGAATATTAGCCCTTTTTATATCCTGTAGTCACATCTCTCTAATAAGATTATAAATTATCAAATGGCTGTGGGAGAAATATACTCTGAAGGTGGTCTTTTTTCAAAAGCATCTTCTGTCTGATGTAACTAATGGGATTGATTAACAATAGTCTTTATAAATTGATGGTTTCATGTATGGGGTGGTTGGACACAGACATTGTAATCTATTTAACCTAAAACATCAAACTAGTGCATTAGCAATGCCCAGGAGACAATTGAGACATGGTCCTTAGTAGGATGTCCTCATACAATGCACAGGGGACAATTTAGACATGGACCTTAGAAGAAGCAGGTCTATTTACAATACCCAGGAGACAATTGAGACATGGTCCTTAGAAGGAGGTCCTCATACAGTACCCAGGAGTCAATACAATGAGATCCTCTCATACAATAACCAGGAGAAAATGCTGACATGGTCCTTAGATGGAGGTCCTCATACAGTACCCACGAGACAAGACAAGGAGGTCCTCTCATACAATAACCAGGAGACAATGCTAACATTGTCCTTAGAAGGAGGTCCTCATACAATAATTAATAATTAGAGAACAATCCAGAAGTGATATTTATTAGTAAGTAGGCTTTATACACCACCCAAGGGACAATCTAGACAGGGTCTTTTACCAGGAGGGGGTCTTTATACAAAACCAGGGCAAGTATTTATACAACACCCAGGGGACAATGTAGACATGGTCCTTACTAAGAAGTGGTCTTTATATAACACAAATAAAGTATTTATACAACATCCACAGGACAATCTAGACATGATCTTTACAAGTAGGAGGTCTATAAACAACACCAACAGGACAGTCTAGAAGTGATCTTTAACAGTCAGAGGTCTTTATACAGAACTTTGTTGTGGGACAATTGTGATATTTACTAGTAAAAGGTCTTTATACAAAACCCCAGAGGACAATTTAGACATAAACAATAACAACTTGGCCATTACATACAGCTGGCCTTATATGCAGTTATTAGCTAATATAAATAATGCTATAAATTTACACTGATATTCCTTGGCAATGGTGGATTAAACATGTTGCTCTAAATTTGGAAACTACAATGCCAGATTCTGCTGAACATATGCACCTGTTGCATGAAAATAAGCATAAAGAAATCCTCTATATAAATGCCAGGGTATGGGAATTAAACAAAGCAGCTACTGGTGCAATGTTTCTGCTGAAATATTTGTTTGTTGAATAACAGTCAAGTAATATGGCACCTGTTTTGTTTTTAATTGCTCTTTTTGAGGATATCTTCTGTGCCAAAATTGGAAAGTTGAGGGATATAAATTTCATCATCTTGGTTTAGTTATTTTATTGGATATATGTAATTCAATGTTAGGCACCTGTTTTGTAAATACAAAAATTGGGGGTTGGGGTGTCATGTGTTGAGGCAGGTGCATGTATTCAGCAGAATATAAATGTGTTATGTCAAGTTCCTTTCACCAAGTGGTCTATATGTGCATAAATCTGTGAGAAAAAATATACCTCTCTCGAGTTGTATTTTTTAACATAACTGGTTCTTGTTTTGTTTGTAAACAGGTAGATTTTTCTCGTTCACCATACTCCAAATCTTCCATACTTAATGAAAAGTAGAATGAGAATATACAAGGTATAACATATGCTTCCTCTGAGCTGATCACAAACCAAAAGTGTAACGTCTCAAAAGTGTAATATCTCACATGTGTAACATCTCACCTGTGTAATGTCTCACATGTGTAACATCTCCCATGTCTAATATACATATTCAGAACTTCATATGTTAATAACATCTGACATGACAGCTGCTGCTGAGACCACCCTCTTTCAAAACCTTCACCCACAATGACTTCTCCTTTTGGTTGCATTGAAGAATAAATGTTTATTCCTATTCATTATCATAGTATAACATTGCCATAATCACCCTTCCTTAATCAATCATTTCAGAAAATGATAACAAAATACTTGGTTTCTTAACTTATCTACAAATTTTCAATTATTCTAATTCTTACATTACTAATTATAATTAAATAAAACAAAGTAAAATTATGCAAATAAATAAATATCTGATCATTAGCACACTTAAGAATTTGCTTGATTGCAAAGCAATTCTACACAACAAATCGATGATGTCTGAGTCATCAGTTTATTCAGGCATCAAAGAATAACATATAATATACAATTAGCTCAGATTTTCAAGAGCTAATGGCTAAAATCATCTATTTTATTAAAGGCATGTCACGATAAACTCCACGAAAAACTCCACAATAAACAAAGGCTGGTCACAGTGACCCATATTGTAGGTTCCAGGAATACGTCTTAATGAAATTTGGGTATACGCTTTTTGTTGATATTTCCTAGAATAATGGGATTTAACCTGTATGTGCCTCATGAGCAGGACCATAGCATTTTGACAAAACTAGGTCACTATTTCCAAATGTTCATGCTCATGTAATTTGCCTTGTTTAGAACTTTGTACAGGTTTTCAGCCACAAATGCTTGCATGGTTGTCTAATTTAAAAATGATAAGTACTGTAAAGTTCAGAAATACAAAATACAGCCATGCCTCAAAAAATGGTTTTTTGTTTAACATTTTACGTTCCATCATGTACAGATTTAAAATGATGTTTCCTATCTTAATGGTATACCTTGCAGGTTTCCAAAATGCTAAATACTTCTTCAACATCATAAAAAAATGTATCAAAGTCAATCAATGCTGGGCATGACAATATCTACAACCACTTAGTCAGACCCATGTCCACAGGTATACTGGATATAATTTTTAAACTTTAACACTGTATCTCACTTAATGAAGGTTAAGTCAAAATTATATTTAATGCATAACCAAATATACCACTGACAGTACTCAGTAACTGAACTCATTTATAATGCATCTGAACACTCTAGACCTTCAATGTAATATGTATGATGATGTTAAAGCACAAATGATATTTACAATATTACCGTATTTTCCAGCCTATAAGTCGATACTTCTTTACTTGAAAGTCAGGTCTTCGTCTTATACTCCGAATCTACTTATATGGATTGTGTTACTGATGAAAGTTTAGATAAGTCATGTTCATAACTACAGATAATAAAATGAACTACAACATGGATGTGCTTTCAATTATAATAAAACAAGCATGGACTGTTTATTCAGCTGTGTCAATTGATAACATAATGTAGCAGTGATTTGTCCAGAAGTAAAATCACAAGCATGTTAGCATCGGTAATGCAATTTCACGGTTGCCGGTAATATAAAATATCATACAATGATACCATTACTAGTGTATAATATGAAGCCAAGATATTGACCTGGCCTCGTCTTATACTCCGAATCGACTTATATATGGACGAAGGATGGAAAATTTACAAAATTTGTGAATTCGACTTATACTCCGAATCGACTTATAGGCCGGAAAATATGGTAAATGCATAAAATGAATAATATATAAACCATCTCATTGATGGAATGGAATGAATGAAGTATAAAAACAAGTAATGTATGCACAAAATTATTAATTCTCATCAAACTTACTTTTCAGGATCAAATTCCTCCTCAGTATCTCTCTCTGCTGGTTCCCTGGCAGAGGTCTCTTCTGCTAACCTTCGGCTGGGTTCTGATAGTTCCTGAAGCAAAAATGTAAAGTTGTGTCGCTACTGTACATGACTAGAATAATTTAAATTCAAAGCTTAAATACAGAATCATAATCATGACTGTGGTCATAAATGATCGGAAAAATACATTATTTGTACAAACTTTAAAGTTTTTAATTTCAGGATGCTTTCTGTTAAAGTGGTTTTTCCAATGCTGAAAATAGGAAACGATGATGGATGTATGAAGGACAATGCCTGATACGTTAACTATGATGCCCAATGGATGCAGAACCATACCAAAAGCTCACTTGTCTTTCAAGCGAATTGATTTAAAACAAGGAAAGATAAACACAAATAAAACCCTGATGATAAAATTACAGAACTTGTGTTTTGAGGAGCATGACTGCTCTCATGTGCTGTGACACTAATTAATCTGCTTCCAGGAGTGTTATGGATAGCTCTCCTCAATATTATTGTTCAAAACAGATTTCCAAGTGTTTTCTGACCAAATGTCTCAAATTTTGTCTCAGATTTTAATGGCAGTTGCCTTTCGCGAATATTGTTATCCTTACAGGTTCTGGTATTTTGGTATACTGTAAATGACAATCTGATGAAAGCAATCGTGTTTTAAACATATGAGGAGATAACTCTACTCAACACTACCAGGAGTGCTGTTTGCAGTTTTCCTGCACTTTACAAAAGGCAAGACCTGTAATTATAAACCAAACCTGCCAAATCGTGCAATCTGGCCAGAATCTCTCCAAATTTACTCAAAACAGTGGGCTTCATCTAAAGAAGAATAAAAGCTGATAATACCCCAATATACAACTTCATCAGTGATAAATAACATAGTATTGCACAGTTTCTTGGTCAAATTAAGAATGCTGTCACAGTTTCATAAATAACTGAACTTAAAATATGCTACTGGCATCCTTGTTGCCCTAAGCATGTAAACACAGTTATTTCATTTTTGTTGCCTGAGCTTTGGGACCCTATTTGTCATTTTTCCTCTTGTTAAAAGCTGAATAATTGTAGCTACTTTGCACAGAATCCATTAAAGTGAGAAACAAATTATAAAATTGACTATTATAAAATGTAAACCTTCGCACCCTTTGTTTTCTTCTTTTGAAGAAAATACATATAAATTATATTCATTTTCAGATAATATATTAGTAATCACAAAGAACAAGTATTATTTCAATTATTTATAAAAGTAAACTTTTATGTTTATTTTTGAAACAAATGAGATTTCTGGAGAAATGAACAAGAAAAATATCCAATTTCAAAATATTTCTGGTTAGCATATCATTTCAAACATATCAAAAGATATAGGTATCAAAGCTGATGGCATTAAAAATTTATTAAAAGCCTTAAAATTTAAATTTAAATAAAAAAATCTTAAGTGTGAATAAAACTGATTCATGTTATCTCTCCTGAAATTTTTAAACTTAAAAGATGTTCTTAACCAATTCTTACATAGTTTCCATCAATGTTGGCACTATTAATTGCCAAAGATGTCAACAACCATCAAACTCTTCTGAATTGGACATTTCATTGTTTATCATAAGTTAGCTAACAAAGAACATTCCACTGAGTCTTTCTTCTTATACATGATCAATCTACCTCCAAGAAAAATTTTTTCTGGAGAAAGTTTGCCAACTGAAATAATATCCTGGTTTTCAGATGGTAAAGCAGTTGATTCCTAATACAAGAGTCACATGTTAAATAACTGACCATACCAGCTCAGGTCAGGTGCATAGGTGTGACCTTGGGAAAGACACTTATTTATAAAGGATAATATACAGCAGGCTATACATGGTGGCCAGTATTAATGATGGAGGAAGAACCCGGAAAAAGATCGACATGCAAACAGAGCTGAGATGGCAGTTATCCATAATGGAGTGCACTTTAGACCACTAGGCCCCTACAGGCCCCATTAATCTATGTTAAAACCAATCAAATGTCTGACCAACCAACTCACTGCTTGCCTAGCTTTAAGTCCTGACCCAATAGTAATGAAATTGTGTAAGCATAAAAAAAAAGAAATTATACTCAATCCATCTATAATTTGTAGAATGAATACTCATATTGCAAGTTTCACGATATTTTTTAAACTTTTTCATGCTTGGAGAGATTTAAAAAGATGATGACATTATGTCAAAATTTTACTAATAATTTAAGTTGGGTTTAATTACAAACGATACAAATTCTTGAAATTTGAGCAGGAGTCGAGTTTTTGTGCTCTTTTTAAGTCTCTGCTGATGTCATACCTTGAAGATACTAAACTCGTAATACTGGTATCCCTTAAAGCTCTCTGCCACTGCTGTCATGGTTCTTGATGTTTTCTCCCAGAAGTGTAGTAGCGAGGACTGATAGTTAGCAAGGACATGGGAAAACATATTACAGCGGCTAGCGGCCAGAAGATCTATTTTCTGCATTACATCAAGCTTCAGCTTGTCAAACCTCGCCTTTGTCTTTCTAACTTGTGCTTGAACCTGAAAATTTACAGATCATGAATACTCGTCTGTTTCTCATACAGACAACATATATGGTAGTTTACAATTTAATTAACTTACCTTGGATTTTAAAGATGCTTCTGATTTATTTAAGTTGAATTGAATTTAAAGATGCTTTAAATTAATTAAGTTACCTTGGATTTAAAGATGCTTCCAATTTAATTAATTTGTATTTCAAGACACTTCCCATCTAATTAAGTTATCTTGTATTTAAAGATGATTCCGATTTAATTAAGTTACCTTGGATTTAAAGATGTTTCCAATTTAATTAAGTTACCTTGGATTTAAAGATGCTTCCAATTAAATTAAATTACCTTGGATTTAAAGATGCTTCCAATTTAATTAAGTTACCTTGGATGTAAAGATACTTCCAGTTTAATTATGTTATCTTGGATTTAAAGATGCTTCCAATTTAATTAGGTTACCTTGGATTTAAAGATGCTTCCAATTTAATTAAGTTACAATGTATTTCAAGACACTTCCCATTTAATTACCTTGGATTTAAAGATGCTTCCAATTTAATTAATTACCTTGGATATAAAGACGATGTCCATTTATCTAAGTTATATAGTATGTAAAGACACTTCCAATTTCATTAATTTAAAACATCTTTAAAGACACTTTCAATTTAATTAAGTTACCCTGGAATTAAAGATGCATCCCATTGTATTTAAAGATGATTCCAATTTAATTAAATTATCTTGGATTTAACAATGCTTCCAATTTAATTGTTACCTTGGATTTAAAGATTCTTCTAATTTAATTAAGTTACCTTGGATTTAACGATGAATCCAATTTAATTAAGTTACCTTGGATTTAAAGATGCTTCCAATTTAATTAAGTTACCTTGGATTTAAAGATGATTTTAATTTAATTAAGTTACCTTGTATTTAAAGATGATTTTAATTTAATTAAGTTACCTTGGATTTAAAGATGATTTCAATTTAATTAAATTACCTTTGATTAAAGATGCTTTTAATTTAGTTTATTGATCATTTATTTAAAGATGCTTCCAATTTAAACAAGTCCCACTGTATTTCAAGAGCTAACACTTCTAGTATTACCTTTATTTTGCTTTCTTTCCATTTTTCTTGATCTTAAAAAGTAGTTGACCTTTCAATGGTCTTAGTTTTGCCTGAATTTTTGGTAGAACCTTCCTCATAGTTAATATGAAAATACACAACCTTGATTACTTGCTAATGGCTTCTGAAAATCTAAAGACAATCTTTAAAGCCCTTGAAAAGATTTCTCAGTTGGCCAGTTGGCTTGTTGATCTGTACTTACTTTTATGTTTTAAAAAAACTAGAATCTCTTTCCATTATTGATGCCAAGACAACAAGTGGCATACTAGTGTCACTTCAATGGTGTTTAAAACACTTCACCTACATCAAACTCATCAATTAAAAAAAAATTCAACATTCTTAAATTCTCAAATATATATATTTTTAAATTTCACACTTCTCAAATATATTTTTTTAAAATTTCACCTTTTAAAATAAAAAAAACCTCACCTTTCTAAGACTAACCATCTAAAACACTGACTGTTCTGATGGCCTAAGTGGCTACAGCATCCGCTTCAAATGCGGCAGGTCAAGTTCAAAGTGACTCCAAGTCATATCAAAGAATTATAAAACTGGTACTAACAGCTGCCCAACCTGGCACTCTGCATTAAACGGTTAGTGGTAGGACATGTCTGTGGCATGATGCCCTAGTATTAGACATCACTATAAACTTCTACATGGCACACACAGTAGCAATATGATTAAATAATTATATTAAAAATCCCAAAACACACTCCCTCTAAAATATACTCACCTTTCTAAACTTCTCCAGCCGTTTGAAGGTGTCTGGATCAAGCTCTTCTGACACATTTTTCATCCATAAGAGGGCACCTCTGTATTCTGTCCTAGCTCCTTCCATCCTGTTAATCGTCATTAAAGTGTCAGAGATTGCACGATACCTGAATGTCTCCACCTCTTGATACAGTCTTACTAGAGGTACTCGTAGCGCTAACCTGTAGTCAAAAGGTAAGTGATCATATTGTAACAGAATTGTTACCGAGAGGAGGGTGGATTAAATGAACAATACAAACACAATTTGTGAAAGAAAATATAAATTTATGTAATAAATTATAAATGAAAAAAATACAGATGTAACAACACAATAATTCATGCACTCAACCCACAATTACACTCACAACCATTCACAATACATGAACAAATTAAATAACAATACAAAAGGAATCTCAGATGTAAAGGGATCTCTTGGATTATACACAGATCCAAGAATCCTTTACGAAAGTTAAATAAATGCAAGAATGATTTACGGAAAAAAATAAACACAAACGACAAACTATCTATCGCACGATGGATTGCGATAACTAGCACGATCATATACTTGTATTCAATCAAGTTGCTAGCTTTTATTGATATCTATGTGATCACTTGAAATATTATTGCGATCTGACATAAGCATGCAAATACAACAATGTATTAAATTATATTACAATTTCAATACACCTATGTGTCTCCCCTGTATAACCGCACGATTCAGCAACAGTTGAATCGTCTCCCAGTTTCCCCGAGAACCGAGGGTTGACCAATACTATTATCGGACGTTTCCCTACACGGATCCACCACAGTTATACGTTCAGACAGCATACAACATCTACCAGAACCAACGGTTCCTTACTCCCCTAGATGTCTACCCGGACGTTTTACAACTCTAAGACAGCTCCGACACTCGGACTTCTAGCTTTCCGGATATTTACACGTTACACAGATATTGACGAACAGACAGTTCGACACACAGACAGATACTTCAATTCCGTTTGCACAAATTAACGGCACAAGCACATTCAGATATTTATACAGAGATGTTCCAGAACAAACAATAGATGTCCCACAACAAATCAAACGATATCAAAGACGTTTATCAAAAGATGGTATCAGATGTGTTAACAGCTACGGTATCAACGATGTTATTAGCAGCTACGGTATCAACGATGTTATTAGCAGCTACGGTATCAGAAACATTGTAACAACTATGTTAGCAGCTACGGTATCAGAAACGAACTTCTACGGTATCAACGACGGAATCAGACGGAATCAGACTGAATCAGTGATTGTCAGATGTTATCAGATCTACGGAATCAACGATGTTATTAGATCTCCGGAATCAACCCTTTGGCTGGAGATTTGCAAGACGAGGTTATCTATCCTTTGATTAGATATTTTAGTTCCCGTCAATAATAATGAGAAATCCATCGCCTTATATACTCTCAATAGGTGAACATAAATCACATCGAGCTTGACGTGCACCACGTACAACGAGTATTTCGGATTTCATGTAAATTACAAATTGGCACATGCAAATCGTTACACGCCACTTAATCACCCCAGGTAATGCGTGTACGACGAAATCAAGAAAATGGTGAGTTTCGTTTGCAATTCAAGTAGAACAAAAATTAGTTCAATTTTCGCCTAATTCTGTGACAATACCTCCCCCCTAAGAATAAAAATGTACACATTTTTAAAACTAACACAGAATAGAAGAAAAATAACTATTGATAATATCTTACAACATTTACACTGGTTATACTACAAACTGGATTTTATTACTTGGGCAAATTCATACAAATTTCCCATCATGCCCTACTCAAGTAGTCTGCGCCTATATTTTCAACTCCCCTTATTGACATTGTCGCTCTGTCTCTTGATATACAGCTTGAGCATGTTCGCATGGAATGTTTTTACATTACCGTCCATGTCAATTTTATAGTCCATGTCTCCTTTTACTTCTTTAACTTCATATGGACCTTTCCACTGGACTAATAACTTATTCGAACTCGTTGGAAGAAGCAATAGCACCTGATCTCCCACAAGAAATTTCCTATTACGCGCTCTGCGGTTGTAATACTTGGCATATCTGCGCCCGGATTTAATCAATTCGTCACGTGCCATCTGGCATGTACTCTCAAGTTTGTTTCTTAGATCTAACACGTACTGGTAAGTCGTTTTTATTTCCTCGTTCGCGACATCACCAGTCCATAGTTCGCGTAGTATCCGCATTGGGCCTCGAACTGTTCTACCATACAACAGTTCAAAAGGTGAAAACCCTAAACTTTCCTGCGGTACTTCACGGTACGCGAACAGAACAGCGTTTAAATAACGGTCCCAGTCTTGCGGACGTTCCGCGCACATCTTTCGTAGCATGCTTTTGAGGGTACCATTAAACTTCTCTACCAGTCCATTGCACATCGGATGGTATGGGGTAGTGTTCAGCTGTTTGATGGATAACAGCCTACTTATTTCATCCATGAGGTCAGAGGTGAATTGGGCACCACAATCAGTGAGGATTTCCTCTGGCACCCCTACCCTACTGAAGATATCAACTAATGCTTCAGCTACCCTTTCCGTTTCAATAGTTGGTAACGCTACGGCTTCGGGGTATCTGGTTGCGTAGTCAACCAGAGTAAGTATATACCGATTCTTTCTTTCGGTAACCGGGTGTATTGGTCCTACAATATCTACTGCCACTCTTTTAAACGGTGTATCTATTAATGGCATCTGTCCCAAGGGCACCCTTGTGACCCTTCCCTTACAGACGGTTTTCTGACATACGTCGCACGACCTACAGAACCGTGTGACATCGCCATTAACACCTGGCCAGTAGAATTCAGCGACTACCCTGCTAGTGGTCTTAGCCTTACCTAGGTGTCCTGCCATGCTTGACTCATGCGCCACCCTAAGTACTTGAGATCTATATCTCTGGGGTACGACCACTTGCCAATACTTCTTACCCTCCCGAGCGCTAAACTCCCTATGAATTAATCCGTTCTTGCGTACGAATCTAGAGCTACCCCCACGCTTGCAATGTTTAATCGCGCCGGACGTGATTTTCTCAACAATTGTTCTGATGGATTCATCACGATCTTGCTCTTGTTTGAAATCATCACGGGAAATTCCTGAGATCGATTCAGGGACTATTAATTTATGAAACGCGGTTTTCTCTCGCCGTGTTTGCGCTCGCGTTTCGACTGCCTGAGCCAAAGGTATTTTAAAATCGGCCATGGTTGGAAGACGGGAACCTTCAACATTACCGATCGTAAATAGGATTGTCCATACAAAGGGCATCAACAGTTCCCGTTAAGAAAGGTGTTTTTACTGTGATCCTTGCTACGGGAATGCGACCCATCGTCTGATCAAGTAACATACATGGGGATTCCCACCCGAGCATTTGGTTATCCTGCACGAGACTACGTTTGATCACTACGCCCGTACAACCAGTGTCACGCAATACCACGACTTCTCGACCGTTGACAAACCCTCTCGCGGTTGGTACACGCGCTTCAGGAAATAAACACGTGCCAAGCGAATGAATACAAGGTTCTACCTGTACGATGTTATCAGTTATACCTTTACTTTGTATAGCCACTGCTACCTTATGTATAAGTGCCTTTCTTTTAGGACAGTCTTTTTGAACATGACCCAATGCATTACACAAGAAACACCGCACACGCTGAAAAACTGGATTCCCAACTGACCTTTTTACCTCAGCTGATTTTACAGGCTCCCTAGGCATAGGTCTTACAGACTGGTTTCCAGACTTAAAATCTTTCAAAACCACGTTCTGGGTTCCCCCATGAGCTTCGGCAAATAAATCGGCTTGCTTAGCCATATCTTTTACGTTCGTGAAGACTTTCTCCTTCAGAAATTGATCTAATTCTCGCCCAACTGTATTAAATAATTGATCTCTGAGCAAGAAATCAGTCAACCCTTCAAACGTTTTCACCGCTTTGCCGCATTCAATCCACCGCTCAAAATAGTTCGCAATTCTGACGGTGAACTGACCAAAGGTTTCTCCCTTATCGGGCTTGCTATACCTGAACTTTTTTTGAAAACCCTGTTCAGTGAGCTCGTACCTTTTGAGAAGTGCTTCCTTTAGGACGTCGTACTTAAACACATCGTCCCTAGGAAGTCGCGAGTATACATCCAGTGCTTTACCTTTTAATAAAGCACTCAGATGCAGCGCCCAGTCATTTTGACTCCACTTCTGGTTTTCGGCATACCGCTCAAACCGATGAAGATAACTATCTATGTTATCTTTTTCATCGTCAAAGGGAGGTAATTTGGGGCCCCTTAATTTACTAGTGGCAGAATCGTGTTCTCTTCCAGATGTCGCTAATTCTACCTTACGCTCATGATCCCGTTGCTTTGCTTTTTCTTCTAACTCTAACATTTCTACTTTTGCTAGTTTATCTAACTCTAATCGCCTTCCCTCCGCTTCCATTTCCCATCCTATCCTGTCCTTTTCGGCCTGCTTCTCTAATTCTATCTTTTCCCTCTCAAATTCTATCTTTTCCCTTTCGGCCTGCTTCTCTAATTCTATCTTTTCCCTTTCGGCCTGCTTCTCTAATTCTATCTTTTCCCTCTCAAAGGCCCATTTCCTATCTTCGGATTCCCTTTCTAATTCCCTTGACCTTGCCCTTTCTTCCCTTTCCCGGGCTTGTTCTTCTTGAATAAATTTCCTCAAACTTTCACCTTCATATCCAAATTCTTTGCCTAAGGCAACCAAGTCCTTAAGGGATGACATGACAATTGTAATATGAATATAGATATATAACCAAACCAATACTTTAAACACGTTTATACTGGACACACGGACCTAGGTAAACTAAACAAAAATAAACTCCAACTAGAGTATTATCTTAACAGAAGGTCACGCTCAAATATAAACATTCAATGTTTACCTTCACAAAAATGATTGACAGTTCACTTAATCCAACGATCCCACTTCTGACACCATTGTAACAGAATTGTTACCGAGAGGAGGGTGGATTAAATGAACAATACAAACACAATTTGTGAAAGAAAATATAAATTTATGTAATAAATTATAAATGAAAAAAATACAGATGTAACAACACAATAATTCATGCACTCAACCCACAATTACACTCACAACCATTCACAATACATGAACAAATTAAATAACAATACAAAAGGAATCTCAGATGTAAAGGGATCTCTTGGATTATACACAGATCCAAGAATCCTTTACGAAAGTTAAATAAATGCAAGAATGATTTACGGAAAAAAATAAACACAAACGACAAACTATCTATCGCACGATGGATTGCGATAACTAGCACGATCATATACTTGTATTCAATCAAGTTGCTAGCTTTTATTGATATCTATGTGATCACTTGAAATATTATTGCGATCTGACATAAGCATGCAAATACAACAATGTATTAAATTATATTACAATTTCAATACACCTATGTGTCTCCCCTGTATAACCGCACGATTCAGCAACAGTTGAATCGTCTCCCAGTTTCCCCGAGAACCGAGGGTTGACCAATACTATTATCGGACGTTTCCCTACACGGATCCACCACAGTTATACGTTCAGACAGCATACAACATCTACCAGAACCAACGGTTCCTTACTCCCCTAGATGTCTACCCGGACGTTTTACAACTCTAAGACAGCTCCGACACTCGGACTTCTAGCTTTCCGGATATTTACACGTTACACAGATATTGACGAACAGACAGTTCGACACACAGACAGATACTTCAATTCCGTTTGCACAAATTAACGGCACAAGCACATTCAGATATTTATACAGAGATGTTCCAGAACAAACAATAGATGTCCCACAACAAATCAAACGATATCAAAGACGTTTATCAAAAGATGGTATCAGATGTGTTAACAGCTACGGTATCAACGATGTTATTAGCAGCTACGGTATCAACGATGTTATTAGCAGCTACGGTATCAGAAACATTGTAACAACTATGTTAGCAGCTACGGTATCAGAAACGGTATCAACGATGTTATTAGATGCGCTATCAGTGATGAACTTCTACGGTATCAACGACGGAATCAGACGGAATCAGACTGAATCAGTGATTGTCAGATGTTATCAGATCTACGGAATCAACGATGTTATTAGATCTCCGGAATCAACCCTTTGGCTGGAGATTTGCAAGACGAGGTTATCTATCCTTTGATTAGATATTTTAGTTCCCGTCAATAATAATGAGAAATCCATCGCCTTATATACTCTCAATAGGTGAACATAAATCACATCGAGCTTGACGTGCACCACGTACAACGAGTATTTCGGATTTCATGTAAATTACAAATTGGCACATGCAAATCGTTACACGCCACTTAATCACCCCAGGTAATGCGTGTACGACGAAATCAAGAAAATGGTGAGTTTCGTTTGCAATTCAAGTAGAACAAAAATTAGTTCAATTTTCGCCTAATTCTGTGACACATATTTCATTGCATTTTAAGTCAGCTACAAACATTTTCAAGAAAATGCTTAATATTTCAGTCAAACAAATAATTTCCGATGTTGCTGCAAAATTTTGACTTGATATATTTTAACATGTTTTATTTTTTGGCACATTAAAAAGCAATGCAGAATGTTCAGTTCCGGTTCAAATCCTTATTTAATATTTATAAAATCATCAATTTAGTATCTGCATAATTTTATCATAACTGTCTCCATGTTTTATTTTTTGGCACATTAAAAAGCAATGCAGAATGTTCAGTTCCGGTTCAAATCCTTATTTAATATTTATAAAATCATCAATTTAGTATCTGCATAATTTTATCATAACTGTCTCTTTATTTCTAGAATGACTCATCTAAAAAAGAGGAGATCATGGGAAGGCCCCTTAAAAACTGATAAAGTTAAAAGTTATAACATTTTAAAAAAAATATTTATAACGCAATCTTAAATTGCACTGTGTATATCTTCTTTAATCTGCAATAATAAAAGTTCATTGGAAAACCGATAAAAGTGCAAAAGATTTTAAAATTGACACAAAAATGTGATGACAGATTTTGGTGTTTTACAGCACAGCAACACAAGTAGGTTATTCAGTGCTCAGGCAGTGAAAATGGGTCAAGTCAATGACACTCTATGGTAGTGAAAATGGGTCAAGCCAATGACACTCTATGGTAGTGAAAATGGGTCAAGCCAATGACACTTTATGGTAGTGAAAATGGGTCAAGCCAATGACACTCTATGGTAGTGAAAATGGGTCAAGCCAATGACACTCTATGGTAGTGAAAATGGATCAAGCCAATGACACTCAATGGTAGTCAAAATGGATCAAGCCAATGACACTCTATGGTAGTCAAAATGGATCAAGCCAATGACACTCTATGGTAGTCAAAATGGATCAAGCCAATGACACTCTATGGTAGTCAAAATGGATCAAGCCAATGACACTCAATGGTAGTCAAAATGGATCAAGCCAATGACACTCTATGGTAGTCAAAATGGATCAAGCCAATGACACTCTATGGTAGTCAAAATGGGTCAAGCCAATGACACTCTATGGTAGTCAAAATGGATCAAGCCTATGACACTCTATGGTAGTCAAAATGGATCAACCCAATATGGTAGTCAAAATGCATCAACACTAACATGGAACTGAAACCCACATCTTTTCAGTTGCAAGTATGTCACTGACCATGGGGCCATCATGGACAATGACTGGACTAATGGAGTGACAGACCATGGGGCCATCATGGACAATGAATGGACTAATGGAGTGACAGAAGTATGGATGAACAGACAAATGCAATATATTGCTCTATGATATTGTGTTTGGAGAATGGCATAAAAGGACATACTGGTTGACAAAGATACATTTGCTAGTGTTAAGGTACTTCAGAAATCCAGGACTAGACCCTGCAATAAGTATTTTTAACAAATCTTACTTCATGTGCATTTGAAATGCATTCATAATTTTTGTTGTACCTCAGTCCATTCATATCTGCATTTGTTGCATTCAGAATTCATTTGTCCATTCAAATTTGCACTTAAAATATGAACTTGCTTTTCATTTATGGTTATATAATTATATTCTACTTTTGTTGTATTACTTACTTGAATGATTTCCTTTCTTCTTTATATGAAAATGAATTTGTAAATGCCTTTATTGAAGTAATATGTTCCACGAAATGCATTTTCTTCATTTAGGTTTTCATGGAAATGCATTTAATGAATAAGATTATCCACTGAAAAGGGAGAGATCTACTATTTCTGCTGAAGGGAGAGGTCTACTATTTCTGCTGAAGGGAGAGGTCTACTATTTTCATATCTTGTCTTTTTTAAGGGTCTGGGAAAGACAAGTGGTCTAAAGTGTTCTCTTTTACTGATCACTACCATCTCACTCATGTCTGCGTTGGCTTGAATCCCCAGCTCAGCCTATGTGTGTATATGAGAAAGCTTGTCCGTAGTTTCAAGTGGATCACTGGTCATTCTTCCCATTTCTAAACTCAACTAGTAATACTGGCAACTATGTATAGTCTATCATGTGCTGAAAATAACCACAGCAAAAAACGTGTCTTATTAAAAAGTGTGCATTAACTGAATATCTAATGTATGAAGGGCATAAGACAACACTGAATTTATGATACATAAAAATCTATTATCTCAAATATATTGTAAACACATTGGGTTTCTTTCCCTTTAATAATTAAATCATTCTGTGTTTATGATTTTCATTCTATTTTCTTCAGAATGGCAATCAATATGTTTTCATCATTTTGTAATCCATATTTTCTTCAGAAAGCAGTCATCACTCTTAACTCTGCATTTCGTACTCCATTTTCTTCAGAAAACAGTCATCACTCTTAGTTATGTGTTTCACAATCTCCATTTTCTTCAAAAATCAGTCATCACTATGTTTAGGTTCATTCTGCAATCCATTTGCATTTCTTTTTTATTTCAGTCAGAAAAATTATTTATTTTAAAGTCAATACACATATTAAAAAGTTCAGCAATAAACTGAAACAATGGGTAACAAATCAGGACTCAATAAAATGACTGGCACAGTCATATAGTCCTGGGCCTTGCATTGTAAAATCTGACCTTACTCTGTGGGTTTGGGATGTTCCATTTAGATTTAATAAGGTATACAAAGGTAGGCACTTTTCAAAAAATATATGAAAAGTACTCTAACTGGTCTAAGAGTTTATATGAAAATGATACAAATTTCTAAACTGTATCTATGGGTTACTATATAAATGGGTACAGTATTTTAATTGGTTAAACTTTTTTAAGATTTGAAGCCGTAAAAAACAGTTTTTGTCAGTGAAACCTCCTAATATTATTTAAAATCACCACAGTGAGATAGTCATGTGAGTTGTGTGTATATATATTTGTACCTTTGTTGAGCTGCAAAACTCTGTGACTTGCCAACAGCAGCCATTATCTTGCCAGCTCTCGTCTTATCCTGACTGCTAGTTGATTTGAGGAACCGACCAGTTGCATTTTCTTCAAGTGACAGAGCTGTAATTAAATAACCATTGTTATTGTTAGATGTTCAATTAATGCATTACTATGGCAACACTATTTGAATATTTTGACAACTGATACATGATTACATTTACCAGGATCATAAAGTACTTTTAAAAATTAGTGCTTTCTGCTTCCTTTTGTGCTTCTTCACATCGTCTGTCCTACGCTAAAATTTGTGACACAAAGCATGATGTATATCTGTGTTTGATGGATGAATGCACGTCCATTTTTATAATATTCCAAACTAAACTTCACTTTTTTGTGCAATACATTTCTTCTTCCTTGGTGGTGAATACATTTTTAAGATGCGATTCTGAATGGTAATTCAAGTAAGTGTTGACGCAAGCACAGAGCAAAGTTCAAGTTAGGCCCCAGTTTCTTTCAAAACCATTGGTAAAGCTAGTTCAATACATATATATTAAAATGAGCTAAAATGCTTGCTACCAGACCAACTGTACCAATCAGCTCTAAATCTACTAAAATCACGACCTGCAGTACCAGACTGTTTCGGCAACTGCCGATATCATAACTAGTATTTAATGGGAAATTGGTTAGTTTATTAAAAATTTAAAATAATTGAGAATTGAGGAATTCAATTTTTTTGCAAGTGATGTGAATCGCTGAAAAAGTCTTGAAATTCATGCCAAAATCACGAGGATTGGCAGCTATGCCTGAGCCTTTCCACGAAAACCAAATGCTGATATGACCATCAATTAATGATTAGTAGTTGTAAAAAAATGTCAAAATTGCCATTGGGGCCCAGTGTTACGGATCACTGCCATCTCACCTCTGTCTGCTTGGGTTTGAGTCTAAGATTCGGAAAATGTAGTTATGTAAGAAAGCTTGCCAATAGCTTCTTGTGGGTCGTGATTCTTCCCGGGGGTTTTCCCGGGTTTTTCTTCCACCAATAATACAGGCCGCCATGTATCATGTGCTGAAAAATGGTGTTATACCCTACAACAAGATTGCCACTGCAATGTCCATATTGGATGTCTGCATGGCACCATTTTCATTTAGGAACAAATAGACATCATACAATGTCTTTGAACCTCTTAGTGATTTGACCAGCTGTTCAGGAAGAGTTGAGAGAGATAGCAAGATCTCAAGATGTTCTCTGTGACTGCCACACTGGATGTACTAGTGGCACAATTTTCATTCAGGACAAACTAGACCTCTAAAGAAGAATCTGGTGAAAACCCTTTGTCAATATGACTTTACCTTTGATAAATAGTACTAATAACATTATTTTTTTACAATGGCAGCCATATCAGACATCAGATCGTCACCCTTTTCATTAGCTTTGAGCTAATGGTTGGAAAGATGACCATCTGATAAGCCATTCCATTATATGACCATCTGATAAGCCATTCCATTATATGACCATCTGATAAGCCATTCCATTCTATGACCATATGAAAAACCATTCCATTCTATGACCATCTGATAAGCTATTCCAGTCCATGACCTACTGAGCTTAAAAACAGTAAATATGTGTCCCTATAATATCAATGATTTTGTGTGTGGGATTAATATATATGTGTGTGTATGTGTGTTACCTCTCAACCATATTAAAAGTATGTAAGTCATGCTTAATTGCACTTCCCTTGGGTGTACAATAATAATAACTCATTAATAATTGTGAGATCATGTGCATTATGTTGTTACAGGCATTCTTCGTGGAATTCATTGTTTCCATGGCGTTGAATTCAATGTTCCCATAGTATGGAATTCAATGTTTCAATTGCGTGGAAATCAATATTTCTATGCTGTGGAATTCGATGTTACCACAGAGTAGAATTCAAATTCAATGTTTGCATAGCATGGAATTCAGTGTTCCCATAGCAATGAATTCAATGTTTCCATGCCATGGAATTCATTATTTCCATGGTATGGAATTCAACAAACTGGACAGATATAACTTTATGGAACATTTTAGTATATTTACATTTACTTGCGCTTTTTGTTTTTTTTAAATGTTATTACATATTATCCTTCTGCATGCATAATGAAACAATGTTGAACACTGAAATTAAGAAATGTATGAAACAATAAAAAATATGTTTTTGTTTTTACATATGTGTCAGTTCTGTTTTCTTTACTAAACTAGTTAATTTAAAATTATGTATTTTTTTCTGAGTAAGAAAGTGACATAATTACAATAACATAGATAAACATATTTTTTTAAAAATGATCTCCTAATTTTTCTAACTTATATTGTTATTCATGAGATAGAATGTCCAAGCTTCTCTAAGCTGGAAATCCAGGATTCCAAGTTTAAAAATACTATTGAGAAACATTAAGAATAATTTGAATGAAAATCCTACATATGTCCAGTGTAAACGAGAGTACTATTAAGGATAATCAAACACCTGCTCAATATAAATGTAAGTACGTGAATAGTACATTGTACAACTACTGAATGTGAACTAGAGTACTGTAAATGGTACATCCTACAACTACTGTATGTGAACTAGAGTACTATAAATGGTACATCATACACCTATTGAATGTGAACTAGAGTACTATAAATGGTACATCCTACACCTACTGTATGTGAACTAGAGTACTATAAATGGTACATCATACACCTATTGAATGTGAACTAGACTACTATAAATGGCACATCCTACACCTACCCAATGTGATATAGAGTACTGCATTTTATGCCTGCCTAATGTCTGATGTCATGCCTCTCAGGAATTCCCAATTTGTGTATTTGAGATGTTATTTACTTTTCTGGCTATAGTATTTTAATACATATTTAACTGAAAAAGCATTTGTTCCAGATTAAGTTTCATCATACTACTTTTGTCATTACACCACATTTTCTGACAACATGACTTGTAATCAGACATGATTTTGACCTTTACAAAAAAAAACCTGAAAATGTGAAAGGGGGGTTTGGAGGTACTCCCCCAATGGGGTCTCGAGGGGCAGCACCAACGATCAGGGGGTTCCATGGGTCGAAGATCCCCAACTATAAATGCATTTTACACGCATGTAAATCTACCCCTGATGCAACTTGTGACCATAATATGTAACAAATAATCAATTGAAAAACTAACAAACTTACGAAAAATTTGAAGAATTTTACAATATTTATTGTCACATGAATTTGTTCTCCAATTCTATTGGTACTTAAGTTATTTCATGTGCATGTCAGTGTTCACATCGTAATTAAGTCAAATAATTAGACATTTTTGCTGCCAACATATTATACTTCTCTCTTTTCGTAACAAATATGTAAAATAAACAGCCTAATACATCATCTATATACAACTAATCTCATATGTTCACTTGTCTTTTTGTCCACTGAACACAACCTGTTGATATGCCAGTTGAGCTCTTCTTGCGGCTTTAAGAAAGATTTCTTTAGACTTTAGTCTTATATTTTGTGACCAATGATTTTGCTGACTCAATGTGCAATCGTTTCTTTTCGTTCTCAACGAAAGCCTTTTTCCTTTCCAGCTCCAGCTTGTATTGGTGACATGCAGTGCACATATTCTGACAGAAGGCTTCATTTTTTCCGTATGAATCATCATTTGTAGGTGCGGTTCCAGACTTTCAACCACGACTTCTGTAATGTATATACTGCAGAGGGCACAAAATGCCAGTCCTCGAGCGTTCAGTTTTCTTATAAACTGACCAACTAAATTTCCGTCAACAATTCGTTCCAGCCATTCCCTTCCATTTTTCTAAAACCTTTATCTAAACTTTTCATGTCATCGTCTACCTCAACAACCAGGGATGCCATTTTTTTGCAAGCCGCTCCTTCTTTCCATTGCCATCAGTTTCCTTTACACCAAGATTCATTGGAGGAATTTAAACTTTTGACCAGTCAGAATACTGTTTACAAGAGTCGTGGGCTAACTAATATATGGAGCGAATGCATTACATGGGTTGTTGCGGAATGGGACTGAAAAGAACGGTTAAAAAACAGAAAAAACGGATCGGACATTATTTTTAAAAAATGGACTATATCAAGAAAAATCGGACTAAAGTCAGGAGAAAAGCGGAATTCCGTTTTAAAACGGAGAAAAATCATGTCTGTGTAATGTATTCTAACTGCTGGTAGTACCTAAGTTGTATTATAGTAATTACAAAAAAGTAACCCGCTTCAATTGCATAGTGGTTAGAGCGTCCGCCATGGGACCGGGAGGTCGTGGGTTTGATCCCTGGCCGAGTCATACTAAAGACTTACAAAAATAGTACTAACAGCTGCCTCGCTTGACTCTCAGCATTATTATGGTAATTACAAACAGACAAGGTATTTTAACTGATGATAGTACCTAGGCTGCATCGTGATTATTAAAAATAGTCAAAATATTGAATAAACTTGACGTATAGCTTTCCATATGCTCATATTATTTGTTATTTGCAAGTTATTTAGTTTTAAGGTCACCTTAAACATATTAATACTATAACATCTGACAAAGGTGGAAGCCGGCTGCCTTTCCCAAGGAAACACAGAAGCAGCCAACTCAAGTAATTTTAAAGAAATAGTTGCCAACCAATGGATATAAAAATTCTTGTATCTGTATGCACAGATCAATAGCTTTTTACAATATATTTTTTACTCGTTGAAATACTGGAAGCATATCCATTATTCATTAATGTTACCTTGACCTGTTTGACCTTCTGATATTTCACCGTTCTTCTTTTCTCTTGGGTAAAGGTGGATGATTTAAAACTAAAGCTATTTTACAAATATTTAAGAATGTACAGATGGACAAACATATCATGTCTCCCCCAATTACATTCTACTGACACTAGGCAGACAAGTCCTAACACTCACCTCTTAGTGCTGAGTGTAGTGAGGGATGTTGCTCTTAACCATTAATCTGCCTTTACTAGAACAATGTACACTCTACCTTTTGGCCGATGGACATTACTATAGCTGTTACATTATACACTGTACCTTGTGACCAGTGGACATTACCATAACAATGTACACTCTGCCTTTTGCCCGATGGACATTACTATAGCTGTTACATTATACACTGTACCTTGTGACCAATGGACATTACTATAACAATGTACACTCTGCGTTTTGCCCGATGGACATTACTATAGCTGTTACATTATACACTGTACCTTCTGACTGATGGACATTACTATAACAATGTACACTGTCTTTTGGCAGACATATAAATATTAAACCTAATTTCTGAAATTTTATGCCAGCTAATGGTGTAATTTTACATTACCACACAGCCTGTCTTGGTACTTTTCTATCACTCGCAGTAGTTCCATACAGGACCTCTGAATTGCCTTGAAAACCTGACAACATAATAACATTTCATAATTACCAAACAGGGTACAATGATATTCCAATAAAACATTATATAACACTTTCATTATTTATTACAAATATAATATTTGCGGCATGTACCAAAAAAAAATGCCATATGTCAGGGTCATTGCAAAGTGTTGACCTGGACAAAACAGTTGCTCTTGTTTATCGATCTGCTAAACATGCCCCCAAAGATATATTCACTTTGCTCTGTCTTGATATCACATCATAATTGCTCTGTCTTGATATCACATCATAACTGCTCTGTCTTGATATCACATCATAATTGCTCTGTCTTGATATCACATCATAATTGCTCTGTCTTGATATCACATCATAATTGCTCTGTCTTGATATCACATCATTGACATCAACTTTTTTATTTCAATACAAGGCATTAAATACAACTTTAATCTAAAAGCAATTCCCTTTAAGGAGAAAAGTGACTAATTAAAAAGGGAGGTTTTATTATCAGCAATCAAATGTTGGTGCTAACACAATGATTACAAATGCCAGAAATACCACTGCTATATATGTAATTCCCACTAAAAATTCACAAATGCCAGAAATCCCACTGCTTTCTACAGAATTCTCACTGAAATTCACAAATGCCAGAAATCTCAATGCTATATATGTAATTCCCACAAATGCTATAAATCCCACTATCTATGGAGTTCCCACATAAAATTCACAAAAATGCCAGAAATGACACTGCTCTCTAAAGAATTATGACTAAACATTAATGCCAGAAATAACAGTGCCATCTAATGAAACCCTATTGAAACAAATGTTTGCTATTAGAACCAACACGATCTTGGGGTAAATATGTATGTAAAGTAAATAGTTATCCTCCAAATAGTTGAGAAGTATTGATAGCAGGCTAATGCTAACATGGATGGATGACAAAAATGAGAGACCAAAGGAACATCCCATAAGTTCTCCTGGTCTAAGGCAAGTGGGTCTACAAATTTGCTGTGCAGAGGATAAAGCAAATCCTTGTGCGTCCTATCTAGCAAAACATACAAAGGGCACAAACCTTTTGGTTTCTGTATTTGAATCATTTTTAATTTTTTACGTTGCAGAATACCTAACAGCAGATTTAAAGAAGTCTTTCAAGTGATGCTGAGTATGATTGATGGATGCAGTATTCAAGTGTCATTACCTTTTAAAACTGAAGTAATTTAAATTCTGTACAAAAGTTGCATCAAGTGTAAAATTCACACATCTGTTCAGTAAATATTTACTTCTGACAACATGCTTGTGTAAAACCTTCACTGTTCTGGAGTATAATTTAAACATTTCCAGCATAATGTCTCCAACATATTATCTTTAGTTCATGGATGATATGTCATCAATTGAATACATGTGAATCCTCACCTCAAGCTTTGCATCCAGCTCTGCATCTGATGACACAACATGTTCATCCTCCTTCTTGCCTAGTTTTTGGATGACAGCCTGTTTGGTTGTCCAGTATGTCTCCTTCATTTTGTGAAGAGTGGATGTCTCTCTCTGTTCCACAAAGCGGTCATAACTAGATCCACTGTATCCATGGCTACTGAACAAGAGCAAAATAATCAACTTCACCAAGGTTTATATGATTATTATTCAGGTTAAATTTTACAAGATTTCTGTGGCCAATGTGTTTCTACCTGTCCAGCCTACTGTACTGTATCTGTTAATTTAAATCAGTTGCAATATGAACTTTACGATGTATTTAAAAATTCCCAAAAGAAAAGTAAATCATTCTATTTTTTTATGCTGTGAAAAAGCATGCTTGGTGCTAGTGGATGTCTGTGTTCATGAAATAAATTACTGTCAATAATTTTATTTTCATGGGTATCAATTTGTTAAGGTTGCTAAAGGTGACATTTTCACTAGCATTTTAAATTCATGAATCACGGTAGAGATCCAATCTTTCACCCATCCCATAATTAAGACCCGTATCTCCTCTTTTCACATGTAAAATAAATCTTAAAATGCTGATCTGGCAATAATCTGCTGCCCAAAACCTTTATCTTTTAATACTGACCAATTGACTAGACATGCTGAACATGTAGATACAAATGAAAATAATGGGCTGATAAAGTACAGCATTCAATGGTCGATATGAGTTCTTTATAAAGGATCACATAATTTAACATGTATTAAAAACATTACAAAAACAATCTCAGTTGATCAAACTAATAGATGCCCTTCTTATATGATATTGCAATTTGCAGCAGAGTATCTATTACAAAAAACACAGAAAACAAATGTTTGACTTCTTTACAGCACCTGTAAAATAAAACTGCAGTAAATGATACAGTATATGCATGGAATACTACCTTCTGCAAGTCCCTTAGTAGATAGGCATGTACTGGATTGAAATCATACTATCTTGAGATATATAGAGAAACTTCTGAATAATAAAATCATCTGACCAAAGTCAGATATTTAACTTGTCCAAGAAATGTTTTATAAAAAATTTGCACCATATCTATAAGATACATGAAAGTATACATACGACATTTTGCCTTTGGGAAAGCCACGTCAAAAGTTTGTCAAAAGGGCAACGTGCTGTAATGGAAAACAAAAAAATGTAGCAATTACAGTGGGATTGTTTAGAATATTTTTCATGCAAATGTCAATAAATACATACATGTATAATCTTTTTAGTCTTATCTAAAGAAAATGTGAAATTTGAGATGTTATGCTAAAACAATAGTCCCATCTGATGCATCAAATATTTAATGTTATATATATATATATATATATATATATATATATATATATATATATATATATATATATATATATAAAATCATGTACTGAAAAATGGCATTATACCCTACAATAACAACAACTTTCTTGACCTGGAACACCGAGTGGCCTATTTTTCATGCATTATACATTTACACTATCATAAAGTAAGCAAAACTTTAGTGCTACCTTAATGTGTTTCCCAGTTGCACTTGGTAGGATGTAAAATAGCAGATACAACATTGGTAGGATGTAAAATAGCAGATGCAACATTGGTAGGATGTAAAATAGCAGATACAACATTGGTAGGATGTAAAATAGCAGATACAACATTGGTAGGATGTAAAATAGCAGATACAACATTGGTAGGATGTAAAATAGCAGATACAACATTGGTAGGAAGTAAAATAGCAGATACAACAGTTCCGCAATCAGTGCTAAGGTCTATTATATACAGTTCTAATGCCTTGGTAACCTTTTAAAAAGTACATGTATCATGACTGTTTAGTAATCTGGAAACAATGATACAAGTCCCTGTGATAAATATCAATATGACTTAGCCTTGGGGGAGGGAGGGAGGGGGGGGGACACCAGCTAGTAACCTTTCAGCAAAATTCAATTAGAACTATTTGTAAAAATTCTGAGTAATTTACTCATGACTTGGAAGCAAATACAGTATTATCCATCAGTAATGGATATCTGCTGATTCAACTGTGTCCTTACACAACAATGGATATATGCTGATTCCACTGTGTCCATACACAACAATGGATATCTGCTGATTGAACTGTATCCCAACACAGCAATGGAATATCTGCTGACTCAAGCACATCCCTACACAACAATGGATAACTGGTGATTCAACTGTGTCCCTACACAACAATGGATAACTGGTGATTCAACTGTATCCCTACACAACAATGGATAACTGGTGATTCAACTGTGTCCCTACACAACAATGGATAACTGGTGATTCAACTGTGTCCCTACACAACAATGGATATCTGCTGAGTAAACTGTATCTCTACACAGCAATAGATATCTGCCGATTCAACTGTATCTCTACACAGCAATAGATATCTGCTGATTCAACTGTATCTCTACACAGCAATAGATATATGCCGATTCAACTGTATCTCTACACAGCAATATATATCTGCTGATTCAACTGTATCTCTACACAGCAATAGATATCTGCTGATTCAACTGTATCTCTACACAGCAATAGATATATGCCGATTCAACTGTATCTCTACACAGCAACAGATATCTGCTGATTCAACTGTATCTCTACACAGCAATAGATATATGCCGATTCAACTGTATCTCTACACAGCAATATATATCTGCTGATTCTCAGGAGAAAATCACTCACTACTTTGCTCACTTTATATTAAAATCCTTTTAAAACAGCATCAGTTGTATCTATTTCAGAAAAAATAATAAAATTAAGTAGTATATAACTTGTCACGTATATTTTCCATAAATGACTTTTGCAACAATTATTTGATTTATTCAAATATTCTGTTTTGATACAAAGCTGGCACGTGACCTTTCATTATTTTTAAAAAAATCTCCTACAATAAAGAATTTAATCGAAAAGTCACCAGAGAAAGAAAAAAAAAACTATAAACTTATGAGGAGACAAGCCTTGGCTGTAACATAATGTTCAAGTATTATCTAAATTTAATTCACCAGGTGATGCCTACTACTGTCATCATTCATTTGCATTTGTACTGTTCTACATATCAAATCAAAAATATTATTTTACTTTGACCTCTCTCTCTCTCTCATCTGCCTAATGATAAATAACAATTTAAATCATACCCTGATGGTGTACATGTTTTTAATAGTTTTATTGTTTAGGAACTTACCTAATACATCGTCATATTTCAAACAGAAATTTTATCTCCTCGGATAATAAATTGCTTTAAAAAAAACTGAAGGGCACCAAAGATTGAATCAAGGGATTAAAATATTCCAAATGTTTCAAATAATGGGTAGATTGTGGATTTCTCATGCTACCAGTAAAAATAGATCTTCAAATACTCAGCAGGCATATTTAAAACAATTTCTCAAAAGGAAAAATTCTACTTTCAATACAAATCATAGCTGTAAAAATATTCAGCCTAAGATTATAATGTAAAAAGTTGTATTTATTTTATTTATCATAAAATAACAGGTCTGGTTGGTGACAGTTATTGATACAAGACTTTAATCAATTGGGCATATTACTCCCTAGTTTGGAATAAATGACATTCTTTTAAAAATTTGAGGTTTCTATCAAATCTGCATGACTGAATCTTTAAGTCAAGACAATTCATGGTGCATTTGACTTTCTTGTCCTCGGTGTATATTCTTGAGATCAAAACATTCCAAAATGTAACTTAAATAATGGTACATACATTGTTTCATTTTTAAAATAATTCTCTTTCCATATACATTTTCATACTGCTACTAAATATTCTCCTATACCACTCTTGTTTATTTGATTCTCCCAACAAATTTTTTGGGCAAGTGAACTCTCCCCATTGTTAAGTTGAATAACTTTAGTATTTTTTCTGTTTACGTGCTGACATGTTAAAGATTTGCAATGATTTATTCCAATATAATTGTACACTATTGCAATTTAATTTTGCAGATGACACTTTTGTTAACCAAATGCCTTGCTCTAAAGGAAGTGATACATGTACTTGATTATTTTTATCTTTGTCTGGTGCCCTGATTTGTTCAAAGTTAATTTTTGTGTTTTAACTTTTAATCCACAAAATCTATATTTAGCGAATCTGACAATGACATCCAGTCCTAATCCTCAATTACAAGAATGAATTCAAAAAAATATGCTGTGTAAAGCCCAAAGCAATATCAAAACATTGCTGACCCTACTTCTATCTGACCATGTTATGATCTTGACAACTATGTCTGGTCATAATCGTCAATTTTTTATTTTAAAAAATCTGCTGTATGAAGCCCAAAGCTCTATCAATACATTACTGACCCCATTTCCTGTTTTAATGATTTAATAATAACATTAGTGGTACATGTACATTATCCAGAACTTCTTTCAGTAATAAAAACCTGACAACTGGAAACAGACTTCGGGAAAAGATATTCGGATTACTTACCTAAATGTAATTAAATATTGCTTCTAGACACATAAGATAAAATGTGGCCACTTGTGAGAGTTTCATTTTACATTTTCGCACTAATATGCTCTCCACTGGTCACTTTAGAGAGGTGACCTTTCTTGAGGGGCACTTTTGAACACAAACTTGACATTGCAAAGAGATTCTGGCAATAAAGAGTGGGTGGAAACTGGTCAAAAGGGCTATTCAAGTGAGGATCATTTGAAATGTGCACTTGGCATCAATAACTTTAACTGACAAAAATTTTTATGATGACCAATGCACCAACACATATCAAAGATCGTGCTTATGGCAGAAGCAATACACCAAGTAAATGCATACATTTAACAGGTTTTGCGTAATCTGAATACATAAATGTTTTTTCATTTTTTTTTTGTTTATTATTATGTTTGCAAAACAAAACGCACACTGAGACAGAAAAGGCAGCTGAAAATTAGCATTAGCGGGTAAGTCATTTATTACATCTTTTAATAATGTATCATCATGAAAACTTGTTTTTTTTGTCAGTTGTTTTATGATATAATAAAATAAAGATCAATGTCAATCATGATGTGGGGGCCCCGAGTGGCCGAGTGGTCTAAATCACTATCCGTTATGGATCACTGCCATTTCACCTCTGTCTGCAAGGGTTCGGGTCTCAGATTCGACCAATGTGGGTATGTGAGAAAGCTTGCCAGTAGCTTCTCATGGGTCGGTTCTTTCCGGGTTCTTCCTCCACCAATAATACTGGCCACCATGTATAGCCTATTGTGTGCTGAAAAATGGCATTAACACAACAACAATCATGATGTCTTCACTAACATCAAGGGTTAAACTGTATAACTTGTCATTTAAGTTTTGTATCAGCAATTATAAAGGCCATTCATAAATGCTTGAATAATGTCTTGTATGTTATAGAAATCATAAATGCTCTAATGATGTCTTGTATGTTACAGACATCATAAATGCTCTATGTCTTGAATATTACAAAAATGATATATGCTCTAATGATGTCTAGTATGTTACAGAAATCATAAATACTCTAATGATGTCTTGAATATTACAAAAATGATAAATGCTCTAACGATGTCTAGTACGTTACAGAAATCACAAATCTAGATCAGTGCACAATGAGACAACAGGATTAGGCACACAATAGAAGGAATTTGTACTGGAGTAAAAAGTATGAGAGCTCTGTGTTACATAAATGGCACTGGGGAAAACCAGTGTCTCCTTTGGCATAACTAAACCATGTCATTTTTTATTACAGAATATGCCCATGCACCAATTGCAATGACCATTATCATTCAACTTAAAATTATTCATCTTAGGTGTACGACAAACATAGGCTGCATTTCACAGTCAACAAAAGAAGATTATTAATGTAGATTTTAAACGGACCAAGCCTACTGAATAGAATCTTGTACCAACAATTTCACAGGCTGACACATGTATGTTTTTGATTGCTGGCTGACACATGTATGTTTTTGATTGCTTGATTTGATGCACAGAGATGATCATCACTAATAGGAACAAATGAAAAATGAAATATTTAGCAAAGACACCGATGCATTTACTTTCCAAATTAACGTATATGGAGGACAAGGTGTTTATTTAAAGATCCAAAATAAATTATAGAGTGTAATGGTTACTAACGTACGAGTAATTCAATTACCAACAAAAAAGATAAAAACTACATGGGTGATGAATCAATAGCTTCAATAAATTTTGTCTTATTACGGAAAACTGGGTCCGACGTATCCCATTTCTGAAACGAACACTAACAAATGCTGCCCCTGACACCACCCGTAATACTTCACGGTATAGCCAAATTCCCCATGGTGCGATCTGATATTGAAGGAATGATGTTTCGTAAATCTACATAACTTTGTTTAGATCTGGACACCGTGCATTGCAGTTGCTTTATCATGACGTGAACACAAGATTACATGATTAGTTGCATACATTACTTCCTTACAAATATGCTCCTTAATCAACAACGTGGCAGAATTAAAACCCGACATAAATACTTCTTTCAGCTTCCATGTTTAATATGATAAACTACAACTGCCTGAGATAATTACAGTTAAATATACCCGTACGGATAAATATTTTGAGAACCAGTCTGGAACATAAACAAATGTTTGGTATAAAGACATGATTCGTGCCATAAACGTGCCCCTTTGACTACCTGAACCAGGAAAGAAATGAACTGAAATTGTAATGCGAAAGTTTAAAAACAAAATACAAAAGACAATTTTTTTAAAAAAAATAGCGCATAACATACCTAGTCATACTATACTGAATTTATGTATAATTTATTTCATAGCATTATAATAAAATCGTCTTTCCACCATTATAATAATAATAATAATAATAATAATAATAATAATAATAATAATAATAATAATAATAAAAATTGCAATCGCTGTTTGTTCTTGTTTGTGTGCGTTTAGTATTTTGGTCTAATAGATTCAGGTTAGTGATTTTTAGTGTTGTTCAGTGGTGCACATGGCGAGTGAGTAGTATCTGACTTGCTTGCATTGCATGTGTCTAACATGCAACCGTCAATTACATTAACAAGTTTCCATTGTTCACTCCTCCAACGACACTCCAGGAGTCAAAGTCAGTTTCTGAGTCCAATACATAGACTAAATACTTTGCAAACTGTATCTAAGAAAATGACTATTGCACACCAAAAGACAACACCGCGCTGGCAAGTTTTAATTTGATTGTTTTATAATAATTCCGCGCCTTATTATTTTGTGAATTGTCCGTTTGTGTTATATTCGTTTACTTTTAATTATTTGTATATTCAGGTCTACATGTTCATGTTGTAGGTCTTAATCTTCTCTATCTTTATGGACTTCGCCTTAATGGTCTTTATCTTCATATTCCTCGTTGTCTTCGTCTTCATGGTCTTTATTTAGTCATCAAGTCTGATTAATTCGGTAGCGCTGGATAATGTTGGACTGGTTCTTGTTTTCACGTCGCTGAGAAATCAATAACATCCATATTATACAAAATATAATAAATAATATGGATGTATAATGTAGGCATCCGTCCCTACAGATGGAGTAGCAACAATAATTTAAAAAAATAAAAAGCATTCGATCACATGCAAGTGTGTAAAATGTGGTACAAAAACTATAAATTTATCTCCCTAGCTCGGTTAGGATAAAAAATAATAGTTCCTTATACTTCTATTTCATTATGAAAATTACCAATACCATCAAAGATTTAATCCTCAAATGAGAAAGATATCTTCCAGAATATAATAGTTAGGATAGATTTTTTTAGTAAAATTAATAAGATTGCCATTTTCTTTACATTGTATTAAAGTAATGTTTTACTCGTTTATATTAAAGTTCTAAAATATATTAAGAGTAATTTCATATACAATAAATAGTTGCTGCGCAAACGAAAAAAGGCAATGTATATAAGCCACACTACATAAAACCAGTAAATATAATTTAAAGCTTTGCCAATGTACAATATGTGTGGAACTATATTACAAAAAAAAACATTATACATGCCATATCGCTGATTTAGCTAGAACCTCCTAGATTCTATCAGTAAAAACATATATTCTGTGACCCAGACATTGGCGAATTACCAATTCGATTAATAAAATTGGAATAACCTTTCTCTAAAGAACTTCTGTTAGTGACGTAAAACAAAATGGTTCTTATCTAATGATGAACAGACGTAGCTGCTGGCTTAGTATACTAAGGGATTACCATATTTGGTCCTGACTTGCGCCAAACGAGTATAAGCAAGAGGCGTATATCGCACAGGTCAGTCCCTCATACTTAGAAGCTAGCGGGATGTTCGTTTTTTCATTACAGGTAAGAACTGTATATGTCCTAAACTTCTTTTAGAAATAAGTACTTTTAATGTTTGAGATTTTAATGGTAAAATTGATATGTTTGCAACAGTTCTACTGAATTCTTTTATTTACAATATATTGTAATAGAATGTTTTATGTTTTAAAGAATTCATATTTAATTATATTTATGTAATTTTTATTGTAAAGGTTGAATTCGCTAACAACTTCATGTTTAGATTTAATGTGGAAATAATGTATTCCTTAAGTAAGAAAGAATAATATCAAGCAACATATTCTAAATCAATATTCTATTTTAAAAAAAGTAAAATGCATTTCTTTAAATTAATTGTTGCATTAATTACAGTTATTACATTTTATACTTTTGGCTATCTTGAAATTGATCGAGAATCAAATATTTGTATAATATTCTAAAACTGCAGAAATTATACGAATGAATGAAGTTGGGAAGCTTAAAAGGAAAGTGTAGTGTTATATGCATTTCATGAATTTTGATTATAAAGTTTATAGAAGTGTTTCTAGAATGTAGTAATATCTGTGTGTGTTGATTATTTAAATAAAGTCCCTCACACTTAGAAGCTAGCGGGATGTTCGTTTTTTTTTTCATTACAGATGTAGCTGTGTCTCATCATCGTGGCGACACTCTTTTAAGAGAGCCTGAACACTCTCTCTCTCTCTCTCTCTCTCTCTCTCTCTCTCTCTCTCTCTCTCTCTCTCTCTCTCTCTCTCTCTCTCTTGTTGTGAAAATCTTTTCATAACAAGTGGATGGAGAATATTACCGTATCTCTAGACCTCTCGCAATGCCAATGTCCCCAAGATGTAGTCGTATCTACACCGTTATGAGTGACTTTCTTTTTAGAGAGTTATTTCATAAAAGTTATGGAGAAGATTCTTTGAAAAAACGACATTAGTGGACTAACATCATAAAGTTTTCCGTACCAGCAGAAAATAGATGTCTGTCTTCTTATTCCAGCTACGATTCCGTACCTGAATTTTCCCCAAGACATTTCCATCATCTGGTGACATCCTTTATCTGGGAACTAGTTCCTTTCTTTTTCCTATATTCCTGAGTTCCCAGCATGTGTTTATGAGAACGAACCATAATCCTTCCAACAAAACGTCTCATAAAAGTTCTCATAAAATAATTACTGTGGCCCTGGTACTCTAGTTATATCCGACTCTATAAGCAAGATCAACCAAGACCTGGCGAATATGTAAGAAATGAAATTGATAAAGCGTGTCATATTCGTGATGTAGCTTATAAAAATAAAGATTTACTACAAAGACGTATTGCAGATGTGAAATTAATTCATGCATTAAAAAGTTAAACAATAATATTAAAAAAAATCAGAAAATCATTAGCTAATTAGTAATATCCGCTATGATATCATTAGGGGCTGGTAATTAATCAAGCAATTATTATTATATTGAGATATATTTATTATACCTCAAGAGGATATTGGAAATGTAGAGCAGAGGTTAGTAAACCTGCTGATGTAGCAAATGTTGTACATGTCGTTGCTGCAGATTGGTTAGCACGACAGGCAATATGGTAAAGTTATCTACCACCACCGAAACAAAATTTTGAAACCTGTGTTCCTAATGAAGTCCATCAGGCGGATATTTTGTTTTTACCACACGATACTATTACAATTGGAATGCATCAGCAAGTATACAAATACGCGTTGATGTCAGTGTTCATAATGAAGTTCGTCAGGCGGATATTTTCTTTTTACCACACGATACTATTACAATTGGAAGGCATCAACACGTATACAAATACGCGTTGACTGTTGTTGACGTTGCAAGTTGATATAAATAAGCAGAGCCGTTATTAATTAATAAAGCTTTTGATTTTAAACGAATTTATATAGGATCTGGACCACAAAGTGGTTTACGATGGTCATATCTACTACAGGTTGATTCTGGCATGGAATTTTTTGGTCTTGGATATTATTTGAATGCTGCCAAAACATTACGGCGTTCCAGTACGCACAATAATAATTTTGGTGTTTAATGACAAAGACAGCGTCAAGTTCAAAGTCGCGCTTATTTATTTTTATCACATTGTTTATTAACTAATTATATAAGTTAAACACTACAACATTTTTAGAGGTGTGTGTTTATCAAACCAAGGCCTCCTCCAAAACCGAAAAAAAATTGAAAAAGCAGAACAAAGGCTTATGACCAACCGAGACGCATATTCATTGTCGCGCCTTCTCTGTTGCTAAGGTTTAAACCGAATATTTTATCAAGTCCGATACGTTATCGTGATCTAGGGTCATGTAAATTTATCGTTATAAATCCATTTGGGACTGACTTAGCATGACTAAAGAAATTTCTAAAAAGATTATAATACATATCACCGCTGCACCAGGTCTGATGAATATTCCTGAGTGTGTGAGTATCAACACCATTATACACAGCAAGAATATTACAATTATCCCTGATCACTTTTGGAATTTATGTATGCCGCTAGGTTACATAAATCACGTCAGTATTTGTATGTCTGTTTCTGGAAAATATTCTAGCAGGGTTTGATTATTTTATCCAAAATCACATCATCGTACACAACTAAATTGTTAATAGATCCGTCAATGGAGTCAACACTCTGCGATTCATCGATATCAGTGATAAATTCAATAACATAATCATCTTCAGTTATCGTCTTTGCATTTTCATTAAACTCTTTAACACATCGTAACATCTTTGATCATCTACAGATGGAGCAATAAAAAATAATTTATCCCACTTTATCCATCTCATTATTAGATTCAGTAACAGTTGCGTCTTGCCACTTCCAGACGGTCCAATTATAATCATACGAACATAATTTGGTACCACAGCAATATGCTTAACAGGTTCTCGTGTTTTTGTCGCCGAAAAATCAATTACATTCATGTTATTACATATAAATTATGGATCTATATTGCGTTAAATTTAAGACGCGTACTAGCACAAATGACTTAACAATTACAACAAAAAATAACAGATCAGCGCTAACCATTGCGCCGTGATGAGATTCCGTACGGTATATTTCACCGTTAGATCTTACAAATTGATCAAATTTACCTTCTTCATCTTCAAAACTCTGAAATAACCACACTGACACAGGATCGTTTTTACTTAACTCGTAAATATAACCAAACAAATTATCCGTGTAGTATTTAACAGTTCTATCCCGTGGAAATATTGTTACTGGCTTAGTCCACGCGTATGCATTACGATCAATGATATTTATTGGAGCTCCGTATTTTGTTTTGATTCTTATAATACTTCTCCTGTTATAGTTGCTACGGTAATTGGGAATCTTAATGTTTTATCTAGTTCAGCCACATTTTTTATTGCAGCGCCAGTATCCTTGACTGATAAAGCATATTCGTTTATTTTTTGACGTCTTAGATCTGTCAGACCGTTTCCACGCATCGCACTTGTAAAATGCACTGTTACTCGCTCAGCGACACAATAAATGTTTGACAGTTTCATTGGTTTTAGATTCTCAACACTTGGTTATTCATGTATCGGATAAATTCCATAAATAACCGCGGTCACAGGATACGCTCGCTTGTAATACGGTTTGTCAATTTCGGTCAATATTCTTGGTTTGGAACTCTGACTCACAATGACGGTTTTTTTTTATTTTTGAGGATAGGGTCGTATTATGACGAATAATCTAGTTTCCTGTTTCTGCTACTATAATAAATTTCACTCTGAAAAAATACCTTCGATTATAAAGATGCGCTATTATATTCGCTGCTCGTATAGCATTCATTGTAGCATCAACACCACCATCGATTCGAAATGTTGACCAGGAGTGAGATGCTCCATCTTTCTTGTTCATAGCATCAGACATTTTATTAATCACGATTTTATCACTCACTAGACCCTTACTTTGTGCATCTACAGAGATTCTACCGATATGAAATTTATAGGTTTTCGAGGGTTTGATTTTGGATATCCTCTCGAATTCCTCGATATTATAATTAAAACAAGTATTTTAAAAAAAGATATTTTATATTATCAATCAATGTAAATAGCTGATGATAGGATCCGTAACCGCTTGTAACAAACCCTGCAGAAACGAATTCTGTGGATATTATTCATAGAGTGTGCGACGAGGAAACTTAGGACAGAAACATTGTATACGATACAGTGTTGGAGTACGAAGACAACATAGCTGTGTATCCAATGTGGTGGTAAGAGATACAGAGAACTTAAACGGTATTATGATAAAAGAAATAATGACCTTGACATCGTCTCTGATAAAATCGTAAGAACTCCATAAGATTATCTTACTAGATTCGCAACAAAAAATAATTTAAACAATAATATATTATATATAAATGAACCAATAATTTCAACCACATCCTACGATCAAGAACTACGAAGCATCACGTGATGGTGTAGTCAGACACTCCCGGTTGAAAAGACCATTAGGGGATGTCGATAATACTGGTTATCTTAGATTAAATGCTGGGGAAAAAAGATATTTATGCCACAGGTTCGCATACGAATGTTTCTTTGGGGTGACCAAAGATGGCTTTGTGATTGTCCATATTAATTCTATAAAAACGGATAATTCTTGATGTCACCTTGAAGCTATCACTCAAAGTGAGAATGCCGAACGCGGTCGTGCAGGAATGTATCACAAAATTGCGAGATCTGTCAAATCTGTGAATGCTGCGACTGGTAAAGAATTAATATTTCAATCGATGAATGATGCCGGCAAGTATGTTGATATTTTCCAACCTTGGGTTCGACGTCTTGCAGAGAAAATACACAAATCTGCTTTTTGAAATAGTTCGGGAAAACAAATTTGGTTTACATATATATAGTAACTCCACGGCGGATATATGTGTGTAATGCTAATAGTTACTGCCCTTCTCAGAAACTGCGTAAATGGATTTATTTTCCCATGTATTTATTAATAAATATATAACACACGGTTCAGGATTTTATATATATTTGTTTGACTGAATTTATTTCAACAGCAAGTGACAGACCATATATGACGTGTGCAAATTAAATTAATGTGTCGATGGAGTTCCAACCCCTAACCCTCCTATACGAATGATCCACACATGAAGTTCGGTGGTTGGGGATAAAAGAATGCTGAACAGTTTATCCGCTATGACATTTCAACCAATGATCTGACAAAAAGGATCATAATGCACTCGTGATATGTTTATCAACATTATAAACATTTATTTTTAAAGTTGTTCAAGAAAGAAATTTGTATCAGTAGCAGTGTTTGAAAGGCACAAATAGATCGGTAAAATTTAATGCCCATCCATCAAGGATGTTTCAACCAATCAACTCGTTTAATTCTTCATGGTAAAAAATGCATAATTATGCCTATATATTTTTGGAATGATTTTGCATCTTTATTTGTATTGAGGGATTTGTTCCGGTACAAAAAATATATTGGACTTAAGGAAGGTACTTTTAAAGTGGGATATTGTAATTTATTAAATACTGCCATCACAGGGTACCATGCATTTCTAAATGGAACAGCCCTAATCACAGTTGAGGGAAACAATTGGTGCATTTTGCGCTCGGTTCCTCCTGTTAAAAAAAAACTATGCCACTAACATTTCCCATAATGATTAGTAATTGTAAAACACTTTCACTATACCAACTTTGACGTTTTTCTCTTATAATAATGCAGTTTAATAACTAGTGAAGACTCTACATTACAGTGAGAATCGTTGTAATGTATTCCGATGATGTTGAGCTTGGTTTAGTAATGTTATTTTTTAATATGCCTGCCAAAACCGGATTTTATCGTTGTGTGACTCCCCGTCCATCCATCTCTTGATCTGCTCTTTTATTGTCTACACTACAAATATTGCAGAAACTATCTACCTTTACCACACTTTATGGATTTGTTAAAAAGATATCCAGGTAGGATTTCGAATTTACAACACACTTCATGTTGATAATAATACAATGTTTAATGACAAATAATTTGGATGAGAAATTATGAAAAATTGTGTGCACATTTATCAATCAAATATTGGATTAACATAAGGCGCAGACTTAATAATGATTCATTGATTGTATTTTAATGGCGCACCAGAACTTTTAGCGCCAAACAATAAGTTATATGTAAGAACGTTAAAAAAAGTAAATATTTTAATATTGACCAGCCTTACAAAAACAGTGTTAAATAAGATAAGTAAAATGGTAACGGTAAAACATAAAGATTCCCGATCAACAGTGGATACACATGGTGTATAGTAATGAAGATGGATGAAAAGATGTTGAAAATAAGTGACAGTATTTTACATTGATAAACGTGCTCTAGCGGAGGGCATACAATTTATTATTTAAAATGTTTACTTCCTCAGGAAATATGTCATGCGCATTATGATACTTATCACATATTTAAGAGTTAATGATTCATTGCAAGTAACTCACCCTGCTGAAACTTCACCTTTTAGTATGTAGGAGTGGCTTATGACCAATTCGAATTCTTAAAAAGACTACCTCCTCCATACGCATAGTCATGTAGTCACGAGTCCATTATCCTAGGGTTGATTTGATGGCATGAAGTTTGTTATTCACTGCAACAATCCACGATGCCTGCCACTTCTGCCGTAAATACTCTTTGATACGTTTACAATTAAAATACGGTACTTTAAAATCAGATGGATCTTCAGATAGGTCCATTTTAGCAACGCGATTTGCTTTTTCATTATCTTTAATACCAATATGGCCAGGCAACCAACAGTATACTATATTGTTGGAGGACATAGCTCTGCATTTTTTTACGAGAAGATTTTGCTGCTGTAAAGGATGGATGAAATTATGATGCTACAAATTGAGGTATGGCATTTGGTTTGTTTTCGTATAAGGTTTTGTATTTGCGTTGTTGTTGTTGTAAGGTTTAACGCCA